>SPJY01000659.1:2637295-2980659 GCA_005191435.1 Raddia distichophylla | reverse complement strand
CCGTGCCGAGCGACCGGCGGCCCAGGAGGCGGCGGCGGCGCCGCCAGCCGCTGCCGTGGGCTGGGCTGGCGCGGCCGACGGCGGCTGCGGCTGCGGCTGCTACGGGGAGGAGATCGACTTGTCACTGAAGCTCTGAGCTAATACATATACATGGGTTATCGATCTCACTTATGAAGGGTCTCGTCAATTAATTAGTTCTTAATTCCGTTAAATCTAGATTGCATCAGCTAGCTGGTGGTTGATCACCGGTGCAATTGTTTTAGCTAATTACGTACTGAGATGCTTCATCAAGTTAATTTAGTATATATAGCTACTTTTAGCTAGTATAGCTAATGAATGACTATTCACTAATCTCTCTCAATGCTACATATATATATACTATATATATGCATGCCTCGTCTAATCTACATCAGTGTTATGCATTGTTCGCCTTCGCCAAATTAAAATTGGGCACAGATTGATATGCATGCGTGCAAAGGCATACACCTTAATTTTTAGTAGTCATACACTCCTCCCGGGATAGAGAAGGTTGAGTTAATTAACACTATTATTTGAGCATAGAGTTTTAATTGTGCGTTAGCTATTCACTTAATTTGTAAATAAATTTGGGGCCTTGAATTAATTATTTATCAACAGATGAATCTATCAAAGCATATTAACTTTTGGGATTAGATACCTTCATGGGGGCACATATATAAAAAAAGATTCAATGAAAATAACTAGGTATGTGAAAAAAAAAGGTCGATTGAGACTTATCTCAAAATCAGTCGTCTGATGATTAAGCAAAAGTGTAGCTTTGGACATATAAGAGCTACAACCACCGGGGTGTTGAATCCTTTGGTTTTCTTTATCCTATTGGCTTGTCTGAACATAAGAATTTTTCTCATGTCATTTGTATTTCTGTTTTTTTTCTCTGTAATAAGCATTTAGTTTTTTTTTTGTTGTGTATTGGACTCACTAGTCGACGCAAAGACTAAAAGTTACACATACTTCCATCACCAAATTGATCATATATACGCGATGTGCCGTAGCTGTCGAGTGCTACTGTATGCTGCTATCTGCGCTTTCCTTTGCTGGATCGAGTAGCAAGTACTTAGCTTGATGCCGGGTTCTTTCCCTGTTTCTTGAAGTTGCTTGCTCGGCTGCAAGAGCCTTTGCTCCCCAGCTTGCAATGGCAAAAGCTAGCACAAAGCACACAAATTGATCGATGTATGAATGTGTCAAAGCAGGCGTCAAAATTAACATTCCAGATTGATAGACCCATGGATTAATTAGATGCTCCATCACTGACCTAACCTAACCCAGCCCAACGGTATCTTACGCATCGAGTCGTTCACACACTTGCTCCCTTTTTACACGAGTTCTTGTGCTGCACGCGTCTACCATGATCAGCCAGAAACGAGCACCTGACGCTTAATTTGGGGAGCACTTAACAGTAGCAATGGCGACGTTTTCTTGCGACGACGACTAGAGCTAGCATGTGATTTGATGGCTGCTGGGTGGCTATATCTAGAAACGTACTTGGAGTTCAGAGTCGATAGCTCGATCAGCTGGCTAATTAACTTTGATCACGACAAGGCAGTAACCCGTACATACGTTGAAGACATTTTAGCACTCCCCCTCAACGTCAATTTTGGCTGGGCACACGAAACCGATCGATTAAGGAGATAATAAAATAAATTAAGGACCGGCTGGACAACACACGCCCGTTCACGCTTTGAGAATTTATATGGTCGCTCCACACCAAAAAGAAGTTGAAGCACGAGAAATATCATCCAACACAGGAAACGAGACCTGTGTGAGCGGCCGACAAAATTGTGTCTGCAGTATAAAAGCCGCCGACAAAGAAATGTCGGCGGAACAAAACCACCGCCACAGACAAACAGTGTTGGCAGCCGCAAATAAGTCACCGACACAACCGAACCCCCTCCCGGCCGTGATGCCGATACTGTGCTTTGCCCAATGTAAGGTTCTATGGCATGGACTTGATATCAAATGTCATTATATAGGTCGTATTGCGCTGCGTTACACTTCCGGTACAAGTTCCTTCGAAACCTTAACGTCCGGTCAAGTACGTAACCAGTGACGTTAAGGTTTCGAAAGAACTTGTACTGGAAGTGTAACGTAGGGCAGTACGACCCGTATAATGACATTTGATATCAAGTCCATGCCCTAGAACCTTACATTGGGCAACGCACAGTATTGGCATCGCTGCTAGTGGGCCGGAGAGAGTCGGGGCTTTTGGGGGGAGGGGCGGGGGTTTGTGTTGGCGGTGTGGGGAACGGCCACCGACACAGAGGGCACTGTGTCCACCGCATAGGATAGGTCGCCGCCACAGGTGCTGCCTGGCCACCTCGGTCATCTGTGTCAACGGATTTTACGGGACCGCCACGATAGGTTGCTCTATGTCGTCGGCCCTATCTGTGCCGCCGACATAACTATGTGGCACTGAAATATGGGCCGCGCACAAATGTGTGACCATTACCCTCTCTGTGTCGGCGGCAAGTTCGTCTGTGTGGTCGGCCTTTTAGCCGCCGACACAGGTCGTCGTCTTAAAAAATTAGTGGCCCGTGCGCTAAGTCTTCTCAGACCTAGCACACGGGAAAACTTAGCCCATGCCCTGCGATGCTGCCGGCCGCTCCCCCGCGCCGCCATCCCGGCTCCCTGTCCCCGGCCGCCGTCGCCTCCGCGAACCCCCCGCCGCCGCTTGTTCTCCCCTCTGCCTCGTCCCCGTCGCCGCCGACGCCTCCCCCGGGCGCTGTCTCCTCGTCGCCGTCCTGTCACCGCCGCCTACTGCCCTTGGCCGCCTCTCCTCCCACTTGCCGCTGTCGCCGTCGCCTCCTCCACCCTAGCCACCGCCACTGCTCTCCCACGCCGTCGCCACCACTGCCCCACCGCCTTCCTCAACCATGCAGGTAACTAAGTCCCTAATTGTACTATATTTTTTAATGTGGTAGCTATGTTGTCGGTACTTTGTTTACCGACGAAATTAATAGTTTTAATTAATTAGGGTACTGTAATTAGTTACATATGACGTAACGTTTATTACTAGTTCTAATTAATTGTAACCTAAACGGAACCAGACTCAAACCCGTTCGTGGGCATGACACATTTTCATAAGGAATTCTGACGGTGATTCGTTGTGTTCCATTACGAAAGGTGTTGTAGCTGTCCACGTTTTGGACAGCCCACGGATGTTCGTTTGAGTATGGTGGTCGTGGCCACAGGAGTGTACGGGTCGGAATTCCGGCGACATAACCTTGTCGTTCTCCTAGTGCAAAACATAAGTGGTACGTCGTACCCGTCGTTGCACTAGGGGGACTGCGGTGGGTTATGTGGCCGGAATTCAGACCCGTGCGCCCCCTGTGGCCACGAGCACCATACTCAAACAAACATCTGTGGGTGGGTAAGCCCTCCTATTTAGCTAGTCATAAACCATTTATGTTATGCACTATACCTATAGGATGTATCTTTATTTGCTGACATACTAGGGAGAGTTTTGATAATACGTTTAATTGCTTTACTTGTTGAATACATGTATAGATAAATGTGCCATAAACTGTGTAAACCTATAATTTAAATGCATGCATGGAATTTACATAATAATTACGCGATGGAAGTTCGACGGTGGATGTACGATGGATGGATGAAGTCTGGGCAGCACACGGACAAGTGGTTCGATAAGGCAGAAGCATTTGTCGAAAAAGCTTTCTGAAGATTCCCCAACCCTAACGCAACAAAAGTGCATTGTCCCTGCACTACGTGCTCGAACACGGAGAAGAGGTACAAGAGTGATATTAGCGAGCACCTCTGTAGGCATGGCTTCAGGCCAAACTACTTTGTATGGGTATATTATGGTGAGAGGAAGCGTCCGGCATCGGTGCCTAACCCTATGGATTTTGGGAGGGCTACGATGAAGTCGAGGTCAACAAATTGAACGAGTTAACGGATGATGTGGGTATGGCTTCCGATCTCTCTCCCGAGGAAGAGTTCGAGCCACTTGCCCATTAATTCTAGAAGCTTTTTGATTCTGTCAAGGAGCCGCTGCATGAGCGTACCGATGTGACCGTGCTCTCGGCGGTGTCGCGTCTAGTGGCGGTGAAGACCAAATACAACCTCTCCGCCAATTTCTTCAACGACCTTTGAAAACTGCTTGATAGCCTACTTTCGGCTGGACACAAGATGACTCCAAATCTGTACGAGTCGAGGAAACCTTTTAGTATGTTAGGCATGCTGTGCAAGAGGTTAAACTACTAGCCAAAGTTTTGCATGCTTTATCGGAAGTCCGATTCTGGGCTGGCTCATTGTAAGTATTATGGTGAGAGTCGGTACGTGAAAGTTAAATCATTTTTTCCGTTTCTTTCTTTCTTACATGCATGGTTCCATTAACACGTAAGTTTCTTTCTCTTATATAACACACAATTCCATTACCAACTAAGTTTTAATGAATCTTGCCGTGAATGCTTGTGTAGTGTCAAAGACATTCTATCGTGCACAACAATCTCCGATAAATGTCACATGGATGCAGTCGTATAATTAAGGTACATGGATGCTATGATTGCCATGGATATCAATATTGGTCCGAAGCAGTTGAGTCTACTCGCTCAAATGCAACCACAGTGAATAGCGCCATCGTGAATTATGTTACAAACGATCTTGGTAGTCCAGACATAGAGTATTATGGGATCATTGAGGATATTATAGAAATATCTTATGAAGGCAACAATGATCTCTTGCTCGTGCTATTTCAGTGTAGATGGCTTGATCCTAAAAGTGGGGTGCAGCGTACTCCCGAACTAGGATTAGTTGAAATCAATCATAATAAGCTATATTAAAAGCCCGACGTGCTCATTCTCCTCGAACAAGTCGAGCTAATGTTGTATTTGCCGTACGCACACCTGGATTACAATAATTGGTGGATTGTTCATAAATGTCATTCAATTGGCGGATTGCCCGATCTCACGGAAGAAGACTACGAGCCTTACCAAGACATGAAGCCATTCCAATAACGAGAGTTATCAGGAGAGCTGCACGTTGATATTGGTGATGTGCTAGTACAACCGAAAGAGGAGGTAGAAGAAAACGAAGAGAAAGAGCAAGCAGAAAAGGAAGAGCGAGCAGAAGAGGAAGAGGAAGAAGAAACCGAAGAGAAGGAAGAAGAGGAAGAGGAAGATGAAGCGGAAGATTTTTAATTATTCAATTTTATAGGTTCTACGACTTGTACATTTATATCTTTGTCAGTTACTTTCATATATCCATTTACTTTCATATCCATTTACTTTGTCATTTCATATATATTTGTTGACACATATATATAATTGTGCCATTCAATTTGATTTGCACAGGATGACTGGACCATTAAGGAAGCTCGTGCAGAGGTGGGCGAAGCTCTTTGGGAGGGGGGGTAGGAGTTGAGAGCACAGCGCTGTCACCAACCCCCCAGTTGGAGGAGGACGCCGAGGTGGCGGCCATTGACCCACAGCAGGTGGGCTCGCAGGTCGGGTCGGTGGAGGAGGGTGGGCAGGATGAGGATGGAGGAGGGAGTAGAAGGTGGAGGAGGATGGAGGAGGACCCGGATGCGGGTGTGCCAGACGGCTATGAGGAGGAGACTGACTTGGACGAGAGCGACGAGGAGGGGTAGAGAGAAAAGGCCGAAAAGAAGGACTGGGCTACGCAGATGGGGGCCGAGGACGGGAGCGGCGAGGAGGATGAGGATGAGTGGGAGCCGACGCCTTCGTCCTCTCGAGCCGAGTCCTCGAGCTCCAAGAGATATCGGGGGCGGAACAAATTGTTGAAAGCCCCCAGAGATCCAAATGAGAGGACCATCGTATAGGTTGCCATCGGAGAGAGGTATGTGTGCTAACCACTTGATTTGATTTCGATGTTTTTCATTTCTAAAAACAATTCTAGCTAAACACTTGTTCTGAATTGTACGTGCAGTGGGTTGGTTTGCCTTAACAAGGGGGTGACCGAGCCGGGAAAACAGCTAGGGGTGCTCATCAAGTTGCTCTACCCCGGGCGAGTGGGCGAGGGCGCAGATAAACACCCCATGCTAAGTTGGTTCGACTACGAGTTCATGGGGTACGACGATGGAGGAACTGTTGCCGAGGCCGTCGTCGACGAGTTCTGGGTAGCATGTTAAATTTTATTTCTTATTGATGTGTCCGTGTTTATACCTTTACGCACGCATGTATTAATTTAATCATGTGTTTCTTTTGATTCAGACGAGTTACCGGCTTACCCCTAGCGGCGACTCCGCCGCCGAGTACGATGCTTGTTGGTGTGTGATCGACAGGATGGCTGCCAAAAAGGTCAAGGACACCATCAGGCTTGCCCGCATAGATGCGGTGATGAATCACTACCGTAGGAAGGGCAAGAAAATGTCGAGGGCAAGTGCAGCTCAGTAGTACCTCGACGCAGACCAGTACCTTCCATGACGTCCGGAGGGCAAGTGTCCACGCTCTTGGAGAAACCTATGCCGTATGTGGGAGTCGCTAGAGTGGATCGAGGTGTCCTAGAGTAATAGGGGCAATAGGGACACCAGTGCTGAAATGTGCACCACCTACATGGAAGGCCTCGGCATGGGTCACGTCGCGCGAGACCTCGTAAGTACACTTATCTTTTACCGCTATAATCAACTACATTTCACAACTTTGACTGAATAAATCATATTTAATTTCATGCAGGAGCATCAGACGGGAATTGAGCCATCGGGAATTGTCGTGTGGAGGATTGCCCACATGCTCCGTGTCCAGCCAAACGGCACACAGCCACCGATGCCGCCGGCTTCCTAGGAGAAGATTGTAAGTGACTACATCTAGTTTTCGCTTCTTTACACAGTAACCGTTTTCGAACTAATCCCCATCATATCTCATTTGTTCGTAAGATACATATAACATGGCCATGCGGGAGAAGCACGGTGCAGACTGTGACCCTGACAACTTGCCAGCTGACCCTGTGATACTCTACAACGAGTTCGGTAGGAGGGCTCATGGCAGGTACGGTGCCATCAACTTTGTCGTGCGGTCCGACACGTACAAGCCCGAGGTCAGGGCACGTCGAGGGCAGACCTTCGTAGCCGCCCGTGCCTTCGAGGAAGCAAAGAACAAGGTAATCGCTGATTTGCAAGAACAGCTGCGGGTGGATCGAGAGGAGCGAGAGGAGGCCATGCGATGTGTGAAGACCATGCAGAAACAGAACAAGTACCTGATGCAGCTCTACCAATAGGTAATTAAGTAAATAGCTCGCTAGGTTGTCCTTCCTGTTAATTTTAGATGCTAACATTTCCTATCCACAGGCGTTCCGGTCGGTGGAGATCTCTAGCCAACCATAGATGCATGGCGTCTTCACGTAGACGTCGAGGGCCCCGGCCACACAGTTTGGCACTTTCCCCCGTTCATGCCACCGTCCCAGTTCGCGATGGCCCAGTTTCCACCTACACCGAGGCCTTCACCAGGGGTAATGCATTGTCTCTAATTTTCCACAAAAATTCATATCACTACACAAATTTATAAAGTTTTTTAAATATGCGGTTTCCTCCACTATTGCTGGCGTCCGGCTCGGCAGCGGCTGGCCCAGCGGTGATTGCTTTGCAGGGAGGTGATGACAATGGCACAAGGTCGTCTCCTCTCGAGCAATTCGTCACGGGCTTGTTCAATCCTAATCCCAACCTTGACCTCAGTGAAAGCGGCAGCGGTTCGCAAAACCAGCAGTATTGTTGTCTTGTGGATTCGTATTCGACTATGTGAACTATTGTGCTGTATTCTGAACTTCGTATTCGATTATGTTATCTATTGTGTTGTCTTGTGACTATTTGTGATGTTTTGAGAGATTTTGGTTATATTTATGGGTGATTTTCTATTTAGCAACGATGTGGATGTATATGTGCTCGAAAATATGGTGGAGAGCACCTAATTATGTGTTGATGTGGTTGGGCTGTCAATTAGGTATTTTTGCATGTTGAAGTTGAGCTTTTTAAAAATATCCAGCAATTTTTATTGCTGTAACACTACTTCTGTCGGCGGCCTTAACATCGCCGCCGACATAGACCGGCTCCAAGTGCACCCAGGGTAGACCTCTGCCAAGGTCTATGTCGACGGCGCCTATCAAGACCGCCGACACAGGTTCTGGCTACGTCGGCGGTATTCACTAAATACCACCGACAAAAGTATGTGTGGGGGGCACTTGGGAGCCTGTCTGGGCAAACCTGTGTCGGCGGCATTACCGGGGGCCGCCGACATTGATGTTGCCACATGTCAGCCACTAGTTCCTTCTATGGGCCCCACACGTTAGAGAGCCGTCAAACAGGGCGGCCCGTCTGCCATGGCCTGTGTCGGCGGTTGAATTGGTCGCCCACACACGGACCTTGCCGAGGGGTCATTCTCGAGATGAGGCTTGGTCGTCGGGGACGCCGACAGAAATGGGCTGTGCCGTCGGAGCTGTGTCGGCGGTATTTGGGCCTGTGTCGGCGGCTCATTGATCTCGGTTCCTGTAGTGATCTACTAGCGCAAAAAAAACAGTTTATTCATTGAGCGTGTGTGTGATCCTATTTAAAAAGGCATGTGGAAATATGTAAAATACAAAAATAAAAAACCTGTAGTAGTGAATCGTTAGAAAAGAAATAAAATGAACCAATAATAAACTAAATAAATTAATTAAGTGAACCTCAAAAATAAAAACAAAATTAAATGCCGGAAAGTAGTTAGCTTATAAATTTAAACTTCTAAAACAAAATTTCAGTTTTCAGTACAAAATAACAAAATTTCCATAACTAAAAAATATGAAAATTTTATGTATTCTAACAGGAAATAAAGACAAACGTAAAATATGAAAATTTTATGTATTCTAACAGGAAATAAAGACAAACGTACTCGCTTAGCCTAAATGGTGAGAACATGCAAGTCATTGCTTCTTGATCCTCAACCCCCGTGCAAAAAAATAGAAACCCAATCTCATGCGTCCGGTGTCCCCTCCACAAATTTCAATTTTTTTAGTAGAAAAGAAGAAATTTTCAATTTTTTGAAAAAAAAAAACCGTCCGAGAGGCTCGTAAGACGTACATAATAATAAAAATATATGTACATCTATGTCGGCGTATTTCAGCTGACAGGTTTTCCAGTACCTAATCCGGCTATTTGGCAATGGGGGTGTGCGTAGCCGGCTCACTCCTCTCCTCTCTCTTCGGCCCGAGAACACGTGAAACAGACACTCAGGTTTACTCAACTTCAGGCCCCCTGATCGGGTAACAGCCCTAATCCTACTCAATCTTCTTGCAATGTATAAACTGGCTAGTCTCTGGAGGGCCCAATCTCAGGATCGATCCGGGAACCCTTTTATAGAAACACCCCCCAGCCATTATATACCCGGGCTACAGTGGTAGGATCATTTAATGCGCACTGCTACGGGGATAGAGGAAGATGTTGAGACATATATTCAAGCATGCATTAACTATTTTGTGTGATTTGAACATTTTGTGTATATCAAAGTATTGGACTATTTGTGTGATTTCAACTCTATGTCGCTATATGATGTTGGAGTATAGGACTATTTGATGTAATTTGATATCTATGTCTCTATATGGTGTATCATAGTATTATCATTTATGTGCTGTTAATTGTCACGAGTATTATTCGAACTTTATGTCTTAAAGTATTTTTGTAAATTGAACTATGTCTTGTATGTTAATTAGACTTTATGTGTTAAATTATTTGTGTTACTATGTTTGTAAGATGAAAATTTTTATCACATGTTTTTGATTCTAGGTAATTCGCGTAGTACCAGGCACTAAATACCCGTTGTCCATATTGTACCCGTTGTATAATATCCGAAACCCGTTTTCTACCCGTCCGTTAATACCCGTACATGTACCTTACCTAGTTTTTAACTACTCATGCCCGTATCCAGAAAAAAATAGGGTAGGGTATGGAATGACCCCTACCCGATCCGTACCATACCCATTTTCACACCGACTTGGAAAGGAGCCCAAGCGGTCCATGAGAGGATCCGAGTCGGAGGGATATATGGAGAGTTTAGTTTAGAGCTCCTAAGTTTGATGGAGAAACTTATCTTTCATAAACAAATTAAAGGACCGGCATCTATTGTTAACTAGTACTCCCTTCGTTTCACTATATTTGTTAAGTAGCAAATATGGTTAGATCTTATCAAAACATACAGCTATCATCTTTTAAAAACAAAAGGATCGGCCTCTTTTGTTAAGTAGTAGCAAATATGGTACGCTAGATTTGATTCAAACATACTACTACATATCGCCTGAGAGGTGAACTATGTTAGCAAATATCGTGTATCTGGTGTCTTTTCAGATCTAATATTGGCGTACTATTTTTCACCACTTTTAATGTATATTGTTAATTACAGATAAATTAAAACCTAGCCAACCAAAAATCAAGAGAGTGATCATATATCATCAATTCCAACTCCGTGCCAAAATCACTGGCCTTTGAAAGCGATTAGCCACGCTGATCGTTGTAGGCCAGCAGCAGCTACATACAATATGCAAGCAACTGGCAACGACCACCTATATGTGATGTTGTAGCAGCAAAGTGCAAAATTAAACTTAGTTAATGCATATATACACATATATGTGTGCCGTACTAACGTAACAATGACAATATGGTGGTGTTAACTGTGAGTAGTACATGTGCTAGCTAGCTGCAATTAACCCGTCGAACAATCCCAATCGTCCTTACCACATGCGACACTAACGCAACACAAGAAGAGCCCTGTTGTGCCCTACCAAAGCAATCAGTTCCGAGCAAGAGTCCAAAATCCCAGCACCCAGCTGCATTGCTTGTTGGTTACTGCCATTGCCATGGCTTGCTCAAAGTGCATCTACGTTCACATCTCGATGCAGCACGCTAACTACACTAAATAATTAGGTTAACTAGCAGTTGGAAATGCATGGCCAGCAAGCTAGCTTAGTTGTGTGACTTGTGATTATAGCTAGCTAAGGTAAGGCATCCAACTATCCATGCAGCAGGTTGCGATGATCGATCAGCTCATGTGTGATCTGCAGGTAGCTAGCTTTGGCCGGTGATATATTGATTAGTATTACACGAGCAAGGGCGAACATCTTGTCGCTGGCAAAGCGCACCATTGAATTGCTCGGTACGGCGGCAGGAGATATCTCAGGGAGCATATCGTGTTGGAGCCAGATGAGGCAAATGTGGACAAGTGATAACTTCACTTGCCTCGCCTCAACTTGGATCGATTCATATTATGCATGCATGGCCCTTGATTTCGTCTTGGCTTGACCGGCTTCGTGGACTAATCGGTGACCTCAAATTAAGTTGGGTATCGTGGACGTGGGAGACTTGGAGGATTTTATCTTTTTCTTCTGTATTTTTAAATGTTTAGAATAAAAAATAGACGTTAATCGCCTACTAGAAGGCGAGTGAGAATTCTATCCTAACAACGTCTAATAGCTCTCGGTGAGAGAAGAAGAACGTCTGATAGCTTTCAGTGAGAGAAGAAGAGGTTGGATTGTAACTGGATTCATATGTCAAACCCATCAGGTCAGGGATAGATGGCAAGGTGGCACCTGCAGGTGCCGTCTGCGCCCAACAGTTGGCCACCTATCGCCCAAATTAAGGTTAGACAATAGGTGCCACGTAGGCTTATATCAGCATTAGTGGGCCCATCCATCACCTCTTTATCGGGCGATCACATCCGCTAGACGATAGATGATAGACAATGATATTCGCTGTGTATTGCAATGGAGGTCACATGCCA
Organism: Raddia distichophylla; assembly: GCA_005191435.1. Lineage (NCBI taxonomy): Eukaryota > Viridiplantae > Streptophyta > Magnoliopsida > Poales > Poaceae > Raddia > Raddia distichophylla. Next base: position 2,968,912 of record SPJY01000659.1, on the reverse strand, counting down.
TTGCATATAGAGAAGAGCACATTTCATACCCGATCATAAATTTATAGTAAGCTATCGACAGGGTACGGTACATTAACGCACACAAGATCACAGAAGATCATACCGTGGCATGCGTAGCATGATATAATCGAATAATGGACATATTTTTGTCCAAAACATGGGGAGAGAACATAATTTACAATAACAAATAAAAATATAAAGAAAAATAAAATTTTCAATTTGGAAGCTGAGCAGTAAAGAAGCTCAGAACATCCCAATAGCCTCCCTAAGGGTGGCAATGGGGACCCGTTCCCCGATCCTCGGCAGGGAATTTCTCTATTAAGGGACAAGTATGGGGAGAAATTTACCCCACGGGAATGTAAATGGGGAAAAACCATCCCCCGTCGGGGATGGCAGGGATGGGGACGGGGACGGAGAAGGGGAATTTTTCCCCATGGGCATCCGGTTGGAGACTTGAAATTACTTTTATCTATTAGAATTATTAGGTCCAAATATTTCATCTAACCCATTGTATACATATTTTCTGATATATATAGCGACCGGATATTAATGTATCCATTCATCCTATTCATGCAATTAAATAGCCGGCTATAGCTGCGCTATAGCTCCGCTATAGCTTTTTCAGACATCAAACGCTACGCTAAGCACTAAAATTCCGCTAAGAGAGCTATGCACGCTATAGCCGCTAAATTGACCGTTATTTCCGCTATTTTTATAGCCGCTATAGTGCCGCTATGCTACTTTTTTTTAATGTCTTTTGAAACTCCAACTATCACTAATGTATTTTGTTATGCTCTACTTTATTCTTACTTTATCTCACATAAAAGGTAACATTATAAATATTGAATTACTAAATAATCACATAAATTAGTTTCTCTATAATGAAGTTGTAGAAGAATATATCGCAATCACCTTTTCTAGGTGTTAATTATGATCTTGTGTGTATACATTAGATTAAGTAGTTGTAAAGTAATGTGTTTGCTTCTTATTTAAGTGGATATGACTATTGTGTATACAAATATTTCATAATCTTATGAATTATGTTGTAATGTGAACTTAAGAAATGTTCTCTGGACTAATCAAATTTTCCAATTACCAGATTTTTGTGCAACAATTATTCCTATTTTCGTGTTTTTTGGTAAAACCGGTATTTGCCATAGCTCCGCTATAGCCTTTTAGCTTTTGAAAAAATGATGCCGCTATTTTTCTTAGCCCGCTATTTAAAACCATGATCCTATTTTTTCTTCACACTTAGAATGATTTTAAGGTAAAAATGTTGATTGTAGCTTTTCTTTTATATATTGGAATTTTTGCTGGGATGGGTCCCCGATGGGTCCCGCTATCCGAATGGGGAGGGGGGTGGAAAAATTTTATCCCTGCGACAGGGAACGGGAATGGAGAGAGGAAAAATTTTGAATCATGAGGATGGGGAGGGGAATGTCCCCGTTGCCGCTCCCTTAAAACACTATTCATGTGATGGAGGGGCTTCTGAGATGCTCGGCCTCGCTATCCCACAGTGATAATGTTTGTCCATCTCAAATCTGGCCGACTATATATGCACGTACCTGCACCGCTGCGCGCCTTAATTTGACGTCAAATCTCAGCAAGTGTTTGTGTTAACTTCGTAGTGTCGTGGTGTAATAGCGATCGATGAGATTAATTAGTGTAGCTGAGCAATCTATATACAGTGTAGTACTTGGATAACACACGTGGTGGACCTTCTAAAAAAAACACATGTGGTGGATTAATGAAGAGATCATAAATACAAATAGGAGTAGTAGCGAGCATAAAAACAATTTTTTTTTTAGCCAATCAAGATATATTTGAAGCTATGCCTGTGAGTAATGTGGTGTGACGCCTAATTAGGCCGTGCGGCTATTCTAGACGAGCCTGGCCCATAGGCATTGTGCGGTTATGCTCTAATTGTTAGGCCCATGTGTACTTGATGAAAATGTGGGTGTGGGCCTACGATGCGATACAAAAAGAAACGCAAAAGAAATCACGCCCAATGGGACTCGAACCCACAATCGAGACGCCTTATCCATTAGGCCATGGGCGCTTTGGCGTCCTCATTTTGGAGCTGAACCAAATCATGTACTATAAACTATGTAATAAATGTTTTCCCTGCACATTGACATGATGCAACGTGTCAATTCATATATCCAATCATGGAAATCACTAAGATAAATCAACAATATTCCCTCCCTCAATCCAAATTCATACGGCTTATTTTTGTTTTCTACATAGACCATTACCTCTACCTAAGTTATTATCTCTAAGTCCGGCTCGCACAGCAAGGCCAGTCATACGCACGTCCATGATCCAGGCCGTAAGCCCACTCCAGGCACATCGCAGCTGGACCAGCCGCACAGTGTACTGCCGCCGAGTGAGCCGTCGCCCCAGCCCTGCTACGTGGGCTCGAGGGCCTGCTGTGCGTGTACGCTCGTTGGGCCGGCGGGCGGGACGTCCCTGCAGCGCGGCCTTGCCTCGGTCCAAGCCACGGCTGGCCTGCTCGCATGGTACACTTGTTTTCTATATTATCAAGATGCTTTGAAGCGAACAGTAGCTTTTGCTTTTTTTAAAAAAAATTTCGGATATTGTCATGGTAGTTTAAAGGTGTTAGCATTCAGTTTTTTCGAAAATAACAGTTTTCTCAATTCTGGTTCAATACCAGCTGTTAAACCACTTTTTCCACCATTGAAAAATCCCCGAAAAAATCCTCCACCCCTATATCCAATCTCCGAGCCCTCGAGTGCGCTTCCCAGCGCGTCACCACGCCCTCTCTGTGCACACAACCACATGCCGCAACTTGGGCAGAAGTCCATGGCACGGTATCTGCCTGTTGTGCCGCGACGCCGCCTCCTGCACAACATTGGTCGCATCACTCTCTGTGACGCTTCCTCCGCTCCGGTCTATCCGGCCGTCTCGCCGTGTTCGATGGCCAATCTGATTGAAGAGCGCTGAAGCCCTTGTCTTCGATAGCCACATTGTCGGTCTAATCAACACGTCTGCTCAATTCTTGCTAACTGTAGCCCATCAAAACGGTCTAGACCATCCATCCGGAGTATTCGACTCTACTGATCAAATCGTTGATCACCGCCATGCTACACCTTGTGTCGAACCAGGCATTTTTTTTCTTTGTCATACTCGTGTATGCATAATTCTCGTGTCTCCAATATCATCCGCATCACTAAATCTTAGCTCTGATAATACTTGTTGGAAAAACATAGAACGTCGATATTAGATCTAAATGACACCGGAGGTACGATGTTTGGTAACGCAATTCTAGGGCAATGATACCCTAAACCCTAACTTGGTTTAAGAGACTGCATTACTCAAATCATCGAGCCCTTGGAGAATTTCCAGACAACATAACTTCTAAGAGTTTAATGAATCTCTTGCTCATGAGAAATGAAAATCAATGGATACTAATACTGCAATATCTCGCAGATGATAGAACTATATTATTCCTAGACTAGATAAATGAAGAGTAAATTCCTTATTTACCCTCATTGAATTTTGCTGTTCCTTATTTACCACCGAGAAAGTTTGACTTCCTTATTTGCCATCCAAATAAAGTTCGATGCCTCATTTGTCACTACCATTAGTTTTGGCGTTAGATTTGACAGATTTTCACTTAAATTTGATAGAATTCAATAAAATTTCATTTAAGTTCATCAAAATTTGATAGAATTTTATTTTAATTCGACACGATGACAAAATTTCTTTTATCATTCTTGAACTTTTGTCTAAAATTCTCGTGGTGTCAACCTCACGGCGCGGGGTTCTAAATGAAATTCTAACATTAAATCAAATTTAAATGAAATTCTAGTTAATTTTGATGAATTTAATGAAATTTTGTTTGAATTCTATCAAATTTAAATGAAAATCTATCAAATCTAATGCCAAAACTAACGGGAGTGGCAAATGGGACACCGAACTTTTAAATGGATGGCAAATAAGGACGTCAAACTTTTTCAATGACAAATAAAGAACTGCGAAGTTCAACGATGGCAAATAAGGAATTGACTCTCTTACCACCCTATTCAGCAAATGAAGATATTTATAAGGGAGAGGTCGATGCTGCGTATCAAGAGAAAGGTGAAGCGATAGGTGGTAGAGCAGTTGTAGCTTCTCTCATATGGACAAATGGGAATATTATAGACTGTGAAGTTATAAAATGACTACACTATAATAGTGCACCGCATGCCGACGGGATTGCACTTTTGCGAGTGTTAACAAGGAGAATGCTTGAAATTAAAAAGTCTGATGTGGCAACTGATAACAAAGACAATTTCATTATTATGATTGGAAGGAAAGTGTTAGCAAGAGTAAACATTCTCATACATCAATGGTTTTTATTCAAGTTGCAAAACATTATGATGTTTGCAAATGTTGTTGGGAGCCTAGGGAAATGCTTACTCATGTTGATGAATTACCAAATGCAGCTTTGAATGATGATGATCATTTGGACTTCACTCAAATTTTGCAATGACCTAGAGACAGATAAGCACATCTTCATCGGCTACCCTGCTGAGCGAGAGATTCAGAATTCACAAAGCTCTAAAACTTCAGCAAGAGTGAATCAAAGTAATACATGACAATGACGTGTTGCCTTTGCATACTTAGCTACTGGATGGTGTTTTGAAGTGGGAGGAGGAGGAAGTGGTTCTTGGAGAAAGAGTTTGTGTTCATTTATATAACTGTGTGGCTAAGTGCTGTAAGTTAAGGTGGGAGGGGGAGAGTGTGTTTGCAGAAGATGTAATGAACTCTATACCAAGTTGAGTAATGAAATCCCCTTTGTCTCAAAAAATAAGTGATGTGAGTGGTATCAATCAGCAGCTATAAAACTCACCACAATGGACATGCTCGTCATCCTTCGCCTCCTTCTTTGCCACCTTTGACTCCTCTGCATTCTACTTCGCTACTGTTAAATGCAACTGTTAAATGTAGCAGTTGCTCCTCCTTTGCAGATATTAAATGTTGTTGCTCCTTTGCCGCCTTTGCTGGTGTTACATGTATTTGCACCTTGATTGCAACAATAATACACAACATTAAAACATAATAACAGCTAAACAAAATAGGGGGAAATAACAAAGTTCAAATTTCAGAAGTATATACCATGGAAAATTCATAAATGAGAGGATTTATTTCCTGAATTGAAGGTTTTATATCTGTTCTCTCCTCGGTTGTTACAATATGTATTTGCATGACTTTGGTAATGTCTTCACTCTCAGTGAATGTGATAAGACCACTTGTTATGTCATATTCAAAAAGAAGTGTCTTCTAGGAAAGTATGATGGGATCACTTCTCCTTGAACAAAAGAGCTTTAGCTTCTAATAAGCCTATCATTTTTAATTCCAAACAAACTATGTATTCTGGCTCGTCGGAATTAACAATCAAAATGATATTTCTAGGATTTAATGCATGAACCTGAGTTTGGACTGCCTTTGATTTTTTTTTCTCCATATTGCTGAACACACAGATAATATTCTCCATCTAATTTGATGTTCAGGGTGACTCCCGCCTCTCCCAATATCTTGAGTGTTTCTTTCTATTTTGATTCATTTTTAGAAAAGGGAATCCAAGAAAACAATTTGCTTTGTTTACTAAAATTTGAGTGAAGTCTGAATGATTATCTGTTAGATATAATTTTAACATCTATTAGAACTAGAAGATCGTAGGAGTAGCTAGTTGGTAGCTATACGGAGATGCTAGATATAAGTAGCTATACGGAGTAGCTAGTTCTACTACTAGTTCATAGATGAACTGGATACTAGTATCTAGAAGATAGTAGGAGGAGTAGATAGCTACTGCATGGAGAAGCTGGCAGCATGTAGAACATTCCAGTTCTATTACTTGGATCCATGGATGTACTAGATACTAGAAGCACCTAGGTGTTACTAGCACTCAAATATTAATAGCCAGCTGTAGAATGTTCTACATAAATATGGGCTGGGCTGGGCTAGCAAGCCTACAAATAGGACTTACAAGTGCACTTGTAAACCCAATGTATACGGTATTAGGCCAATGCAATGCAGAAATGCAGTGTGCTTGCTAGATTCAGTGTCTTGCTTTAGATCCTGGGCTAAAGCCAACATCATCATCATTCAAAGCTGCCTTTGCTAATTCATCAACATGACTTTTAAATTTCAAACATTCTCCTTCTTGTTAACACTCGCAAAAGTGCAATCCCCTCAGCATGCTGTGCACTATTACAGTGTAGTCCTTTTATAACTTCACAGTCTATAATGTTCCCATTTTTCCATATGAGACAAGCTACCGCTACTCTACCACCTTCCGCTTTACATAGCATCGCCCTCTCCCTTATAAATATCTTCATTTGTTGAGTAGGGTGGTAAGAGAGTACCACGATCGTAAAACAATACTTTAGAAGCTTCATATTCATTTATCCAGTTTAGGATTAATATAGTTATATCATCTGCAAGACATTGCAGTATTGGTATCCATTGATTTTCATTTCTCATGAGCAAGAGATTCATTAAACTCTTAGAAGTTATATACTTTGGAAATTCTCGAAGGGCTCGATGATTTGGGTAATACAGTCTCTTTAACCAAGGGTGACCCATTGGTTTCTTAGAGAATATACAGCTTAATACTAGGAAAGGTGACTTCGGGACAACGGAAATCTTTCATATTCACGGATCGTTGGTGCCAATGGCAACGTATCCGTCTCTCTTTAAATACATGTACATGTCCGATTTGTACTCACAGAAGAAGATCTTAGAGGTATCTTGGCTTCTCTGCCCTATGTTGGTACTTGGAAGACTCAAATTGATATTAATGATCTTCTCAAAGTTTCTTTCAGTTTTAATCCCAAAAGCTATGTAGTTCCACCTGATAATACAGCACAGACATGCCTCAATAAGTACCAAAGAATAGCTCTTGACGCCCTGGGTCTAACTCCACAGCCCGCTCAGCGATCATTGACCACAGCTCAAGTTTAGTTGATTGAAGCTCTTTAGTTTTTGGATTATTTGAGAAACAGGAGTGCTCACAGGATAGAACCATGAAAGAAGTAGAATGCGGATAACAAGCCTTATAATGCTCAGGCATCTGAATTCGTATCTCTTGTACGGTTTCCTCTGATTGTTCCCTATATGCAGTTGGAGCCTTACAGGATGAACAGGCTTCATGAAATTTTTGTTGACAAATTCTTTTAATCCATCTGCCCAACATGAGTCAGGCTGTTAGGTTTGAAAGAACATTTGTTTTATTTGATCTGTCTTTATTTGAAGCTTATGGAGACTGAAATAGCTTGTGTTCTCAGGACTCAGGAGCAAGGGTGGAGGAGGACAAGAGATAGGGGCTGTTTCAGTAACATGTTGGGCGGATGCGCCCATAAACCCTAACACAAACCTCAAACCCCAAACCCTAAACCCCAAACCCTAACCCCTAAACCCTGAACCCTGACCCCTAAACCATGAACCCTACCCCCTACCCCAACCCCCAAACCCCAAACCCTAAACCCTAAATCCTAACCCCTAACCCCCAAACCCCAAGCCTCAAACCCTCAACCCTTTTGTAACACCCCGGTCCCTCGAGAACCCAGAATGCTACTAACTCCCCAAAATCTATAAAATTTCGACAACATCTCCTTTGTTTATATGGGCATCCACGACAGGCAGTATATATCAAGTGAACAAATTCTATCATCCAGTAGCCAAACTAAAACCTACAATAACTGCAACTCTCAATTATACACATGACAATTATTTAAATAAAACTCATATGAAACCAATGTACTAATTTAACGTGAGAGGTAGTGAGTGCTCAAGTCCAGGTTCTATATTTCCATCCCCATGCATGATTGACATCACATGTTCCTAAAAACCAAATAAAAGTAAGAGTGAGTATTCAGCAATACTCAACAAAGTATATGTATAAACTAGGGAAGACAAAATACAAGAGCAACAAAATCACTTCCAACAATCCATACCCTTCATTCTTCGAACAAAAACAACTGTTAGTACAAATACTCCAAATAAATCACTTCCCATCCATTCGATGCAATGCAATGCACATGCATCTGTACTGTGAGCTCATACCGGTATAGCTAGGTGCGCACCTGTCGATGCCACACCTTGCCCATCCTTTTCAGGAGGGGACCAATTACTCCACTCCCGTGGAGTACCTACCAAGTAGGACTTTAGAGCACTCCGGACTAGTCACTTTTAACTTTCTCACCGACCTCACCGGACCAGTCAAAAGTGACTTTGTCACCGACCTAGCTCATATGCACATGATGCAATAATGCCACTGTGTAACACTATCTTTTCTGTCATCCAGATATCACACCATATTTTCATCTTTTAAAAGTAACAGAATATTCAAATCAACATAAACTCCTCATTCAACCATACACTAAGGACAGTCACACGTCAAGTAAACTCCATCAAGCAAACATTAGTTTAACATATACTTGCCTTTCAACCGATGAAATAATGCACAGCCGACGCGATCATCCTGATCCAGGACCTACATAAATGGACGCATCTCAATATTTTCCTCATTAGGAGCAAACCAAATAAATATCTCGGCCTCTAATAAGCCCACCCTCTCTTACACTATTCAATAGCCCATCTAGGATCACTAGAGCCAACAAAACCCAACCATGCTGAGATCTGGACAGCAAGCTTAGAACGGCCAGAACTTGAGAACTACTTGTCCGATTTGTACATCCTTCGGCTCCAAATAAAGCTAGGATCTATAACGACAACTTCCGCTACAAGAACAAGCTCCAAATCTGAACATAACCAGTCCTAAATCACCCCTTAGCCTACTGCACATACATCAGACCTATTAGAGCTTCGGTCCTGACAGGTAGCACTTGCTAATCCACAAAAATGATCGTCTACTAATCAAATCTAATTAAATCTACAAGAATACAATCAAAATTTAATGGATAGCAACTAATCTAAATCAGCTACAAAACGATCCAAATACCAACATGATATCATCTTCTCTCATCTCCCCCTCCTCTTCTATAGCCAGCACCACACTTCCCCCCTTCTCACATGCTTCTCTGGCATCTTCCTCCTCCCATCTTCCCCTAATCCTCCTCACTTCTAATTCTCCTACCTTTCCTAATCCCATTCACAACAAAGCCATAGAAGGGTTTGACCTCAAGGAAAAAAAGGGTAAGAAGTGACGGCGCGGCTCTCAGATGGCGAGGCGCTGACGACGCGGCAGCGACGACCACAGGGGCGGCGGCACGGCACGGAGACAGGGACAGCGGCGCAGCCATGGGGACGGTGGCGCGGCACGGCGCACGGCCACGGGTACAACGGCGGCGCGGCCACGGACGGCGATGGCACGACTGCGGTTACACGGCGACAGGAGGATGGGGCGGCTCAGCGGCTGTGGGGTTGGGCGGCGGCTAGGTTTCTCCTAGGGAAACCGTCGGTGCCCCCACCCCACTGCCTCTTATCTCCCTTAGGTGGGCTGGGCCAGGACGAAAGCCCAACGGGCTATCACATCTTTCCCTAAGCCCCTAGCCCCAAACCCCCAACCCCCAAACCCAAAACCCTAAACCCAAACCCCAAACCCTAACCCTAACCCAAAACCATAAACCTAAAACCCTAAAACCCAAAACCCTAAGCGGCTTTATCATATTTTGCATATGATGAGTATGTATTACATGCATTAGATGGCAATGGCAACCATGAAGTGGCTCATGTAGACGATGGAATTTCCCTGTAGCAACTTAAAGGGGCTAAAGGCATGATGGTTGACACTGGATCCTCCATTTCTACAGGGGCTGGATACTCCATTTCTACATGGAGTAGTTTCCTTGATTTGCCTGGGGAACGTGATACTACCAAGCATTTTGTGATAGCAAGTGAGCAGAGCAAAAAAATTGCAAGGACAACACTTAAAGCACTCAGGGCAAATGAGCTTCGCTCCGTGTGCTTTTCTGAGTTATGATGAAACCAATATACTTGTGAGTCCTTCTGGTAAGGTCAAGTTTAGAAATGTCAGGGTTCTTAGAAATCTTACCGCAGGCGATATGCTTGAGCGTCTGACGAAACACTACTTGTCAGCCCATAAGATTATTGGAGATGTCTTTCTAGTTCGCTCTCCTGATGACATTCAGCACCTTCTTGATTTAATTATGGATGGCTTCGGGACAATGGAAATCTTTCATATTCATGGATCAATGGTTCCAATGGCGACGTATCTCTCTCTCTTTAAAGACATGTATGATCATGTCCGATTTATCCTCCCAGAAGAAGATCTCAGAGGTATCTTTGCTTCTCTCCCTATGTTAGTACCTGGAAGACTCAAATTGATAGTAATGCTCTTCTCAAAGTTCCTTTCACAGACGTGCACTTGGCCATCACCGCGTCGGGGTTTCCGGAGTTGGGTGGCAGAGTGGCGGCGGAAGGGTTGGAAGGATGTGAAGACCGGATGTGGATACCAGCTGCTATTGGGCTGCAGCCGAGCGGCTGGGTTGTGCAGCGCAGCAGCCCAAACAGCCGCGATGGCCTTCTAAAGGCGAACCGCAGGCCATGGCCTTGCCGAGCGGGGAGGCGGCCCAGGCGCACCGAGGCGCATTCGCAGATCTGGGCTTCCGCCCAAACGCCACGCCTAGGATAGGATAAAGTCCTTTCAACCCCCTTCAACTATCGACGATGTCCGATTTACCCCCCTCAATCAAAAAACCGGATGTTTGACCCCCGCCAATTATTTAAACTGTAGCTTTTTGCAATTTTTTGAATTTTTCGGATATTGTCATGGTAGTTCAATGGTGTTAGCCTTTGGTTTTTTCGAAAACCAACGAGTTTTCTAAACTCAGGTTCAATACGAGCTGTCAAGCCCATTTTTCCACCATGTTGCACTTCTTTTCTACATTACCAAGATTATTTCAAGCCAACCACAACATTTTGCATTTTTTTTGAATCCCTTAGATATTGTCATGGAAGACCAAATGTGTCAGCCATCGGTTTTTTTGAAAAACAACGAGTTTTCTCAATTCTGGTTCAATACCGGCTGTCAAACCAATTTTTTCCAACATGTTACGCCTGTTTTCTAAATTAGCAAGATGATTTCAAGCCAACCGTAGCTTTTTGCATTCGTTTTAAATTTTTCGGATATTGTCATGGAAGTTAAAGCTGTAAGCATTCGGTTTTTTCAAAAAACAACGAGTTTTCTTAATTCTGATTAAATACGAGCTGTCAAACCACTTTTTCCACAACGGTACACTTGTTTTCGACATTATCAAGATGATTTGAAGCCAACCGAATCTTTTTAGATTTTTTTGGAATTTTTTTGATATTGTCCTAGAAGTTCAAAGCTGTTAGCCTTCGGTTTTTTTGAAAAATAACGAGTTTTCTCAATTCTGATTCAATACTAGCTGTCAAACCATTTTTTCCACAATGGTACACTTGTTTTCAACATTATCAAGATGATTTGAAGCCAACCGTAGCTTTTTGCAATTTTTTGAATTTTTCGGATAATGTCATGGTAGTTCAATGGTGTTAGACATTGGTTTTTTCGAAAAACAACGAGTTTTCTCAATTCTGGTTCGATACCAGCTGTCAAACCACTTTTTCCACCGTGGTACAATTGTTTTCTACATTATCAAGATGATTTGAAGCGAACCGTAGCTTTTTTCTATTTTTTGAATTTTTTGGATATTGTCATGGTAGTTCAAAGGTGTTAGCATTCAGTTTTTTCGAAAACAACAGTTTTCTCAATTCTGGTTCAATACCAGCTGTCAAACCACTTTTTCCACCATTGAAAAAATCCTCCACCCCTAGATCCAATCTCCGAGCCCTCGAGTGCGCTTCCCAGCGCGTCACCACGCACTCTCTGTGCACAACCACATGCCACAACTTGGGCAGAAGTCCACGGCACGGTATCTGCCTGCTGTGCCGCGACGCCGCCTCCTGCGCAACATTGGTTGCATCGCTCTCTGTGACGCTTCCTCCGCTCCGGTCTATCCGGCCATCTCGCCGCGTTCGGTGGCCAATCTGATCGCGAGCACTAAAGCCCTTGTCTTCGATAGCCACATTGTCGGTCTAATCAACACGTCTGCTCAATTCTTGCTAACTGTAGCCCATCAAAACGGTCTAGACCATCCATCCGGAGTATTCGACTCTACTGATCAAATCGTTGATCACCGCCATGCTACGCCTTGTGCCGAACCAGACATTTTTTCTTTGTCGTACTCGTGTATGCATAATTCTCGTGTCTCCAATATCATCCGCATCGCTAAATCTCAGCTCTGATACTACTTGTTGGAAAAACATAGAACGTTGATATTAGATCTGAATGACACTGGAGGTACGATGTTTGGTAACGCAATTCAGCTATCAGCCTATCTGCAGGGCAATGATTATGCACGCTCCTCCCCAACAACGCAGCATAAGACCGCTCAAGGCACGGCCACAAACCGGTCGCAACCACGTGCGTGTCTATGCCGCCACTTTGGTCGTTACCGGTTATATTAGTGGTGCCTTTATATTTACATAGAAGCCAGGGTATGAGTTCGAACCTAACACGACCCTCCCCTTTCTATTACAACACGGAGTCCGTGTAATCTATTCGTACACATATTCGATGACAACTTTAGCATAAGCAAAATGTGAAGCTCGGATCCTTATAGCTAGCCGACTAAGAGATGCTCTAACAGTGGTTCTCTCCCTCGTTCCCCCTCGTGATGTACTGATGCCTACTTGCTTGCTAGCTGATCCTTGCTGCCGAGTAGCTATGAATCACTGAGCCCCAGATTGCATACTACAAATTTAACAAAACCGACTGAAATCAAACTAATTCATGTACTGAATCTCTGCATTTATCCACACAAAACAGATATATTTGACAGAGAGCTCGAATTCCACAACATGGATCAGAACTCAACACCTCTGATCAGTGTGCCTCAAGAACGAAAGCCTTCTCCCAGCAACCTTTGATCTGTAGCACCACACCTCGAACGCCTCCGTCAGGTCCGGGTACCTGGCATGCTTCGACTGAAGCCACTCGGACAAGATCTCAGCTTGCCGATCTGACGGCAGCGTCAGCAAGATGGAAACGATGGCCGATTCCAACCCCTGCCAGAGCTCACCGTCCAGGCTGATCTTTGCAGCTTCGGCGTCCGCGTCGGCGTCCGCGTCGCCTTCTTCTTCTTCTTCTTCGCCGCGGCGGTCGGGTTGCTCAGCCAGAGGCTTTGCTCTCCCAGCGAAGCCAATCCAGACTTTGACGGCATGGCAGCGCTGCTCTGCCGGGAGAACAACATTGCCAAATGCAATTGCCTCTAGGACCCTTGCAGACACCTCCATCACCTTCTTCTTGGTGCTGAGAGAGTCCACCGCCGCGCACGCTGCGTCGACGGCTTGGACGACGGAAGAGGACGCTCCAACCCAGTAGGGAGCAAGGCACTTCATCATGTCGAGCTTGGTGAGGACCTGGCAGAGCCAGGAGATGTCGGAGGCAAAAGAATGCAGCTCCTGGTGAAGCTCGGTGTCGCCATTGCCATCGCCATCGCCATCCGGATCAGGAGGATGACACTGTTTCTTCAAGATTGAGCTCGTGAGGTCACTGAATTTGCTCAGCAAGCCGGTGACGCCGTCCTTCACCTGGCGCTTGTCGTCGTCGGAGAGTGGCAGCGGCGCGTCGTCGTCCTCGGTGAGCATGTACTCCAGCTGCTCCTGAGCTGCGGACTTGAGCTCCCGCGCCGGCGAGGTCGACGTGGCGTGCCGGAAGGCCGAGAGGAAGATGGCGGCCACCGGCGCCGGATCGATGGGGCGGAGGCGCGCGAGGACGGGCTCGTACTGCGGGCCGAGGCAGGGGATGGCCCTGAGTATCTCCTCCTCGTCGGCCTCGTCCCAGGGGGCGGACTCCAGGTAGGCGGCGCAGGCGGCGGCGGTGGGGGCGCAGCCGAGGTGGACGGCGGCCTGGAGCACGGCGAGCGCGCCGCGGACCCCGAAGCGGGAGCAGGGCTCGGCGGCGTAGAGGAGGCGGAGCGCGGTGACGTGGGCGCTGAGGTCGGGCTCCTGGCAGTACACCTCGACGCAGTAGCGCGAGTCGAGGATCTGGCACGTCGGCCAGTCGTCGGAGAGGCGGTCGGCGAAGTACTTGCTCTCGGCGGCGAGGACGCCGGCGTGGCAGTAGAGCCACTCGTCGCGGCCCTCCGGCGTCCGCAGCCTCACCACCACGTCGCTGCTGGCCCGGTCGCCGATCTTGGGCCGCGCCGTCCTCATGGCGCTCATCCGTGCTCCTGCTGGATCGGGGGATGAAATGGCTGCCGCAAAGAACAGCATCTTCTTAGCAATCGAAGCACAGCTACTGAGCTAGCTCAAGAACAAAAAGGATAAATCGGAATCCGCAGAGGAGGCTGCCGATTAGTAGCTGCGGCTACGTCGGCGACGACCTCCATCTTACTTGCAAAGGGGGAGACGATGAAGAAGACGACGAGCTCGGGAGATTGGGGACGAAGCGGACAAACCGAGCTCGGCTGACCGGCTAGCTACACAAAAATCTGACTAGGGGTGTGATCCGCAGTGGTTGAGCGGTGAGCACGCCGTCAGTAGCTCTACGGAGATACTAGATATAAGTAGCTATACGGAGTAGCTAGTTCTACTACTAGTTCATAGATGAACTGGATACTAGTATCTAGAAGATAGTAGGAGGAGTAGATAGCTACTGCATGGAGAAGCTGGCAGCATGTAGAACATTCCAGTTCTATTACTTGGATTCATGGATGTACTAGATACTAGAAGCACCTAGGTGTTACTAGCACTCAGATATTAATAGCTAGCTGTAGAACGTTCAACTAAATATGGGCTGGGTTAGCAAGCCTATAAATAGGACTTACAAGTGCATTTGTAAACCCAATGTATAAGGTATTAGGCCAATGCAGTGCAGAAATTAAGTGTGCTTGCTACATTCAGTGTCTTGCTTTAGATCCTGGGCTAAAGCCAACATCATCATCATCATTCAAAGCTGCCTTTGTTAATTCATCAACATGACTTTTAAATTTCAAGCATTCTCCCTTTTGTTAACACTCGCAAAAGTGCAATCCTCTCAGCACGCTGTGCACTATTACAGTGTAGTCCTTTTATAACTTCACAGTCTATAATGTTCCCATTTTTCCATGTGAGACAAGCTACCGCTGCTCTACCACCTTTCGCTTTAAGTAGCATCGCCCTCTCCTTTATAAATATCTTCATTTGTTGAGTAGGGTGGTAAGAGAGTACCACATCGTAAAATAATACTTCAGGAGCTTTATATTCATTTATCTAGTGTAGGATTACTATAGTTATATCATCTGCAAGACATTGCAGTATTGGTATCAGAGAAGATACAGCTTAATATTAGGAAAGGTGACTTCGAGACAAGGGAAATCTTTCATATTCACATATCGTTGGTGCCAATGGCAACGTATCGGTCTCTCTTTAAAGACATGTATGATCATGTCCGATTTGTCCTCTCAGAAGAAGATCTCAGAGGTATTTTGGCTTCTCTGCCCTATGTTGGTACCTGGAAGACTCAAATTGATAGTAATGATCTTCTCAAAGTTTTACATATGATGAGTATGTATTACATGCATTAGATGACAATGGCAACCATGAAGTGGCTCATGCAGACGATGGAATTTCCCTGGAGCAACTTAAAGGGGCTAAAGGCATGATGGTTGACACTGGATCCTCCATTTCTACAGGGGCTGGATACTCCATTTCTACATGGAGTAGTTTCCTTGATTTGCCTGGGGAACGTGATACTACCAAGCATTTTGTGATAGCAAGTGAGCAGAGCAAAAAAATCGCAAAGATAATACTTAAAGCACTCAGGGCAAATGAGCTTCACTCTGTGTGCTTTACTGAGTTCGATGAAACCAATATACTTGTGAGTCCTTCTGGTAAGGTCAAGTTTAGAAATGTCAGGGTTCTTAGAAATCTTACCGTAGGCGATACGCTTGATGGTCTGACGAACAACTACTTGTCGGCCCATAAGATTATTGGAGATCTCTTTTTAGTTCGCCCTCCTGATGACATTCAGCACCTTCTTGATTTAATTATGGATGACTTCAGGAAAAGGGAAAATTTTCATATTCGTGGATCATTGGTTCCAATGGCGACATATCCATATCTCTTTGAAGACATGTATGATCATGTCCGATTTGTCCTCCCAGAAGAAGATCTCAGAGGTATCTTGGCTTCTCTGCCCTATGTTGGTACCTGGAAGACTCAAATTGATAGTAATGATCTTCTCAAAGTTCCTTTCACAGACGTGCACTTGGCCGTCGCCGTGTGGGGGTTTTCTGAGTTGGGTGGCAGAGTGGAGGCGAAAGGGTTGGAAGGATGTGGAGACCGGATGTGGATACCAGCTGCTATTGGGCTGCAGCCGAGCGGCTGGACTGTGCAGTGCAGCAGCCTAAACAGCCGCGATGGCCTTCTAAAGGTGGACCGCAGGCCATGGCCTCCCCGAGCGGGGGAGGCGGCCCAAGCGCATCAAGGCGCATCCGCAGATCTGGGCTTCCGCCCTAACGCCGCGCCTACGATAAGATAAAGTCCTTTCAAGCCCCTTCAACTATCGACGATGTCCTATTTACCCCCCTCAATCAAAAAACCGGATGTTTGACCACCGCCAACTATTTAAACTTTAGCTTTTTGCAATTTTTTGAATTTTTCGGATATTGTCATGGTAGTTCAATGGTGTTAGCCTTCGGTTTTTTCGAAAACCAACGAGTTTTCTCAATTCAGGTTCAATATGAGCTGTCGAACCAATTTTTCCACCATGTTGCACTTCTTTTCTATATTACCAAGATGATTTCAAGCCAACTGTAGCATTTTGCTTTTTTTTTTAATTCCTTGGATATTGTCATGGAAGTCCAAATGTGTTAGCCATCGGTTTTTTTTTTGAAAAATAACGAGTTTTCTCAATTCTGGCTCAATACCAGCTGTCAAACCAATTTTTTCCAACATGTTGCGCCTGTTTTCTAAATTATCAAGATGATTTCAAGCCAACCGTAGCTTTTCGCTTTTTTTTTTTGAATTTTTCAGATATTGCCATGAAAGTTTAAAGCTGTAAGCATTCGTTGAAAAATACCTAGAAAATCCTCCACCCTTAGATCCAATCTCTGAACCCTCGAGTGCGCTTCCCAGCGCGTCACCACGCACTCTCTATGCACAGCCACATGCCGCAACTTGGGCAGAAGTCCACGGCACGGTATGTACCTGCCGTGCTGCGACGCCGCCTCCTGCACAACATTGGTCACATCGCTCTCTGTGACGCTTCCTCCGCCCCTGTCTATCCAGCCGTCTCGCCGCGTTCGGTGGCCAATCTGATTGCGAGCACTGAAGACCTTGTCTTTGATAACCACATTGTCGGCCTAATCAACACGTCTACTAAATTCTTGCTAATTGTAGCCCATCAAAACGGTCTAGACCACCCGTCCAGAGTATTCGACTCTACTGATTAAATCGTTGATCACCACCATGCTACACCTTGTGCCGAACCAGGCATTTTTTTCTTTGTCATACTCGTGAATGCATAAATCTCATGTCTCCAATATCATCCGCATCGCTAAATCTTAGCTCTAATACTACTTGTTGGAAAAAACATAGAACGTCGATATTAGGTCTGAATGACACCGGAGATACGATGTTTGGTAACGCAATTCAGCTATCAGCCTATCTGCAGGGCAATGATTATGCACGCTCCTCCCCAACAACACAGCATAAGACCACAGGGCACGGCCACAAATCGGTCGCAACCACGTGCATGCCTATGCTGCCACTTTGGTCGTTACCGGTTATATTAGTGGTGCCTTTATATTTACATAGAAGCCAGGGTATGAGTTCGAACCTAACACGACCCTCCCCTTTCTATTACAACACGGAGTCCGTGTAATCTATTCGTACACATATTCGATGACAACTTTAGCATAAGCAAAATGTGAAGCTCGGATCCTTATAGCTAGCCGACTAAGAGATGCTCTAACAGTGGTTCTCTCCCTCGTTCCCCCTCGTGATGTACTGATGCCTACTTGCTTGCTAGCTGATCCTTGCTGCCGAGTAGCTATGAATCACTGAGCCCCAGATTGCATACTACAAATTTAACAAAACCGACTGAAATCAAACTAATTCATGTACTGAATCTCTGCATTTATCCACACAAAACATATATATTTGACAGAGAGCTCGAATTCCACAACACGGATCAGAACTCAACACCTCTGATCAGTGTGCCTCAAGAATGAAAGCCTTCTCCCAGCAACCTTTGATCTGTAGCACCACACCTCGAACGCCTCCGTCAGGTCCGGGTACCTGGCATGCTTCGACTGAAGCCACTCGGACAAGATCTCAGCTTGCCGATCTGACGGCAGCGTCAGCAAGATGGAAACGATGGCCGATTCCAACCCCTGCCAGAGCTCACCGTCCAGGCTGATCTTTGCAGCTTCGGCGTCCGCGTCGGCGTCCGCGTCGCCTTCTTCTTCTTCTTCTTCGCCGCGGCGGTCGGGTTGCTCAGCCAGAGGCTTTGCTCTCCCAGCGAAGCCAATCCAGACTTTGACGGCATGGCAGCGCTGCTCTGCCGGGAGAACAACATTGCCAAATGCAATTGCCTCTAGGACCCTTGCAGACACCTCCATCACCTTCTTCTTGGTGCTGAGAGAGTCCACCGCCGCGCACGCTGCGTCGACGGCTTGGACGACGGAAGAGGACGCTCCAACCCAGTAGGGAGCAAGGCACTTCATCATGTCGAGCTTGGTGAGGACCTGGCAGAGCCAGGAGATGTCGGAGGCAAAAGAATGCAGCTCCTGGTGAAGCTCGGTGTCGCCATGGCCATCGCCATCGCCATCCGGATCAGGAGGATGACACTGTTTCTTCAAGATTGAGCTCGTGAGGTCACTGAATTTGCTCAGCAAGCCGGTGACGCCGTCCTTCACCTGGCGCTTGTCGTCGTCGGAGAGTGGCAGCGGCGCGTCGTCGTCCTCGGTGAGCATGTACTCCAGCTGCTCCTGAGCTGCGGACTTGAGCTCCCGCGCCGGCGAGGTCGACGTGGCGTGCCGGAAGGCCGAGAGGAAGATGGCGGCCACCGGCGCCGGATCGATGGGGCGGAGGCGCGCGAGGACGGGCTCGTACTGCGGGCCGAGGCAGGGGATGGCCCTGAGTATCTCCTCCTCGTCGGCCTCGTCCCAGGGGGCGGACTCCAGGTAGGCGGCGCAGGCGGCGGCGGTGGGGGCGCAGCCGAGGTGGACGGCGGCCTGGAGCACGGCGAGCGCGCCGCGGACCCCGAAGCGGGAGCAGGGCTCGGCGGCGTAGAGGAGGCGGAGCGCGGTGACGTGGGCGCTGAGGTCGGGCTCCTGGCAGTACACCTCGACGCAGTAGCGCGAGTCGAGGATCTGGCACGTCGGCCAGTCGTCGGAGAGGCGGTTGGCGAAGTACTTGCTCTCGGCGGCGAGGACGCCGGCGTGGCAGTAGAGCCACTCGTCGCGGCCCTCCGGCGTCCGCAGCCTCACCACCACGTCGCTGCTGGCCCGGTCGCCGATCTTGGGCCGCGCCGTCCTCATGCCGCTCATCCGTGCTCCTGATGGATCGGGGGATGAAATGGCTGCCGCAAAGAACAGCATCTTCTTAGCAATCGAAGCACAGCTACTGAGCTAGCTCAAGAACAAAAAGGATAAATCGGAATCCGCAGAGGAGGCTGCCGATTAGTAGCTGCGGCTACGTCGGCGACGACCTCCATCTTACTTGCAAAGGGGGAGACGATGAAGAAGACGACGGGCTCGGGAGATTGGGGACGAAGCGGACAGAGAAGGAGATCAACGCAGTGGCAGAAAACTCCTCGAACTATCCAAGCCTGCCTAGTGTGGAGAAGAATCGCGAATCTCGATGCAGATCCAACGGTGTTGGAGCTGCAAGCAAGTGATGCTGTCTCCTGACCGCAGCTCACAAATACAGAGGCAGTTCACTGTCATCTCCCACAGCCACAATCAATTGTCACGAATAGTTCCTTACGTCACAGAATTTTTGCATATAAAGCTATAGAAATAAGATGTTTAGTTGTTTTCTCACTAATCTGGGTTAAGCTCTCCCGATACAATTATCTCCTCCGGACTAGACGTTTTCCCAGAGCCAAGCTCGTAGGATGCAATTGAGCACATCGCACAACTCCGTGAGCCCATAATGCACACAACCAAACATTCTCTCTTCTTACCCTATTTCGATTTTGTGCAAACAGCCAAACAATATTTTTTGCGTCTCACCAACCTGGCTAACCAAACATTTTTCTCTTCTCAGTCTGTTTCAGTTTGTGCAAACAACCAAACAACATTTTTTACATCCCATCAACCTGGCTGATACGAGTCAGGCCCACTTTAGAAGGCAACCAAACAACCTAAAAAAGAATTTATTGTACAAAGAAAGGGTCTGGAGTAAGTAATTAGGCCCTATATTGTCACAAATAGGCTGTTTGGTTCCTTACTTCAAGTTTTACATCTAGAGATATAAAAATAGGGTGTTTGGTTGTCTTTTCACTCATCTAGGCCAATATCTCCAGATGCAATTATTCTCTCCAGACAGCCAAATTGGATGTTTTTCCAGAGCCAGGCTCGTAGGATGCAATTGAACGATCGCACGACTCCGTAAGCCCATAATGCACCCTACCGAACATTTTCTCTTCTCAGCCTGTTTCAGTTTATGCAAACAACATTTTTTGCATCCGACGCTTGAGAAGGCAACCAAACAACCTAAAAAAGAATTTATTGTACAAAGAAAGCACCTGGAGTAAGGTAATCACATGATACATTTTTTTCACGATTCACAACTCCTATATATATATCCTCATATTGTACAGGAGAAATACATTTGGATCAGTGTTTTTACTACTGGAGTACAATACAATGCTTAGCGGAGACGGTTCTGGTTGTACAAGAAGTGTATCTATATATATTTTCAGCGGCTTCAGTCGAAATGGTCTGCAGAGAAGTCGGGCTCGTCAGGCTTCTGCAACCTGGGGATCACGGTGTTGTCGGCGCGGAACCTCCGGGAGGCAGAGGCCAGCTTGTGCATCTGGGCAATGGCGCTCTCAGCAACAGTTCTTGTGCTGCTTGAAGTGCCCTCCTGCGCAGGTTTATGGGCGGCTGGATGATCATCTGACCACCATGAGTATGACTCCCATCGGCTCAGGCTCTCGGCCAGCTTCCTCCTCTGGTGCTGCCGCCAAGCCGCCTGGATGAAGCAGGCAGCCCATGACCTCCAATGGTGGGAGTAGAACCGGAACGTATGCTGGAGTTTCTTGCTGTGAAGCCTTCGGAACTGGTTCGCGACAAATTTGAGGTCCTCTGCTCGCAGAGCAAAGGCTTCCACCTCCGTGAGGCTCCGCACGGTCCTTGTAGAAAGCGGCAAGTGGACAATGGTCTTTGGAAGCAGTGCCCATGTGAGCAGCTCCTCACCTGCGAAATCACCGGGGCGTAGGATGATAGAGTTGAAGAAGTTGCTCCGGCCTCCGTTGGTTGTGGAGCTCTCTAGCTTGCCGCGTATGATGAAAAGCATCTCATTCACAGGATCACCCTCGCGAGAGATGTATGTACCCTCAGGGCACAGGAAAGACACCAGCCGGTCGCAAATGGCATCGAGAAGCTGGTCGTCCATCTCAGAGAAAAAAGGGACCTGCATTTTACAAAGGAATCAGAAACCGGTCAGTGAGTTCACACAAAATTCGAACTAGCAGTAAAAGGCAATTGGGTACACTACCAATAGAATCTTCTATCCAAATAAAAGCCAACAAAACAAGCTACATCAAAAACCTTTCAGAAATAAATAACCACATATTCATGTTGGGTATACACTTGCAAACACAACTTACACGTCGAACAAGGTCCAAACAAAGATGGCGCTGTACATCCCTACGGATATCTGCAGGCAAAGCTTGCAAGATAGATTCTTCTTCTACTCCTCGTGTCGCAAGCCATTTAACTTGAACAAACCGTCTAACACGTTCTTGAAGCTCGGGAGGGAGTTGATGATGTCTCATCCACTCCTCCATGTCCCTTTGTCTCAGCCTCCACTCTTCAAGCCTTTTACTGATAGACTGTAGGTATGTCTAAAAGATGACAAAGAAAAACAAGTGGCCTCTGAATCAAACAAATGTCAATTCCACTGCCAATATGAAAATAGCTTACTGGACAGAGCAATAAACTTGCTTTATTCTGCTCAAATTTTAAACCATAAGAATTAATAATGGATGCTTGTGCACTTGATGGCTTGATGCATCCATTAAGCATAAACATAAAAAAAACATATATATACTACCATGTGAATAACACGGATCGTATAATACTTTATTCTGAAGAAAGGTACCAAAACAAACTTGAACTAATTAAGCAAAGTAAAAACACATAATATGCATCACTAGTGTACAAAATAAGACTAACAATACAACATTTTATTCTGCAAAAAAAGTGGCGTAACTAACTTGCACAGCTGAGCACAAGAAATGAGGATAATTGCCTTCGAAACCTTTGTTTGTAGTTCAGAACACAAGATTTTGCAGTACCTGCATATTGCCAATCAGCTGGGCAAAGAGTATGAGGCTAAGCGCACCAATTGCTATGGCAAAAATATTCTCTACGATGAATGCACTTGTCACAAGAGGATTCCCACTTGAACTGAAAAAGTGAGAGCAGGTGCCAGCGAATTAAACATGAGTAATTGTATTTTAAGCATACAAATCCATGCATAAAAAGGAGAAATCATATAATGTATGCAATCATTTTAATGGCATACTGACATGAATATCAAAACCATATGTACAAAAAGGCTAACGCCACAGAAAAAATGAATATTAAAACAAATCAATACCTAATCTGCAGCAAGCCCCACCACAGACAAAAGAAGTATTTCTCATGGAATGAAGTAGAGACTGCGCCTTTACCCAATGCACTTAAAAACATCCCATAATTAAATTGCGGAGAGGTAACAGAGGCATCACAGTATTTGAATATGTTTGTTTGATTTCCCCAATCACGATAAATGCTAGAACCTGAATTCTCACAACTTATAAAGCTAAGATTACAAGATGGCTCAGTTTGGCACTGCTGATCCCAACATGTAATCTGTCGTTCAATTGAAAGAAGATAGTATATTGCCCCAATAACCTGCAGTTGAAAGAGTCAAAAGGAACATTAATAAAGTATCAATTGTACCAAATTGTAGCTAAGACGTGAGAAGTATTCATGTTCCATGATCATAGATAGACTCATTTTGTTTGTCCTATTCCTATTGTACATGAGATATCAAAGAAAAATTGAAAATTGATTCTTGGGTCCCAATATAAAGCAGGGCTGCTTCTCTCTTTCAGTGGTAAATAAAAAATGGGCCATCTTAGGTCAAATATAGGAAACAGAGATTCCTAAACCTTGTTCAACTTAGTATGATTTGGAATGTTGAAATTAAGTTGAAAGATGGCATGGTACCATACATGGCTTGCAAGCATGTAGTACAGAAGATTGTATGCTGCTCCTCCCCAGGCTGACTTTGCAACTACCCCAGCTGATTTTATAATCTGCTTGCTCAATGGTACAATGAGATACATTCTAATGATATACTGAATCATAATAACAAGAGCAAATGTGGTATTCCGGATGTTATAATCTGGGCTTTTTATTGCAGGCATCATTACCCACACCGTTACCTGCAAGAAATAAGTATCACCACAAGATTCAAATCATCGCTATAAAATTTTGACTTCAAATGATTGGACTATTAATATTCAATAGTTGGGAAATGTGTGATTCATACCATTCTGCGAGCATACAAATAAAAGTGTTCTAGAACAATTTTGGCAAAGACAACAACCGGTATCTGTTCTAAATCGAAGTAGTGGTTAACTAGCAGAAGAATACTTCAAGGGAAATATCAAAGGAGTTGTCTTTTTACTATTTACAGACTTCAGTAGAAAAGCAAGAGATTGTAAAGTCTTAATCTGACTGTTTCTAACATGCTTACTAACTGCGACCACCTATAAAACAGTAGCATCACCCAGAAGGCACTGACCACAGCCTTCCTTTGCACCTGGTTTAAATGTCATTCCCCATATAGACCTAACGGTTCACCTAGTTCCTATCCAATTTTGGGACATGGCAATTATAATGAAACAATTTAAAGTACAAATAAAGTTGAATATGTTAATCTCCCTCACACCCAAATGAAGGATGAGCGGTGGATGGTGCACAAAGGTGTACGTAAAATGCATTAGAAAACATTATGCCCACTACATAAAAGTAATTTTAGAGCACATTATTATACTATTTTCATAAGAAATACAAAATAGAAAGGTGTAGGGCGTAAGCATTAGTCATCAAACACAATCAGATTTCCAACAAGTCTACTTCTGAGCTCAAGCTATTTACCTGTGGAAGAGGGATCGCTGCAAGTAGGTCTATCAAGAATTCTGTTCTGAGATATCTTTGTTGAATCTTATTTAAGTCCACAACAAGCTCTCCCTTCCCAAGGACTCTTGACTTCGGATCTACATATGCGGTATGGAATTTGACCATGATATTCAGCATGTAAAACAAGTCAGCAAGTGTCCGCAGAATAGTGATAGTTACACTCAGTCGCTTGTCTTGGCCAACGCATGAAAGATTAGTAGTGTCATCTTGTCTAACCAATGGCAAGTAGTAGAAGAAAGGATCGAGAAAAAGGGCACACAAACAGGACACTAGATAGACCCTGTTCCATGTTAGTACTAGACTACTTTCAGGGTCTAGAACACGACGGTGCCATGGTTTGTTGCCTTCATTTAACACCTTAATCTTCTCAGGGTTCTTTGCATCTATTCTAGATGCACCAAATCTGTCAGCCTGCGTTGCTTGAAATGGTAGCTTGGTTTGGTTTTGCCTCTCATCAGGAAATATCCTACGTATAGAAGAACAACCTCATAAGGAAACAGAAAAACAAATGTCAAAATTACCCACACAGCGGCACAGCACGCTCACATCCTAATGCATTTTGAGTGAATACTGGGAGCTCCCAATATGAGAGGGTGACAATGCAACTACCACAAGAAGTAATTGTTTCGCAAAATAATTACCTTGCTACAACCTCCGATTACCTACCGTGGATCACTGGTCATGCTACTTACACAGACTAAAGGAAGAAATTAAGAAGCCGTCACTGGAATTGAATCCATAGTTCTACTCCCTTCATTCTAAAATAATAGTCGTTTTAGACTTGTCCTAAGTCAAAAAAATTTCGAAACTTTATCCATAAATAACTTTTAAACTATTCAGATTAAGTACATAATTATCATATGGATAGATTCAAAAAGAAATTATCTTCATATTATAATTTAATTATAATAGCTTTAGTGGTCATAGTTATATTTTGGAGACCGTGTCAATGTCCAAAATTTAGAATGGAGCGAGTGTATCTTTGCTTCATGTATTTCAGCAGAAGTACGCTTGAACCAATGAAACAAAGTCTGATCTTGCAACTTCTAATATAAGTCTTGAATACATGTAGATTCTCATTATGCCTTGTTATTCTCCAGAAAAAAAAGGGGAGTAGCTCCAGAACTCAAACTCCAAGCAAAATCGGGCTTTCCAGTTCCACGAGAGGCAGCAAAGAACTCTAACGTCAAGGCTGAATCCACAAACCTTCATCTCCTCTCAACTACCTCAAACCAAACCTAATCTCTTCGCTCCATCCTTTTGCTCTCGACGGAGCATACCCCAAGTCAATGCCAATTCAAGTAAAATTTTAACCGCTAATCCCCGATTCCAGCAGGTAATGATCAGAATCAGAATCAGAACGGCAGCGGGGAGGAAACGAAAGTCATCAGAATCAGAAAGTGAGTGGTGGCACGCACCTGGTGGCCGTCCTCCGCTGCATCTCCACCTCATCCTGGACCCTGGACCCGAACATGGCAGACAGCCGGCGCTCCCTCTCCTCCGGTCCAAGTCCAAATCTTGCCACGAACCGAGCTGAACAGAGACCAATCAGAAGAACAGAAGGAGAGCCCGCAGCTTCGTGTCCCAGATCACCACCATGAAGACCTACGACTCCAAGAAGACCAACGGGACTAGAACGGAGACAAGAAAAATGCAGCTTTTATTTTTTTTTTAGCAGGATGCGGGTAATAAGAAAAATGCTGTGTTTTTCGAGGTTTTTTTGGGCCGCAGCAGGCTAAAAGATTGGGCCGGCCTGGCTTGAAGGCTTCAAGCCTAGCTTCAACAAGCTCTCGGTTCCACCCAGGCCCTCCTATTTTCGGCTTAAAAGCTCAAAATTTATTATTTTTTATAAATTACATGCTCTGATCGAGTTGTTTTTTAAGACTTTGTTAAGTTTTTATCTAATAACATAAATATATATATCCTTGTATTTTTTAGACTTTTCAATTCCCTTTCCCTGAGCACTTAATTTTCAACTAAGGTCTTGTTTGTTTCAGCTTAAATTAAATTGGATTGAATTAAATTTTGTTATTGTTGTATAAGTCAAATAATGTAATACTTTGTAGATATATAATGGGTTTTTAAATAGTTATCCTTATAGTTTCTAAAATATTTTTCAAAATAATTTTTTGAACTCTTTGAAACATATTTTAAGGATACGCAGTCTTTTCAGATTAAAATTTTCAGCAACTTTCAACTGAAACAAACAAAACATAAGCCAATCGAACTTTTAAGCCCGATCATTCTCTTTGCGAGCAAAAAGAATAACGCCAGGCCAACCAAACTTTTAAGCCGAATTAAAGTGGACGAACTTTTAAGACAAATCAATCAAACATGGCAACCTCAACGATAGCATGTGGAAAACTGGAAATATGTAAGGCTCGGGAACGATTGCTAGCGCAACACGGGTGGATTTGTGACAAAATATTGTTCGGTCCAGAAGAAGCACTAAAAATCTCACAAAAATTACTATGTAGCTTGATAGTGTTTGTCTTGTATATATAAGTAATAAATTTTCAATTATAACTTCTTAAATTTAATTTAAGCTAAAAATAAAAATGCGAGTTTGTAATCTCAAAAATTATATTTTGGTTAAGAAAATTAACCAAAGGCGCAGAGTGTACGTCCTGATCTTTCGAGATAACTGTACGCCCCTGATAGTTTGTCATGTTGGGTGCTTATATATTTTTATATTTTTAAGCATTTTCAATTCTCTTTTTCTGAGCCCTTAATTTTCAACAAAGCTCTTGTTTGTCTCAGATTAAATTAAACTTTATTATTTTTATATAAACCAAATAATGTAATACTTTCTAATTATTTTTTAGGGTTTTAAAATAGTTATCCTTATAGTTCTTTCATAAATTTTTGAACTCTTTCAAACATATTTCGAGTCACAATTTTTTTGGATTAAAATTTTTAACAACATTTAACTGAAACAAACAAGGTCTAAGCCAATCGAACTTTTAAGCCCAATCAAAGCGGCCTCATTTATAAACCTTTAATCAAATCTTGCATACTAAAACCAACTTGTCAAATAGGTTACAGTTTCTCCAGTTTTTTCCGTGGCGCCTGCTACTTCCACTTTTTGCAGCAGATAGAATGATACAAATGACGGTTGCCATTAAATTACTTCAGGAATGGAAGCTGACAGCTTTCGGACAAGTAGGTCACTGACTCTAAAATTTCTCCTGTAATCCCACTAAAGGGGAAACAATCGTGCCATTGCTGCCATTATTGCATTTAAATTATACAGCTAACTATTTCTTCATACAAGGTGAAGTTGGATCAATCAGACACATACATTTTCTGCACAAGAACAGTGCATTACTAAGGAGAACTAACGACCTGCTTTGTGAAGAGAATCAATGGCGGCAATTGGCTAATCACCCTGAACCTGAAATTCATAAGCCCAAAGGTGAGAAGAGAATCGACCACAGCAAAACAAATATAAGAGTATCAATGCAAATAGCCAAAACAGACCATTCAACATGTTGCTTCCAAATTCTAATAAGCATCAAACTTGTACTTGGTGCTAGTTGATAACAATCTAAACTGGTTGCCAAACACTAATTTCTACATCTCATATTATGTGCTGTTTGAGGCTGGAAGTATTTAAAAAGCTCACAAATACTTCAGAAAATAAACCCTAACTTTCAATAACTTTGCATGCTCTTGCGCAATTCATCAATACAAGAAAAACATCATTACTCCAGCCAGGGTAGTCGACACAGGTTTACCAACATTGCCCAGGTCGTATTGACCCAGTTGGTTGATTCTGCGTATATGCTACCATAGTACCGAGTCGAAAGATTCAATATCCATTTACAAATGCTCAGGATCTAGTTTCTTCTTTTATTTGGCTATAGTCTTAATCAGATATAGTGAGGTACTATGTGGAAAATTCAAAGTTCCATCAAAATGCGGAATAAATAAGAAATGGTCAACCAAAGGGTGGCAGTTTAGTCAAATCAAATATGTGCATTCAAACATGCAAGTACCTATTAAGGCTTTTATACGGTGTTTCTATGCTTAATCTATTCAGAAGATGGTCCCAACATGCAATCAGAGAATTTCAACAAGATCCAGTCACTCTTGGTATGAATTCTACCTTTTGGGTCATACAAAACTTCAGAATTGTACTTTTAGGTAGATCATAGAAAAATGAGGCGAGTCGCTTTTCATAGTCCAATCCAGTATGTTAAAGCATGACATGTGAAGACAGTTGATGGTTCATCACAATTTGCTTTAAAGGAAATGGTTGGACTTACTACTACAGGCATTCCTCTTCAGCATTATCTTTCCAACATAACACTTAAGCAATTTGATTGCAACACATGACATTTTATTAAAGCAATATAATTTTAGTTCGCTACAGCAATATCAGCATTCCGATATAAAAACTGTGAGCTAGCATTATGTCCTACAATCACGCATTCATGCTAGCCTGTTGTCAGTAGAATGAAGATTTTGACATAGTATGGCTATCTATCTCCATCTTTATTTGGCAAATGACCACAGTAGGTGTTTCCTACTTGAGGTTTTATTGCTTCTTGTTATGAATAGCGCTTGTATTCATATAGGGCCAATAGGCCAGGGTAGCATATATACATATACTGATATACAGAGGGACATTAGGAAACCCCGTATACAAGGAAAACATATATTAGGCCCATATACATCTAACACTTCTCAATAGTCAAGGTAGTAAAACTGCGATGACGTGTTCCAGTGACGACACAAAATCAATGTGTCCCCTCCGCCATGGTTTTGAGAGGGTCTCTGGCATGCGGATCTTTGTTGCAGCTACCTCATCGTAATAACTTCGTATAGCATACATTATACGAAGTTATACGAGACCTCAAAAGTAATCTCGTTCAATAATTATGCACTGCATGAATGCCTTATGACTTGATTTTCCCTATTTATTAGTAATCCCAGAATAGGATAAAAGATACAATCATATTATGCCGTAATTAACTTCATTTCGCACTGAAAGTTAATGTCCTCTTTTTCTAACAAAGCAATATAATGTAAAGACTAGGCACTACATGTGTCCATCCAAATTTAAAGTTTTTGGAAGCTCTTGCAGAACTAGGAAGTTGGTCATGTCGAGACTAACCATTTTCGCCTTTCTTCGCAATGGCATCTACTTCAGCTGTTTTGGGTGAGCTACCGCCTGTCCTGCTGCCGCTCTCTTTTAATCTCTTGGCAAAAAGCTTAGCGATCTGCAAGTGCGTTTTCGCCATAATCTCTGTTCTCTTGAGCTCCATCTCCCCCTTTCTAATCTCAGCCTCAACCCTCATCTTCTCAGTTTCCCTGTACATGTCCATTCTGGCATGCTCAATCTTCAAGTATGAGCTAGCCAGCAACTCGATGCTCTTTGCTAAATCGAACTCTGTGCTCTTCCTCTTCTTAGAATCCCAAACCTTGTCCACCTCCTCGACGTCGTCATTCACCTCCTTGCTCCTCGGAGAGCTGAGGTTCACATCACTATCCACAGCCCTGCTCTCTTTCTGCCCGCTGTTATCAACCTTCTCTGCTTTCTCTGGGAGAGAACCATTTGCCTCTGCATTCACAAGATCAGAAAGTGCACCTGGCCCTGCATCCGCCAGCTGCCTCGCAAATTCTGCCTCGACATCAACCTCGACCTCTACCTCTGCTTTTGCCGGGGCTCGCAGGTCTATGCTGTTACTCAGCTCTGCCTGCACCTGGCCGGAGCAACCTGCTGGCCCTTTAAGCAGACCATCCATGCGGGAGAAGAATCGCCATGAAGGGCCAGTGGCGGCAGGACCGGCGCGCGCCGCCGCGGCGGACTCCGCTCGGTACCGCTTCTTCATGGACTCGATCTTGTTCTTGCACTGGTTGGGGGTCTTGGCGCTGTTGCTCCCGGGCTTCCCCGTGGTGCTGGTGGTGTTCTCCGAGGAGCAATGCGCGGACACCTCGTAGGCAATGTCGACCCAGTCGCTCCACTTGAGCTTGGCGCGGTTCCGCAGCAGCCACTTGGCCTCGTAGGCCTCGAGCAGGCGCACAATGCCGCTCTCGCTCCACTCGTCACGCTTCTGCGGCGGCGCGGCCGACAACGGCGCCGCATCGGCGTCAGGAAGCCCATCCATCGGGGAGGGGAAGCAGCCGGGAAGAACCCAAGATTCTGCAGATTAGACTGGGGAATCGGAGCCAAACCTCATCGTTCCCTCCGCCACGGTTTTGAGAGGGTCTCTGGCATGCGGATCTTTGTTGCAGCTACCTCATAGCCTCCGATATGGCTGTATCAAAGAGTGAATTGGCTCAGAAGAGCTTCTTCCTGAAGCTCAAGCTTCCCCCTAGGGACTATGGAGTTGAGTGATCACACAGGGAAGAGAGAAGATCACAGCAAAGGGAGGTTCTGCAGGGGAGCTGAAAGATCAGGAAAGACTGGAAAAGATGGAACCTTTTTTCCCCCAAAAGAAGCAAAATTTGGGGGGGGCAAAACATGCTACATCAAAAAATCCTGGCTTCCTTGCACTGTTCATGCACCGCGGCAACAGACGGCGTGGTTCTGGAGGAATTGCGGTTGCAGGGAGGGAGATTCAGATGGCGGGCTGACCACGGCTGAGAAGATTCAGCAGGAAGAAACCTGCCGCTCGATTCAGGGAAGGACCTAGTGCCGCAGCGGCAGGCGAGCGAGCAAAGCCGCCGCCCTGGAGCAAGAAAGAAGGCGATGGAGCAGAGGGAGAGAGGGAGCAGCGGGAGGTCGCAAGCAAGCGAGGGCGTGAAGAACAGTGAAGGAGGAGCCGAAGCAGGGGAGGATTTGCTGTGCTCGGGTGGGATTTGGGAAGAGCAGAGATTCGAGCTGGGGAGAGGGAAGGAAGGGAAGGCAAGGGCGCGGAGTTCTGGAGGGGGCCTCTCGCCGCGGCGCGGAGACGAGGAGTCCTGTCCAGGAGGGAGGCTGGGAGGTCAGTGCCGGGGCCCGGGCGTCAGCGGGGCGGGGGCGGTGGACCGGGCGCAGGCGGCGGGGCGGCCGGAGTGGAGGCGCGCGTCGGAGCGCATTAGGCAGTGGAGGGTGACGGCAGCGCTGACCGGATCCGGTCCCGGGGCACCGGCACTGCAGGCGGTGGCCGGCGGGGGCCCGCCTGGCGGCGTCGCGACGCGAGGCCGGAGGCGGGGACGGATCGGCGGCGGCGTGAGCGTACTGCGGCGGCGTGGGGCCCACCCCCTCGTTTCGCTTCCCACGGCGGGCAGGCACTGCGGTTGGTGAGCACCGCCTCCACTCCAGCCGCGCGCCGCCACGTCACCGGTGGGGGGTTTCCTTTGTCCGCGGTTGGGGTTGGTGGGCGGCGGCAATACGCCATTAGCCATCGCCCATCGCATCTTTCTTTCCCGCGGCGAAATTGTACACTTGTACACTTGTACTACCGGCGACCGCTAGAGTTGCAGACCTGGCCGACGGGCCGAACCGGGCAGGCTGGGTTGGTTGGATTACCGTACGAACCGGACACTGCGGTCTAGGCCTAGATTCGGTTCGCACAATGAATCGACCAAATTAGGACGAACAGGTTTTTATTGATCAGTTTATTTAATTTTAAAAAGGGAAAAGTTCATTTTAGTTATCTCAACTATCGCGAAAATCTAAAAAACCTCTAAACTATGATTTGATCCATTTTATATCTCCGAACTTGCAATACCGGCTTAAAACACATCACAGGCGGGATTCCCTTGATGGTTTTACACAGGTGGGTGCCACGTGTCATTGACTTTGAGATGGCCTCAACCGTGGCAACCACATCTACTCCTCCCTCCCTAATCTCTCTCTCTCTCTCTCTCTCTCCCCCCCCCCTCACCGAGGCGGTGAGTGTCGCCGGTGTGGAGGAGATGCGGAGGAGAAGGGCAAGGTGGCGATGGAGTAGGGCGAGGTGGCGGCGCACGGAGAAGGCGCAGAGGATGACGGGGCCTGGCTCTGGAGGCGGCGCCGACATGGAGGCGACGATGCACGGCGGCTCTCTCTCGGGTCGCGGTGGAGATGGAGAGGAAGCGGCGGCGCTCTCAGGGTGGTGGTAAGACGGGGCGCGGTGGAGACGGCAGCGCGGCGACACATGTTGGGGTTGACGAAGGCGGTGCGTCCGGCGGCCTAAAGCGGAGGAAGAGATGACGGCGGCAACTCCGGCGATTGGCGAGGAGGAGGTGGCTACGGGCAGGGGCGGTCCCCGATGGCCTCAGAGAGATGGGCGGCGACGGCGTGGAGAAGGCGGCAAGGCGTGGGCTGTCAGCGAGGGAGGCACGTGGGGCAGTGCGCCGTTGCCCTTCTCCTTCTTCCTACAAGCATGAGAGGGGAGAAAAAGGCAGAGGAGACCTGAGAGAGATAGATAGGAGGGGGAAGAAAATAAAATAAAATAAAATAAAAAGGGATATGTGGCAACCGAGTCAGCAAAACCACCACTACGTGGCGCCACGTCAACAAACCACCGAATGAAACTGGCATGTGATGGGTTTTGAGTCGATTTAAAAGTTAAGGGGTGTAAAATGTACCAAATCATAGTTTAGAGGGTTTTTCAGACTTCGCGATAGTTGAGATACCAACTTTTTTATTTTAAAAATAATATAAAAATGAAGGAATTGCACCCAAGCTCACGCAATCGTAATAACTTCGTATAGCATACATTATACGAAGTTATAAGAGATCGGGGTCGACGAC
Organism: Raddia distichophylla; assembly: GCA_005191435.1. Classification (NCBI taxonomy): domain Eukaryota; kingdom Viridiplantae; phylum Streptophyta; class Magnoliopsida; order Poales; family Poaceae; genus Raddia; species Raddia distichophylla. The sequence goes on along the minus strand of SPJY01000659.1, from coordinate 2,935,822 downwards.
AATAAAGTTATCGGAGTTCCGAGATGGAAATTGCTGAAGATATAAGATGAAAATATTGAAAATATATTTTAAAAGGAAATATTAGGATGAAATATTTTTATTTGGAATTTTGGGATTTTTTGAAAACAGGAATAAATTTTAAAAGTATTTTCCTATAGAAAGAGAAGGGGAAACATTTTATTTTCAAAATTTAAAACTAAAAGAGGGTATTTTATATTTTTATAAAATACTAGATTGAATTCTAGATTTTTAGGAATTTTTAAAGATTTTTTGGAAGAGATTTGGTATTTTATGCAAAATGAGAAGCTAAATCTGAAATTACAAAATAAAGAAAGAAAAGAAAAAAAAGGTGGGCCAACAGAAGCTGGGCTGGCCCATTAGTGAGGTGGAGCTGTGCGAGTAGTGTACAGCGTGGGCTGACATGTGGGGCCCGTATGGCAGTGAGAGAGAGAGAGGGGAAAGGAGGGCGGCGGGGTAGAGCTCACCGGCGGCGAGGCTGGCCGGAGATGGGGTGATGGTGCTCGGGATTTGCAATTAGGGGTGAGGGGTGACTGATCGTGGCGGCGGTGGTGCTTGAGGTGACCAGAGGTGGCGGCACGGCAGCGAAGAAGAAGAACGTCGGCGGTGATGCTCCGATGAGGATAGGACAGGAGGGTAGCGGAGGAAGCTTGGCTTGACGATGCAATGTGCCGGGGAAGGGTATTTATATGCTCGGGTAAGCAGCGGCGATGGGGGAAAATATACGCGGAGATGTCGAACGACAACGAGCAATTGGCGGCGGTTCGAGGCAAACTATGGGCGGTGATGCAGAGGATAAAATTGGTGGTGACGTACATGGCGACTTCGTAGAGGTCGACGCCGAGGCCTGGAAGGGTCGGAATAGATGGCGGCGTGCAAAACCGGCGAGTGGCACGGCGGAGGCGGCAACTCCGAGAGTTTCAGAGGTGGCGGCGCCGGTGGAGGAGGAAGATACAAGGGCGTCGTTGGATCTGGGGGTGAAAACGATGGGCGCCATTGGATTAACCCGAAGGGGTACGGTTGGGGTGGCGACGTGGCAGCATCTGGTGCGTCCAATCTAGAAGAAAGAATCAGAGCCGTTTGATGCCACTTAATGCACCCGAGAGGAGGAGAGGAAGACACGCCGAAGGCGTATTCCCAGATGGCAAAGCGGATTCTAGGGAATTCCAGAAAAGGAAAGAGCTTATTTGAATTTCTAGAAAATAGATTTGGGATTTGGAAATTCATAGAAAAATGTAGGAAGCTCAGAAAAATATGAAATTGGTCTCTAAAAATCCAGAAACAATAGGAGACCCTAATGGTGGAATAAAAGTTGATATTTTATGGGATTAAAATCCTTGATAAATTCAAAGAGAGGATTTCTTAAATAGAATAAAATGGAAATTGCTTTAGACAATTCTCAGAAAATTAGGGAAGGTTTCTAGGGGTTTAAAAATGACTTTTGCGAAAAAATTTCATGGTAATAATGGGTGAATTTTGGGTATGTTACAGCACCCCCGTGTGGAAAGGGGCAACGGCACAAAGGAGGAGGCGGCGGGGCGTTGAGCGCTGTCGGTGTGGAGGAGATGCGGCGGAGAAGGGCAAGGTGGCGGTAGAGCAGGGCGAAGGGCGAGGTGGCGATGCACGGACAAGGCGCAGAGGATGCCGAGGCCTGGCTCTGGAGACGGCGCCGACGTGGAGGCGACAATGCGCGGCGGATCTCTCTCGGGTCGCAGTGGAGATGGAGAGGAAGCGGCAGCGCTCTTAGGTTGGTGGTAAGGCGGGGCACGGTAGAGACAGCAGCACGTCAACACGCATCGAGGTCGATGAAGGTGGTGCGCCCGGCGGCTTGAGGCGGAGGAGGAGATGGCGGCAGCAACTCCGGCGATTGGCGAGGAGGAGGCAGCGACGAGCAGGGGCGGTCCCCGATGGCCTCGTGGAGATGGGCGGCGACGGCGCGGAGAAGGCGGCGAGGCGCGGGCTATCAATAAGGGAGGCACGTGGAGCGGTGCGGCCGTTGCCCCTCTCCTTCTTCCTCCTACAAGCACGAGAGGAGAGAAAAGGGAGAGGAGACTTGAGAGAGATAGAGAGGAGGGGGAAGAAAATAAAATAATATAAAAAGGGATGTGTGGCAGCCAAGTCAGCAAAAGCACCACTACGTGCCACCACGTCAGCAAAACCACCGAATGAAACCGGCTTGTGATGGGTTTTGAGTCGATTTTAAAGTTAAGAGGTGTAAAATGTACCAAATCATAGTTTAGAGGGTTTTTAGACTTTCGCGATAGTTGAGATACCTAAAATAAAATTTTTCTTTTAAAAATAATATAAAAATTAAGAAAAGCCATTATATTTTAGAAATATACATTATAAATTTAAAAAATTATTTATCATAAGAAAATATATATAGAAATACATATATTTATTTAAATAAATATACTACAGAAGCGAACCGAACCAGGCTAAACCGAACCGGGCTCGCCCAACGGGCCGAGGTGCCGGCCTAGGTTCGGTTCGGTGAACAAAGCCGGACTGGCCCGATTCGATGAACAGTGCGGGGGTCTGGCTCAGTTCGCTAGTACCGGCCTATTTGGCCAGCTATAGTTCATATGGGATTCTCGGAGAGAATTCTTTCTATGCTGCCGCAAAAGCTTTACAATCACTATCTCCTCTCTTTCCTTCTTCCATGACCCTAGTTTAGATTTTTGCTCCCCCACGGTAGTTGCCTTTTGGCCGTCTCCAATAAGGTTCCCTAAAACAGCCTCTACTCGTAAAATAGAGGATAGATTCTTCCCCTATGTGATACAACAATGTTCCCTATTCCGTTCCCTAAAATAGAGGACTTCTTTTCATTCCCTTATATGTAGGGATTCTCTCTCCTTCCCCTATACAATTCTCCATATAGGAAACGTTGTTGGAGTATGAGAAATATAGGGAGAGAATCTTTTTAAAGGAAGCCTGTATATGAGGCTATATGGGACCGAATTTAGAGATTATTGTCGGAGACAGCCTTAGGTCTGTTATGTTCGACCGTTAGTAAAGTCTATTAATGACTAAAATACATATTTTTATAATTTCTACATCTAAAACTTTCAAAAAATTACATCGCCTACATTTTAACTTTAAATTGAGTGATTAAAATTTTTAGATTTATTGTAAAATCACACTCCACTTGTTGTCTACATATGTGTTTTTTTTTATATTTTCTACTATTTTCTCTCTTTTTTTTATGAGGCATGGTAGGTAAGCTTACTTTTAAAATAAAACATATACTTTTTAATATGTAGGAAGTTTTCTCAAGTTTTTACTAATTTTATAATATTTTATGAGTTTTTATGTTTTTGCAACACATCAAAAAAGGGCAGGGCATAAGCATTTTTACATAGCTCCGTTATAGCTCTAAAACGTTTGAGGTGCACTAAGGAGAGCAAAAAATGAACCAACGCCATGGGAGGAAAGAGAAAATTCTGAGTGGCAGATAGGGTATTTCAATCTTTCGCAATGGGCATACAAGGAATTCTCTCATTTGCATATATGCCATCTCAACTCTCAAGATTATAGTTCACTTAAATTGTCACTCCGTCTTACATACATGTGACAATTTGCATAGAAGAAATGATTATAGGCCTTCAAACATAGATGCAACCTTTTTTTGTTTTGAGAAGGGACATTTCATTACTAGGGTAAAAGACCCAACAGATTACAGAGCGGACCTCCGAAAAAAGCAAGAATACAATGAAGTTCAATCAAGGCCCATCTGGCATTAATGTTCCGCTATCCCTCTTCACAACGGCCACCACCGCCGAGAAGATACACGAAGACAAAACGGCAGGCATGCCGGCAACATCTCCTCCAAAGGCCAAACCACCTCACGAACAACTCGTGGAGGTCTAGAAAACACGGTGAGACCTCGTGAATCTCAGACAACTGCTTCGCTGCCTTTATCAATGAACTGTAGCACATGGAGACCTCACCGATGGCCGGAGGAAGCTGGCTGCGAGCGCCACCAATCCCGGGGAAGACGTCAGCCGGGTCATGAAAGCCCCGTTGTCGTCGCCGCCCCCAGCACTAGCACAGTCGCAGAGAACGACAGCGGCTAGGGTCTCCGCCCCATGTCTGCAGCACAGTCCGCCACGCCGGAGCAGAGGGATACCTCCGTGGGGAACGCTAAGCTCCGGCCTCCTCCTTCGGCTTCGACCTCGTCGGAGCGCAAAGAGAGACACCGAGAAACTTTACCGCCGCCAGATCCAGAAGGGAACCCGGCGCAAAAGCCCTAAAGCAGCCACCACAGGCAACATGGAAGGAGGGACGGCTCCACGCGGCCTCGGCAGGCACGCACCTTGGAAATCCACCATCCACCACCGCCGCGGCCACTACCGACACACAAACGTTCACCTCCGAGGGGTCGGCTCAGCCAATCGAGGGAGAAGACCAACTCCGACATCTCCCCTAATCGCCGGCGCTGCCGCCAACCAAGAGGAGAAAGTAGGAGACCAAAAGACCCCCTGGACACGGTGCCATGGCCGAATCCCGGCGGTAGACCTAGACCCTACTAACCCTAACCCTCCCACCACCGACCCCCAGCCAGCCACCGCCCCCAGCCCCCAGTGGTCCAAATCCGCCGCCAACCGCCGCCGGAGGCGAGGGGGCGTTCAGAGGCGTTCAGATCTGGACACACAAGGACAGCGGGAAGAAGAGAAAAGGGGAAGGGGATAGAAAGGACGAGCACCTACAGGAGGAGGAGGGGAGGGAGGAGGGAGGATAGCCGGGTCCCCCCCATCTCCGGCGAGGACGCCGGAGAGGGAGAGAGGGGCCCGGCAGCGGCGGCGCCCCGCGGCTCCTTTTTCGCCTGCTCAGTCGCAGGAGCGTCGGGCTGGACGAGTCGTATATCTGCGCAGCTCTGTTGAGCACATAGATGCAACCTCTAGCTCACGGTGCCCTCTAAGAAATAGAGATAATACTCAAAAAGACAATATTAGAGGTTGCACTACGATCTGTGTATATACTCTTAAGAGCCATAGAATTTTGTTTTGATTTCGTAGCGTCCTAACAAATTATCCAAACGTCCGTCTATGCGTAATTCATTGCGATCGTCGCTATGCCAGATGCATATAATCAACATATATAGCAAATAGAAAAACATGAAAATAATTCCTTTTTTAATCAATTCTAGTAAATCATTTGCATAGGAACTAAACATGAACCAGAACACATGAAAAACAATATGTAAGAAGCGATCCTCTCAAAACACATGAGGTTGGTACAGTAACAACTTAGCAGGCAAGTGTACCTTACTACTTTTTATAGTAGAGATGAAAATTATAATTTTGTAAAAGTGTATTGTTAGAAATAAAATATGAACATCAGCCACTTTGTTATTTTCAAAGTCAAATCTGAGTATTTATGCATGTAGGATTAGCTAGCATGCCTTAAGTCAAGGGATGATGAATTGATTAATGATCATCATCCTCCTAGGTAGGCTGCTTGAACCCATCATTGCCCTCATGGAAAGGGTTGAAAGTTTCATCCTGAATATGCCATCCAAGTCCCTGGTCAGTTGCTGGCTTTTTTAATTAGTGCTCAACAAAGAGTGTACTAAGGATTATAGAGGTTGGAGGAAGAACTAGCACCTCATTTGGTCACAAAACAATTAAAACCCAGATGAATACGAATTTCAAAAATCAAACTAGTCTGGAGATTTAGTAGCAGTTTTTGGCTGGTTTTGGCGATTTCTCGAGCTCTTTTGATAGAAAAATCATAAAAATGAGTACAAGTGACAGGGAAATATAGAAAAACCATACAAATATTGAGAAAATTAAAGAATATATAAAAAGAAGTGAAAGCTTATGAAAAATGGCATGACCTTTGCTATTTTTTGTCATTGGTAATTTTTTATCACACAATGTGTAACATATAGTCCTACATGCCATACAACAACACACTGTAAATGTTCATAATCCACATATGTGGCACACGACAACGACATAGATGAGGCGCTGTTCAACGCTTCAACCGTTTTGCGCCTTGGAGATGGTGAAAAGACAAAGTTCTGGACTAGCGCCTGGCTTCATCGCTTATCCCCGAAGGCCATTGCCCCTGAGTGCCATCTTTTGGTCCCAAATAACAGGAAGAGCTCGGTTAGAAGAGAATTAACGGATCATACGTGGATGGCAATAGCTCATAAAATTGACAACGAAGAGCAGTTAGAGCAATTCTTTAGGCTCATTGCTCAGACTCTTAATGTTGTCTTGCAGCCGGGAACACAGGATTCTATATCCTCGAAATGGACTACACATGGTCAGTACTCAGCAGCCTCGGCTTACAAGATACAGTTCACAGGAGCAATAGCCGACGGGAACACCTTTATCCGGATATGGCGGGCACACGCAGAACACAGATGCTGTTTTTTTGTTTGGATGACAATGCACGATGCAATCCTAACAGCCGATAGACTGCAAGCTAGGGGTTGGCCAAATAACCAGCTCTGTATGATGTGTGGCCTACAGGATGAATCCCAGAACCACCTGTTATACACCTGCCTTTTTGCTAAACAGATGTGGCAAAGGCTAGCAAATCTTTTCAACATCATCTGCCAGAGCGATCAAGCTGCTGACTTCGTTGCCGTATCCAACCACTACAGAAATTTTTTGGCAAAGGACAGATTCAAGGAGGCTGATGGGGCCCTAATCTATGTGATCTGGAATATCTGGCTGGAGAGAAATTCTAGTATTTTCACCAACAAAGCTTCCTCCTCGCAGGAAGTTTGGGACAATATCCAGACAGACATTTCGGTTAGAAGATTAGCGTACCATGACCCCCCTTGAGTGTTAGCTGTTGTTTTCAGAGTTTTGGAGTTGTAAATATTTAGAACCTTGTTTTCTTTCTTCCTCTATGAATATAAGCTTTCAGCAGTATTCAAAAAAAAAAATCCACATATGTGATGAAGACAACAAACTATAGGTCCATACACAACAAAGCAATTAAATAAAGTCAATTAGGAAGTTCAAAAGATTTTTCTAGTTTGTCGAAGAAAAAACCCCAAAGAAGCATAAAATAAACATAGATTTAAATTTTAGCTAATTCAAATTAATTTATATTATTTTTAGATTTTAGTGATTGTGCTAATTTTGAAACTTAATTTGAATTTTAATTTTATGCCATTCAAAATCTGACGGTTTTTATAAATTGTTTGTATTTGTGTGGAAAAATAATTGCTAGGTGAGTGATTATTGATATCCACAATTCAAATTATCGCCGTGGTGAACGGAGAACAAAATTACACATGAGGTTAAACTAATACTCCGTATCTGAAAGGCTTGAGAATCCGCATCGGAGAATGTCCGGATTCAAATCCACGTAAATGCTCAAGACCAAATGCTCAACAAAGCATGAAACCATGCATGCATCCAAAGAGCATTTCTAAATTTATATAAGTCACTTCTTTAGTAGCATACGAGATACCATATGTCGACGATTAGGAACAAGCTTTCTGATCGAGCTTACTTCTAATTGCAGGACTAGAGAGCTTCCTTTCTGTCACCATCTGGACTTCCAAGATGTCGAAAAGATCTTAGAATAAAATACAGAAAAAAAGACATCAAAGATATTTTTATCTTGGTTAAGGCATTCAGAGTAAGGGATAGTAGCTCTACATCCCGCACTTTATTATGATCAAGCTATCACAGTATAACCCTATAAGGTTTGCCTGAGAAGAAACCTTAAGTGGGATCCCTCCCTAGATAAAGACAGTGCTATGATGATGATTGAGGCGTGATGCTAAAGCTGATGGTTATGTCGGTGATGACTCCGGATGTGAGATGTGGACAGTGCCCTCCCTGCTTGTGTCTCCCCCTTCCTCCCCAATTCTTTTGACCCCTTCTTCCCATGGTCATGGCCATCAACCTCCTCCTTAGTGATTCCACCTCTTCGCAAGTCCACACCATCATCTTCCAGCCGCACCACCGCCTCTACTTTTAGGCCGCCAGGACTTGCGGCTCAACCACACCCATGCACGCTATGGCTATGTGGCTAGGTTCATCGGCTCCACTTTGGACGATAGTAGGAGCTACAAGATCTATTGGAGAATGATATGCAGAGGGAGTGGGAGGCGGAGATGATGTGGCGGTTGAAGGACACAGAGGAGTTGGAGCACACGATGGAGCAGCTGCAAAGGCAAGTCTCCGCGAAGATCTCAGAGCTAGGAGTCTGAGGAGGAAAAGCACGAGTGTTTTCGTTGTGAGCTACAGAGGTCTTACCTAATCTAACCCCCTTCTATCTCAACAGAGCAAAGGAGTGGGCTATACGATTTGGCTTAAACTCTAGGAGGTAGGGCTGAACCAAAAGCTCGGGCTCGACGGCCTACTCAAGATTGGATCAAGCTTGGCTCAAGACCGGATGGAGATCTGATGCTAAATGAGCGGATCTCGAGCTCAATCCCGAGCTCGAGTCTATTTCGAGCGGCGCTCGAGCTTGATCTCTAGCCCTCATCAAGCATAACCAAGCCCAAACAAACATTGTTGCACCAGCTATCTCTCTCTCTCCAAACTAATTCGTCCAACCAATTCGAGTTGAGCTTGAGCTTGAAATCGAGCCCAATGGAGCTCATATAGCCTTATCTTTTCCCTTAAAACAACATTAACCCCTTCATTCGAGCTAAACCGAGCCGAGCTCGAGCCTAACCGAGCTTACATTGAGCTCGATCTTGAGTTTGACCCTAGCTTACTGATGGCGGAGGCTAGAGAAGGAGGAGGGAGGTCTAAGGGTGGTAAAAGCACAACAAGCTAGCCTGACGGTAGATTGGGGCGGTCCACCCACGGAAGCAGATGACGTGCACTAAAAAGGAGCATTACACGGAGGAGAGGAAAGAGAGAAATGGAGGGGAGAATTAACTCCATGTGGACCCATTGCCATGTCACAGCCACATGGGTTGGTGATTGGGAATGCCACATCACCAAACCACTCTTTGTATACCGTTTTGGACCTAATCAAAACAAAAGTACAACTTTACGTAGCCAAATACACTATTTTAGAGATTTTGGAATAAGAGAGAACGAGATTCAACTTCATGCACATACAGTGCAATTTACTCATTTACTCAATGTCCATATTATAGAAAGTTTATGGCATTTTTTCTGGATTTTTAACCCAAATTTCTTATGAATTTGTTGCAACTGCTTTTCTTGATTCCCCAAATTTCCTTTTCTTTTCTAAATTGTTAATACCACTACTTATTCGTATATATCAATACATCATGATAATATCACAAATAAAATCAATTGTATTTTGTCAAAGGTTTTTTTTAGCAAATCTAGCCAAAGGTTTGGTTTGATATCTAACATTGCCACACTTTGCCACGCCTTAGGTTAGTCATGTTTGACTGAGTTAGACAGTTGTTTGGTTGGCGGCTAAAGTTAGACAAGATTCCTTTCCTGACACATGGTCCCTACATGGCATAGACACAAAAAAGTGTGGCTAGTTTTTCTTGGCTTGCTAAAGTGTGGCTAAGAAATTCATGAACTAAGCTTAGTCAATTTTGGCAAGTTAGACATGGCATTGTTAGACAATATTTAGTCTACAACCAAACAGGCCTAATTTTTGGTTCACAAGTTTCATCCGAATTTAGAATTACCGATGACAAACAGAACGAGGTACCCACGATTCAAGCTCCTCCTCTTGACAAGCAACAGCAGAACGACACTCTTGCACCCCTGTCGCTATCCTGCACTACTCTGCTGTCTCCTCCATGATAACCACACGATCCCCATTCAGCTCCCCGGGCTTCTAAACACTTGCACACAGCCAGAATCGATCGATTGTTCGATCTTGCCTGTCCTTTTAAGAGCATCGCTAGCTAGCAGGTCGCTGAAAAGTTTCCTAAAATAATATTACAAACTGTTTCAGTTTCTATAACGATCCAGCAGAATCTCTATCTCAGTTTTCAAATTTACAAACTCTCTCCAAAGTCTCTATGTTTAGAGACTACATAGAGGATCTCCGTATTTTTTCGATAGTAGATACTCTATTGCAGATGATGGAAATATAGGAAACGAATAACGATTTAAAGAATTGATATAGAGAACGAAATATAGAGATCCTGCTCGCGATGCCGTAAAAATTCTAAGCAGTAAGCACCAAGCATTCTTCACTGTACTGAAAAATGTTGCTGAGATGTTCTGTGTTGAACTGAGGAAAACAGTGGGGGGGCGGGGGGGCGGGGGCATGGCGCCCCCAGTGGTAGCACATCCATTCCAGCCTTCGTTTTCATGGAGTCACTCATAGAAAGTCGCATCACATCGTAGTCCTGCCTCCTGCGTCATGGGAACAGCATATGGTGAGTATGCAGATCATGTGCGCAAAACTGAACAAGCTATTGCCCCTTCTGTCATGGGAATTGATGGGTGCACAATGCTCATCTGTGAGATTACGCATAACCAGTGTCTAATGACGCCATTTCACGCAGCATCAACGCAAAAATCCTTCAGATTCCTCGCGGCACAAGAACGTGATGATACTTAATACTATATGAGCAGGCTGCAGCACTTTACATAGACTGGATTTTTTTCATACATGCCATTACGAAGTTCGTTTATTTCATATATGCCATTACAAAGTCGATATTGTTATATATGCCACTAGTTTTGCAACTATGTATCAGCGATGCCATTATGAGCCTTTTTTGGCGATTTTCACCTCATACACAAACCAAATACAGGAAAAATATGGGATTGACATGTGGGACCCACATGTCATCCTCTCCTCACCTTCTTCTTCCTTCTCCTTTCCTCTCTCCCTCCCTCCCTAGTCGTGCACCTCCACCTCTGCCGCCGTGCGCCACCGCCTTCGCCATCAAGCGCCTCTGCCGCCTTGGCCGTCGTCGTCGCCGCCGCCGAGCGCCTCTGCCGCCTTCGCCGCCGCCGCCGCCGCCGCCGCTCCGAGGCTCTTTTCGGTGAGCTCCGGCGCGACCCCACCATCAACAGGAAGGGCAACGGCTGTACCTCCCTTCGGTGGAGCTCACCGTCACGGACGCCACCAGGCCTGGCCAGAGCTCGCCGTCGCTTGTCGCCAACGCCAGGAGCTCCTCTCGTGCCTCTCTGTTTGATGCCAGCGGAGCTTGCAGCTCGCCGTAGAACCCGACGCCTTCGCCTTTGTCGCTGACGCCTTCGCCGGGGAGCTCGCCGCCCGTCGCCGGAGTTGGAGATGGGGAGAGGTGGGAGGAAGAAGGAGGAAGAAGAAGATGGTGAGGAGAGGATGACATGTGGGCCCCATATGTCAGCCCCGTATTTTTGCATATTTGGCTCATGTATAAGGTGGAAAATTCCCGAAAAAGGCTCATAATGGCATCGGTGATACATAGTTGCAAACTAGTGGCATATATAAAAATATCGACTTTGTAATGGCAAATCTAAAATAAACGAACTTCGTAATGGCACGTACGAAAAAAATCCTAGACTTAAATACTTAAACAATACCCAATGATATCTCTTCGAAGGATATTTTTTCTTCACGAAGAGATTTTGGTTTTTTGAGATACTCCGACAAATTTTCTTCGTAGTTCTCATCAGAAAAAACTTCTACGTACATTCCTTTCAGAAAGAAATACTATTTGTGTTCTCTTCACGAATTTCTTCGAAGTGATGTTGTTAGAGATCATGGCCCTTAAGCCCATTCATTACATGTTCATCAAAGCAAGGCAGTTGGGGATATCTAGGAAGTATATCTCCGGAGGTGGATAAGTTGCAGCTATCTCTTTATGTAGACGATATTGCCATTTTCTTGAAGCCATCCGTGCAAGACATTACCACCTTGAGCACTGTGCTAAAGTGCTTCGGCTTGGCTACTGGTCTTTTGGTCAATGTTCAGAAATCAGAGGTCTATCCTATTGGCTGTCGACATGTTCGGCTACAGGACATTCTTAATCCACTTCCTATGCAAATCAAGCATTTTCCATGCAGGTACTTAGGGTTGCCTCTTCGCCCTACTAAATTGAAGAAAGCGGACTATCAGCCTCTGTTTGATAAAATTGGGAAACAAATTTCTGGGTGAAAAGTGCCCCTTCTTTCCAAGGGAGTTCGGCTAGTGCTCATTAACTCGGTTCTGACCTCAGTGGCAGTTTTCCACCTATCTGTTTTTGACTTTAGCAAATGGGCAGTGCGGAAAATTGATAATCTTCGTCGTAAATTCTTTTGGAAAGGGAGCATTGGAGGTGGAAATGGAGCTTGTTTGGTTAACTGGAAGCGGGTTTGTAGGCCAAAGAAGCTGGGCGGTCTAGGCATCAAAGAGCTGTCCCTATTTGGTCGGGCTTTGAGGCTACGTTGGTTCTGGTACTCATGGGAAAAATTTTCAAGACCCTGGTCTGTGTTCCAGACTCCTGTTAATGCAACAGACCGAGACCTTTTCAGAGTCAGTACCCGGTTTGTTATCGGGAATGGAAACTGCACTAAATTCTGGATTGATCATTGGTTGCAAGGACAAGTGTGAAGGGATCTAAGGCCGAGAGGGGGGGTGAATCGGACTATTTTCAATTCAATTCGCTTGTTGAACTTGGTCAATTAGTCAAGTTAATCTTCCAACTAGCCAACGAGCCCTAAGCAAGTCTAGTAGCGGAAGTAAACACAAGTGCGAATAATAAAGGAGACAAGAGGGCAAACCGATCTTTTTACCGAGTTCGGTGCAAGCACCTACTCTCGTTGAGGAAGCTCGCCACACAGGAAAGCCCGGGACCCTTTCGTCCCTAATCCTCAATCCACTAGAAGAAGTTCGTTCCCGAACACATCGGAAGGGAACTCCAACTTGTACAAGAATCGGCAGCCTTCACACGCGAAGGACCCCGAAACACCCGACTTCACAGGCGAAGTCGACCTCGAGCACACCGAGGATTTAGCACATCTCCGACGCACTGGAGAAGACGATGCACCGGCTACGCCTAGCCGATGACCACCACGTTGGTGGGTTTGCTTGCGGTTCACGTGTCGATGAAACTTGTGGTGGAGTTGAATCCCGGTGACAAGAAGTCCAAGAGCACAATACCGGAAGCACAACTAGACCACCACCTCTCCCACCATCGAGCTAGTCCAAGAACTCATGGGGAAGGCACAAGAACTTCGGGGATGACCAGAGGAGGCAAAATATGGCTTCTTCTTCTTCCTCTCTCTCTCTCCCTCTCAATCTCAATCTCTCATGTTGGATTTAGGGAGATGAAGGATGAACTAGGGAGGAGCTCTCACTCTCTCAAAGCTTGGGGATGAACAAATGAGCTCGCTCAAGTCTTTCCCATGACATCCCACCTATTTATAGGGTTCAGGCTGGGCCAATGGACGGATGAGATTAACTTGGAACGAGATCAGACAGCTAGCAGTAAATTGACCTAGGCTGGAAGGGTTCAGGCCGGCACGACCCAAATTCTTTCATGTCATGTGTCGAGAAATATTGTATTCAAATATTGTATTTAAATATTGTATTCAGGCCGGCACGACCCAAATTCTTTCATGTCATGTGTCGAGAAATATTGTATTCAAATATTGTATTTAAATATTGTATTCAGGCCGGCACGACCCAAATTCTTTCATGTCATGTGTCGAGAAATATTGTATTCAAATATTGTATTTAAATATTGTATTCAGGCCGGCACGACCCAAATTCTTTCATGTCATGTGTCGAGAAATATTGTATTCAAATATTGTATTTAAATATTGTATTCAGGCCGGCACGACCCAAATTCTTTCATGTCATGTGTCGAGAAATATTGTATTCAAATATTGTATTTAAATATTGTATTCAGGCCGGCACGACCCAAATTCTTTCATGTCATGTGTCGAGAAATATTGTATTCAAATATTGTATTTAAATATTGTATTCAGGCCGGCACGACCCAAATTCTTTCATGTCATGTGTCGAGAAATATTGTATTCAAATATTGTATTTAAATATTGTATTCAGGCCGGCACGACCCAAATTCTTTCATGTCATGTGTCGAGAAATATTGTATTCAAATATTGTATTTAAATATTGTATTCAGGCCGGCACGACCCAAATTCTTTCATGTCATGTGTCGAGAAATATTGTATTCAAATATTGTATTTAAATATTGTATTCAGGCCGGCACGACCCAAATTCTTTCATGTCATGTGTCGAGAAATATTGTATTCAAATATTGTATTTAAATATTGTATTCAGGCCGGCACGACCCAAATTCTTTCATGTCATGTGTCGAGAAATATTGTATTCAAATATTGTATTTAAATATTGTATTCAGGCCGGCACGACCCAAATTCTTTCATGTCATGTGTCGAGAAATATTGTATTCAAATATTGTATTTAAATATTGTATTCAGGCCGGCACGACCCAAATTCTTTCATGTCATGTGTCGAGAAATATTGTATTCAAATATTGTATTTAAATATTGTATTCAGGCCGGCACGACCCAAATTCTTTCATGTCATGTGTCGAGAAATATTGTATTCAAATATTGTATTTAAATATTGTATTCAGGCCGGCACGACCCAAATTCTTTCATGTCATGTGTCGAGAAATATTGTATTCAAATATTGTATTTAAATATTGTATTCAGGCCGGCACGACCCAAATTCTTTCATGTCATGTGTCGAGAAATATTGTATTCAAATATTGTATTTAAATATTGTATTCAGGCCGGCACGACCCAAATTCTTTCATGTCATGTGTCGAGAAATATTGTATTCAAATATTGTATTTAAATATTGTATTCAGGCCGGCACGACCCAAATTCTTTCATGTCATGTGTCGAGAAATATTGTATTCAAATATTGTATTTAAATATTGTATTCAGGCCGGCACGACCCAAATTCTTTCATGTCATGTGTCGAGAAATATTGTATTCAAATATTGTATTTAAATATTGTATTCAGGCCGGCACGACCCAAATTCTTTCATGTCATGTGTCGAGAAATATTGTATTCAAATATTGTATTTAAATATTGTATTCAGGCCGGCACGACCCAAATTCTTTCATGTCATGTGTCGAGAAATATTGTATTCAAATATTGTATTTAAATATTGTATTCAGGCCGGCACGACCCAAATTCTTTCATGTCATGTGTCGAGAAATATTGTATTCAAATATTGTATTTAAATATTGTATTCAGGCCGGCACGACCCAAATTCTTTCATGTCATGTGTCGAGAAATATTGTATTCAAATATTGTATTTAAATATTGTATTCAGGCCGGCACGACCCAAATTCTTTCATGTCATGTGTCGAGAAATATTGTATTCAAATATTGTATTTAAATATTGTATTCAGGCCGGCACGACCCAAATTCTTTCATGTCATGTGTCGAGAAATATTGTATTCAAATATTGTATTTAAATATTGTATTCAGGCCGGCACGACCCAAATTCTTTCATGTCATGTGTCGAGAAATATTGTATTCAAATATTGTATTTAAATATTGTATTCAGGCCGGCACGACCCAAATTCTTTCATGTCATGTGTCGAGAAATATTGTATTCAAATATTGTATTTAAATATTGTATTCAGGCCGGCACGACCCAAATTCTTTCATGTCATGTGTCGAGAAATATTGTATTCAAATATTGTATTTAAATATTGTATTCAGGCCGGCACGACCCAAATTCTTTCATGTCATGTGTCGAGAAATATTGTATTCAAATATTGTATTTAAATATTGTATTCAGGCCGGCACGACCCAAATTCTTTCATGTCATGTGTCGAGAAATATTGTATTCAAATATTGTATTTAAATATTGTATTCAGGCCGGCACGACCCAAATTCTTTCATGTCATGTGTCGAGAAATATTGTATTCAAATATTGTATTTAAATATTGTATTCAGGCCGGCACGACCCAAATTCTTTCATGTCATGTGTCGAGAAATATTGTATTCAAATATTGTATTTAAATATTGTATTCAGGCCGGCACGACCCAAATTCTTTCATGTCATGTGTCGAGAAATATTGTATTCAAATATTGTATTTAAATATTGTATTCAGGCCGGCACGACCCAAATTCTTTCATGTCATGTGTCGAGAAATATTGTATTCAAATATTGTATTTAAATATTGTATTCAGGCCGGCACGACCCAAATTCTTTCATGTCATGTGTCGAGAAATATTGTATTCAAATATTGTATTTAAATATTGTATTCAGGCCGGCACGACCCAAATTCTTTCATGTCATGTGTCGAGAAATATTGTATTCAAATATTGTATTTAAATATTGTATTCAGGCCGGCACGACCCAAATTCTTTCATGTCATGTGTCGAGAAATATTGTATTCAAATATTGTATTTAAATATTGTATTCAGGCCGGCACGACCCAAATTCTTTCATGTCATGTGTCGAGAAATATTGTATTCAAATATTGTATTTAAATATTGTATTCAGGCCGGCACGACCCAAATTCTTTCATGTCATGTGTCGAGAAATATTGTATTCAAATATTGTATTTAAATATTGTATTCAGGCCGGCACGACCCAAATTCTTTCATGTCATGTGTCGAGAAATATTGTATTCAAATATTGTATTTAAATATTGTATTCAGGCCGGCACGACCCAAATTCTTTCATGTCATGTGTCGAGAAATATTGTATTCAAATATTGTATTTAAATATTGTATTCAGGCCGGCACGACCCAAATTCTTTCATGTCATGTGTCGAGAAATATTGTATTCAAATATTGTATTTAAATATTGTATTCAGGCCGGCACGACCCAAATTCTTTCATGTCATGTGTCGAGAAATATTGTATTCAAATATTGTATTTAAATATTGTATTCAGGCCGGCACGACCCAAATTCTTTCATGTCATGTGTCGAGAAATATTGTATTCAAATATTGTATTTAAATATTGTATTCAGGCCGGCACGACCCAAATTCTTTCATGTCATGTGTCGAGAAATATTGTATTCAAATATTGTATTTAAATATTGTATTCAGGCCGGCACGACCCAAATTCTTTCATGTCATGTGTCGAGAAATATTGTATTCAAATATTGTATTTAAATATTGTATTCAGGCCGGCACGACCCAAATTCTTTCATGTCATGTGTCGAGAAATATTGTATTCAAATATTGTATTTAAATATTGTATTCAGGCCGGCACGACCCAAATTCTTTCATGTCATGTGTCGAGAAATATTGTATTCAAATATTGTATTTAAATATTGTATTCAGGCCGGCACGACCCAAATTCTTTCATGTCATGTGTCGAGAAATATTGTATTCAAATATTGTATTTAAATATTGTATTCAGGCCGGCACGACCCAAATTCTTTCATGTCATGTGTCGAGAAATATTGTATTCAAATATTGTATTTAAATATTGTATTCAGGCCGGCACGACCCAAATTCTTTCATGTCATGTGTCGAGAAATATTGTATTCAAATATTGTATTTAAATATTGTATTCAGGCCGGCACGACCCAAATTCTTTCATGTCATGTGTCGAGAAATATTGTATTCAAATATTGTATTTAAATATTGTATTCAGGCCGGCACGACCCAAATTCTTTCATGTCATGTGTCGAGAAATATTGTATTCAAATATTGTATTTAAATATTGTATTCAGGCCGGCACGACCCAAATTCTTTCATGTCATGTGTCGAGAAATATTGTATTCAAATATTGTATTTAAATATTGTATTCAGGCCGGCACGACCCAAATTCTTTCATGTCATGTGTCGAGAAATATTGTATTCAAATATTGTATTTAAATATTGTATTCAGGCCGGCACGACCCAAATTCTTTCATGTCATGTGTCGAGAAATATTGTATTCAAATATTGTATTTAAATATTGTATTCAGGCCGGCACGACCCAAATTCTTTCATGTCATGTGTCGAGAAATATTGTATTCAAATATTGTATTTAAATATTGTATTCAGGCCGGCACGACCCAAATTCTTTCATGTCATGTGTCGAGAAATATTGTATTCAAATATTGTATTTAAATATTGTATTCAGGCCGGCACGACCCAAATTCTTTCATGTCATGTGT
Source organism: Raddia distichophylla (assembly GCA_005191435.1). Taxonomy (NCBI): domain Eukaryota; kingdom Viridiplantae; phylum Streptophyta; class Magnoliopsida; order Poales; family Poaceae; genus Raddia; species Raddia distichophylla. The sequence goes on along the minus strand of SPJY01000659.1, from coordinate 2,917,830 downwards.
CGAGAAATATTGTATTCAAATATTGTATTTAAATATTGTATTCAGGCCGGCACGACCCAAATTCTTTCATGTCATGTGTCGAGAAATATTGTATTCAAATATTGTATTTAAATATTGTATTCAGGCCGGCACGACCCAAATTCTTTCATGTCATGTGTCGAGAAATATTGTATTCAAATATTGTATTTAAATATTGTATTCAGGCCGGCACGACCCAAATTCTTTCATGTCATGTGTCGAGAAATATTGTATTCAAATATTGTATTTAAATATTGTATTCAGGCCGGCACGACCCAAATTCTTTCATGTCATGTGTCGAGAAATATTGTATTCAAATATTGTATTTAAATATTGTATTCAGGCCGGCACGACCCAAATTCTTTCATGTCATGTGTCGAGAAATATTGTATTCAAATATTGTATTTAAATATTGTATTCAGGCCGGCACGACCCAAATTCTTTCATGTCATGTGTCGAGAAATATTGTATTCAAATATTGTATTTAAATATTGTATTCAGGCCGGCACGACCCAAATTCTTTCATGTCATGTGTCGAGAAATATTGTATTCAAATATTGTATTTAAATATTGTATTCAGGCCGGCACGACCCAAATTCTTTCATGTCATGTGTCGAGAAATATTGTATTCAAATATTGTATTTAAATATTGTATTCAGGCCGGCACGACCCAAATTCTTTCATGTCATGTGTCGAGAAATATTGTATTCAAATATTGTATTTAAATATTGTATTCAGGCCGGCACGACCCAAATTCTTTCATGTCATGTGTCGAGAAATATTGTATTCAAATATTGTATTTAAATATTGTATTCAGGCCGGCACGACCCAAATTCTTTCATGTCATGTGTCGAGAAATATTGTATTCAAATATTGTATTTAAATATTGTATTCAGGCCGGCACGACCCAAATTCTTTCATGTCATGTGTCGAGAAATATTGTATTCAAATATTGTATTTAAATATTGTATTCAGGCCGGCACGACCCAAATTCTTTCATGTCATGTGTCGAGAAATATTGTATTCAAATATTGTATTTAAATATTGTATTCAGGCCGGCACGACCCAAATTCTTTCATGTCATGTGTCGAGAAATATTGTATTCAAATATTGTATTTAAATATTGTATTCAGGCCGGCACGACCCAAATTCTTTCATGTCATGTGTCGAGAAATATTGTATTCAAATATTGTATTTAAATATTGTATTCAGGCCGGCACGACCCAAATTCTTTCATGTCATGTGTCGAGAAATATTGTATTCAAATATTGTATTTAAATATTGTATTCAGGCCGGCACGACCCAAATTCTTTCATGTCATGTGTCGAGAAATATTGTATTCAAATATTGTATTTAAATATTGTATTCAGGCCGGCACGACCCAAATTCTTTCATGTCATGTGTCGAGAAATATTGTATTCAAATATTGTATTTAAATATTGTATTCAGGCCGGCACGACCCAAATTCTTTCATGTCATGTGTCGAGAAATATTGTATTCAAATATTGTATTTAAATATTGTATTCAGGCCGGCACGACCCAAATTCTTTCATGTCATGTGTCGAGAAATATTGTATTCAAATATTGTATTTAAATATTGTATTCAGGCCGGCACGACCCAAATTCTTTCATGTCATGTGTCGAGAAATATTGTATTCAAATATTGTATTTAAATATTGTATTCAGGCCGGCACGACCCAAATTCTTTCATGTCATGTGTCGAGAAATATTGTATTCAAATATTGTATTTAAATATTGTATTCAGGCCGGCACGACCCAAATTCTTTCATGTCATGTGTCGAGAAATATTGTATTCAAATATTGTATTTAAATATTGTATTCAGGCCGGCACGACCCAAATTCTTTCATGTCATGTGTCGAGAAATATTGTATTCAAATATTGTATTTAAATATTGTATTCAGGCCGGCACGACCCAAATTCTTTCATGTCATGTGTCGAGAAATATTGTATTCAAATATTGTATTTAAATATTGTATTCAGGCCGGCACGACCCAAATTCTTTCATGTCATGTGTCGAGAAATATTGTATTCAAATATTGTATTTAAATATTGTATTCAGGCCGGCACGACCCAAATTCTTTCATGTCATGTGTCGAGAAATATTGTATTCAAATATTGTATTTAAATATTGTATTCAGGCCGGCACGACCCAAATTCTTTCATGTCATGTGTCGAGAAATATTGTATTCAAATATTGTATTTAAATATTGTATTCAGGCCGGCACGACCCAAATTCTTTCATGTCATGTGTCGAGAAATATTGTATTCAAATATTGTATTTAAATATTGTATTCAGGCCGGCACGACCCAAATTCTTTCATGTCATGTGTCGAGAAATATTGTATTCAAATATTGTATTTAAATATTGTATTCAGGCCGGCACGACCCAAATTCTTTCATGTCATGTGTCGAGAAATATTGTATTCAAATATTGTATTTAAATATTGTATTCAGGCCGGCACGACCCAAATTCTTTCATGTCATGTGTCGAGAAATATTGTATTCAAATATTGTATTTAAATATTGTATTCAGGCCGGCACGACCCAAATTCTTTCATGTCATGTGTCGAGAAATATTGTATTCAAATATTGTATTTAAATATTGTATTCAGGCCGGCACGACCCAAATTCTTTCATGTCATGTGTCGAGAAATATTGTATTCAAATATTGTATTTAAATATTGTATTCAGGCCGGCACGACCCAAATTCTTTCATGTCATGTGTCGAGAAATATTGTATTCAAATATTGTATTTAAATATTGTATTCAGGCCGGCACGACCCAAATTCTTTCATGTCATGTGTCGAGAAATATTGTATTCAAATATTGTATTTAAATATTGTATTCAGGCCGGCACGACCCAAATTCTTTCATGTCATGTGTCGAGAAATATTGTATTCAAATATTGTATTTAAATATTGTATTCAGGCCGGCACGACCCAAATTCTTTCATGTCATGTGTCGAGAAATATTGTATTCAAATATTGTATTTAAATATTGTATTCAGGCCGGCACGACCCAAATTCTTTCATGTCATGTGTCGAGAAATATTGTATTCAAATATTGTATTTAAATATTGTATTCAGGCCGGCACGACCCAAATTCTTTCATGTCATGTGTCGAGAAATATTGTATTCAAATATTGTATTTAAATATTGTATTCAGGCCGGCACGACCCAAATTCTTTCATGTCATGTGTCGAGAAATATTGTATTCAAATATTGTATTTAAATATTGTATTCAGGCCGGCACGACCCAAATTCTTTCATGTCATGTGTCGAGAAATATTGTATTCAAATATTGTATTTAAATATTGTATTCAGGCCGGCACGACCCAAATTCTTTCATGTCATGTGTCGAGAAATATTGTATTCAAATATTGTATTTAAATATTGTATTCAGGCCGGCACGACCCAAATTCTTTCATGTCATGTGTCGAGAAATATTGTATTCAAATATTGTATTTAAATATTGTATTCAGGCCGGCACGACCCAAATTCTTTCATGTCATGTGTCGAGAAATATTGTATTCAAATATTGTATTTAAATATTGTATTCAGGCCGGCACGACCCAAATTCTTTCATGTCATGTGTCGAGAAATATTGTATTCAAATATTGTATTTAAATATTGTATTCAGGCCGGCACGACCCAAATTCTTTCATGTCATGTGTCGAGAAATATTGTATTCAAATATTGTATTTAAATATTGTATTCAGGCCGGCACGACCCAAATTCTTTCATGTCATGTGTCGAGAAATATTGTATTCAAATATTGTATTTAAATATTGTATTCAGGCCGGCACGACCCAAATTCTTTCATGTCATGTGTCGAGAAATATTGTATTCAAATATTGTATTTAAATATTGTATTCAGGCCGGCACGACCCAAATTCTTTCATGTCATGTGTCGAGAAATATTGTATTCAAATATTGTATTTAAATATTGTATTCAGGCCGGCACGACCCAAATTCTTTCATGTCATGTGTCGAGAAATATTGTATTCAAATATTGTATTTAAATATTGTATTCAGGCCGGCACGACCCAAATTCTTTCATGTCATGTGTCGAGAAATATTGTATTCAAATATTGTATTTAAATATTGTATTCAGGCCGGCACGACCCAAATTCTTTCATGTCATGTGTCGAGAAATATTGTATTCAAATATTGTATTTAAATATTGTATTCAGGCCGGCACGACCCAAATTCTTTCATGTCATGTGTCGAGAAATATTGTATTCAAATATTGTATTTAAATATTGTATTCAGGCCGGCACGACCCAAATTCTTTCATGTCATGTGTCGAGAAATATTGTATTCAAATATTGTATTTAAATATTGTATTCAGGCCGGCACGACCCAAATTCTTTCATGTCATGTGTCGAGAAATATTGTATTCAAATATTGTATTTAAATATTGTATTCAGGCCGGCACGACCCAAATTCTTTCATGTCATGTGTCGAGAAATATTGTATTCAAATATTGTATTTAAATATTGTATTCAGGCCGGCACGACCCAAATTCTTTCATGTCATGTGTCGAGAAATATTGTATTCAAATATTGTATTTAAATATTGTATTCAGGCCGGCACGACCCAAATTCTTTCATGTCATGTGTCGAGAAATATTGTATTCAAATATTGTATTTAAATATTGTATTCAGGCCGGCACGACCCAAATTCTTTCATGTCATGTGTCGAGAAATATTGTATTCAAATATTGTATTTAAATATTGTATTCAGGCCGGCACGACCCAAATTCTTTCATGTCATGTGTCGAGAAATATTGTATTCAAATATTGTATTTAAATATTGTATTCAGGCCGGCACGACCCAAATTCTTTCATGTCATGTGTCGAGAAATATTGTATTCAAATATTGTATTTAAATATTGTATTCAGGCCGGCACGACCCAAATTCTTTCATGTCATGTGTCGAGAAATATTGTATTCAAATATTGTATTTAAATATTGTATTCAGGCCGGCACGACCCAAATTCTTTCATGTCATGTGTCGAGAAATATTGTATTCAAATATTGTATTTAAATATTGTATTCAGGCCGGCACGACCCAAATTCTTTCATGTCATGTGTCGAGAAATATTGTATTCAAATATTGTATTTAAATATTGTATTCAGGCCGGCACGACCCAAATTCTTTCATGTCATGTGTCGAGAAATATTGTATTCAAATATTGTATTTAAATATTGTATTCAGGCCGGCACGACCCAAATTCTTTCATGTCATGTGTCGAGAAATATTGTATTCAAATATTGTATTTAAATATTGTATTCAGGCCGGCACGACCCAAATTCTTTCATGTCATGTGTCGAGAAATATTGTATTCAAATATTGTATTTAAATATTGTATTCAGGCCGGCACGACCCAAATTCTTTCATGTCATGTGTCGAGAAATATTGTATTCAAATATTGTATTTAAATATTGTATTCAGGCCGGCACGACCCAAATTCTTTCATGTCATGTGTCGAGAAATATTGTATTCAAATATTGTATTTAAATATTGTATTCAGGCCGGCACGACCCAAATTCTTTCATGTCATGTGTCGAGAAATATTGTATTCAAATATTGTATTTAAATATTGTATTCAGGCCGGCACGACCCAAATTCTTTCATGTCATGTGTCGAGAAATATTGTATTCAAATATTGTATTTAAATATTGTATTCAGGCCGGCACGACCCAAATTCTTTCATGTCATGTGTCGAGAAATATTGTATTCAAATATTGTATTTAAATATTGTATTCAGGCCGGCACGACCCAAATTCTTTCATGTCATGTGTCGAGAAATATTGTATTCAAATATTGTATTTAAATATTGTATTCAGGCCGGCACGACCCAAATTCTTTCATGTCATGTGTCGAGAAATATTGTATTCAAATATTGTATTTAAATATTGTATTCAGGCCGGCACGACCCAAATTCTTTCATGTCATGTGTCGAGAAATATTGTATTCAAATATTGTATTTAAATATTGTATTCAGGCCGGCACGACCCAAATTCTTTCATGTCATGTGTCGAGAAATATTGTATTCAAATATTGTATTTAAATATTGTATTCAGGCCGGCACGACCCAAATTCTTTCATGTCATGTGTCGAGAAATATTGTATTCAAATATTGTATTTAAATATTGTATTCAGGCCGGCACGACCCAAATTCTTTCATGTCATGTGTCGAGAAATATTGTATTCAAATATTGTATTTAAATATTGTATTCAGGCCGGCACGACCCAAATTCTTTCATGTCATGTGTCGAGAAATATTGTATTCAAATATTGTATTTAAATATTGTATTCAGGCCGGCACGACCCAAATTCTTTCATGTCATGTGTCGAGAAATATTGTATTCAAATATTGTATTTAAATATTGTATTCAGGCCGGCACGACCCAAATTCTTTCATGTCATGTGTCGAGAAATATTGTATTCAAATATTGTATTTAAATATTGTATTCAGGCCGGCACGACCCAAATTCTTTCATGTCATGTGTCGAGAAATATTGTATTCAAATATTGTATTTAAATATTGTATTCAGGCCGGCACGACCCAAATTCTTTCATGTCATGTGTCGAGAAATATTGTATTCAAATATTGTATTTAAATATTGTATTCAGGCCGGCACGACCCAAATTCTTTCATGTCATGTGTCGAGAAATATTGTATTCAAATATTGTATTTAAATATTGTATTCAGGCCGGCACGACCCAAATTCTTTCATGTCATGTGTCGAGAAATATTGTATTCAAATATTGTATTTAAATATTGTATTCAGGCCGGCACGACCCAAATTCTTTCATGTCATGTGTCGAGAAATATTGTATTCAAATATTGTATTTAAATATTGTATTCAGGCCGGCACGACCCAAATTCTTTCATGTCATGTGTCGAGAAATATTGTATTCAAATATTGTATTTAAATATTGTATTCAGGCCGGCACGACCCAAATTCTTTCATGTCATGTGTCGAGAAATATTGTATTCAAATATTGTATTTAAATATTGTATTCAGGCCGGCACGACCCAAATTCTTTCATGTCATGTGTCGAGAAATATTGTATTCAAATATTGTATTTAAATATTGTATTCAGGCCGGCACGACCCAAATTCTTTCATGTCATGTGTCGAGAAATATTGTATTCAAATATTGTATTTAAATATTGTATTCAGGCCGGCACGACCCAAATTCTTTCATGTCATGTGTCGAGAAATATTGTATTCAAATATTGTATTTAAATATTGTATTCAGGCCGGCACGACCCAAATTCTTTCATGTCATGTGTCGAGAAATATTGTATTCAAATATTGTATTTAAATATTGTATTCAGGCCGGCACGACCCAAATTCTTTCATGTCATGTGTCGAGAAATATTGTATTCAAATATTGTATTTAAATATTGTATTCAGGCCGGCACGACCCAAATTCTTTCATGTCATGTGTCGAGAAATATTGTATTCAAATATTGTATTTAAATATTGTATTCAGGCCGGCACGACCCAAATTCTTTCATGTCATGTGTCGAGAAATATTGTATTCAAATATTGTATTTAAATATTGTATTCAGGCCGGCACGACCCAAATTCTTTCATGTCATGTGTCGAGAAATATTGTATTCAAATATTGTATTTAAATATTGTATTCAGGCCGGCACGACCCAAATTCTTTCATGTCATGTGTCGAGAAATATTGTATTCAAATATTGTATTTAAATATTGTATTCAGGCCGGCACGACCCAAATTCTTTCATGTCATGTGTCGAGAAATATTGTATTCAAATATTGTATTTAAATATTGTATTCAGGCCGGCACGACCCAAATTCTTTCATGTCATGTGTCGAGAAATATTGTATTCAAATATTGTATTTAAATATTGTATTCAGGCCGGCACGACCCAAATTCTTTCATGTCATGTGTCGAGAAATATTGTATTCAAATATTGTATTTAAATATTGTATTCAGGCCGGCACGACCCAAATTCTTTCATGTCATGTGTCGAGAAATATTGTATTCAAATATTGTATTTAAATATTGTATTCAGGCCGGCACGACCCAAATTCTTTCATGTCATGTGTCGAGAAATATTGTATTCAAATATTGTATTTAAATATTGTATTCAGGCCGGCACGACCCAAATTCTTTCATGTCATGTGTCGAGAAATATTGTATTCAAATATTGTATTTAAATATTGTATTCAGGCCGGCACGACCCAAATTCTTTCATGTCATGTGTCGAGAAATATTGTATTCAAATATTGTATTTAAATATTGTATTCAGGCCGGCACGACCCAAATTCTTTCATGTCATGTGTCGAGAAATATTGTATTCAAATATTGTATTTAAATATTGTATTCAGGCCGGCACGACCCAAATTCTTTCATGTCATGTGTCGAGAAATATTGTATTCAAATATTGTATTTAAATATTGTATTCAGGCCGGCACGACCCAAATTCTTTCATGTCATGTGTCGAGAAATATTGTATTCAAATATTGTATTTAAATATTGTATTCAGGCCGGCACGACCCAAATTCTTTCATGTCATGTGTCGAGAAATATTGTATTCAAATATTGTATTTAAATATTGTATTCAGGCCGGCACGACCCAAATTCTTTCATGTCATGTGTCGAGAAATATTGTATTCAAATATTGTATTTAAATATTGTATTCAGGCCGGCACGACCCAAATTCTTTCATGTCATGTGTCGAGAAATATTGTATTCAAATATTGTATTTAAATATTGTATTCAGGCCGGCACGACCCAAATTCTTTCATGTCATGTGTCGAGAAATATTGTATTCAAATATTGTATTTAAATATTGTATTCAGGCCGGCACAACCCAAATTCTTTCATGTCATGTGTCGAGAAATATTGTATTCAAATATTGTATTTAAATATTGTATTCAGGCCGGCACAACCCAAATTCTTTCATGTCATGTGTCGAGAAATATTGTATTCAAATATTGTATTTAAATATTGTATTCAGGCCGGCACAACCCAAATTCTTTCATGTCATGTGTCGAGAAATATTGTATTCAAATATTGTATTTAAATATTGTATTCAGGCCGGCACAACCCAAATTCTTTCATGTCATGTGTCGAGAAATATTGTATTCAAATATTGTATTTAAATATTGTATTCAGGCCGGCACAACCCAAATTCTTTCATGTCATGTGTCGAGAAATATTGTATTCAAATATTGTATTTAAATATTGTATTCAGGCCGGCACAACCCAAATTCTTTCATGTCATGTGTCGAGAAATATTGTATTCAAATATTGTATTTAAATATTGTATTCAGGCCGGCACAACCCAAATTCTTTCATGTCATGTGTCGAGAAATATTGTATTCAAATATTGTATTTAAATATTGTATTCAGGCCGGCACAACCCAAATTCTTTCATGTCATGTGTCGAGAAATATTGTATTCAAATATTGTATTTAAATATTGTATTCAGGCCGGCACAACCCAAATTCTTTCATGTCATGTGTCGAGAAATATTGTATTCAAATATTGTATTTAAATATTGTATTCAGGCCGGCACAACCCAAATTCTTTCATGTCATGTGTCGAGAAATATTGTATTCAAATATTGTATTTAAATATTGTATTCAGGCCGGCACAACCCAAATTCTTTCATGTCATGTGTCGAGAAATATTGTATTCAAATATTGTATTTAAATATTGTATTCAGGCCGGCACAACCCAAATTCTTTCATGTCATGTGTCGAGAAATATTGTATTCAAATATTGTATTTAAATATTGTATTCAGGCCGGCACAACCCAAATTCTTTCATGTCATGTGTCGAGAAATATTGTATTCAAATATTGTATTTAAATATTGTATTCAGGCCGGCACAACCCAAATTCTTTCATGTCATGTGTCGAGAAATATTGTATTCAAATATTGTATTTAAATATTGTATTCAGGCCGGCACAACCCAAATTCTTTCATGTCATGTGTCGAGAAATATTGTATTCAAATATTGTATTTAAATATTGTATTCAGGCCGGCACGACCCAAATTCTTTCATGTCATGTGTCGAGAAATATTGTATTCAAATATTGTATTTAAATATTGTATTCAGGCCGGCACGACCCAAATTCTTTCATGTCATGTGTCGAGAAATATTGTATTCAAATATTGTATTCAGGCCGGCACGACCCAAATTCTTTCATGTCATGTGTCGAGAAATATTGTATTCAAATATTGTATTCAGGCCGGCACGACCCAAATTCTTTCATGTCATGTGTCGAGAAATATTGTATTCAAATATTGTATTCAGGCCGGCACGACCCAAATTCTTTCATGTCATGTGTCGAGAAATATTGTATTCAAATATTGTACGTTTTGATGGGTGTCGAGATGGATGACATCTAAGAGATGTATATGTTGTATTCAAATATTGTATTGAAATGTTGTTTTCAAATAAAAAGAGATATATATGTTGCATTAAATGTTCTATTATTTCGCGTGCATGCACAGTGATAGATGGCGCACTCCGGACACGATGATCTTGATTTCGATGCGGGAAATGATTTTCTACTTAACGAAATAGCGATGGGCACTCTCATAAGCTACGATGAGGCCAACCCGGTAGATCCAATGGGTGATCAAGCTGCCCCGGCTCAAGCCGGTGACCAGGCCGCCTCGGCTCAAGCCGGTGATCACGCAATCCATGCTCAAGCCGGTGATCCAACCGGCCAGGCTGAAACTAATGTCGACGGCTGTGAGGTATATATAGCCTGAACAGGGAAATGACCGTTTCTTACATGTCTCATAGCAATAAGCCTCTGACACGTGTTCCTGTTTTTTTTAAGCCGGAAACGTCCAACAGCCAATCCAAACAAATAAGAGGGCCTAACAAAAAGCCGTCGACAAAGTACGTGATAACTCAAGTTTCGGCCACTGGGAAGCCCGAAGCCCCTATGTCGGCACTTGCCCCCTTCAACAACGCCTGCGGAGTCATTGTGAGGGATCACGTCCCTATTAGCATCAAGACATGGCCCAAGGTTCCTACGGCTACGAAAGAGCTGCTCTGGAAGGATATAAAAGAAAACTTTACGATTCCGACGGCTTATGAAAACAAGTGCAAGAAATTTACTCTGAGCAAGATGGCGTTATGCTTTCAGTCGTGGAAGAGCGAGCTCAGTAAGAAGTACGTGCAGACCGGAACAACACCAGACTTCAATAAGTATCCGAAGCTAGCGGATCACTGGCAAACATTCGAGGAGTACAAGCTGTCGGTTGAAGGCAAGGCCGCGAGTGAGCAGAACAAGGCCAACGCACAGAAGAAACAATACCACCACCATCTCGGGTCCGGTGGTTACATCAAGGCTATGCCAAAATGGGAGAAGCAGGAAGAAGAGCTTAGAAAAAAGGGTATAGTACCTGAAACAGAAGACTGGGAGCTCCGCCCACGCAACTGGACCTTGGGCCACGGAGGGAGGCTGAAGGATGATGGCAAGCTGGAGATGGCACCACAAGTGCAACCCGTGAAAGAAAGGATTGTGGAAGCCATCGAGAAGCAACGTGCAGGTTCCTTGGTGGTAGACAGGGAGAATGACGAGCTTACGTACGCACTCGGGAACGCAGAGCATCCAGGAAGGACACGAGGACTTGGCAAGCAGGTGCCGTGGATGGCTGGCTTCTCAAATGATCAAGCCACATACCGGAGCCGGGAAAGAAGAAAAGTAAGAGAACACAACAGAGTCAGCAAAATCGAACGGGAGCTCAAGGAGCATAAGGAAAACATGGCAGAAATGCTAAAGCGGGAAGTGCATGCTGCAATCGCCAGTCTTCAAAGACCAGGTGGGGTTATCGTCATGCCTCCGGAAGTAGATGTGGTTAGTCCCCCGGGCTCCGGTCGGCGAAGCAGCTACGCGTCAAACAACGTGCCGGCCGATGAATTGCAGGCCCGTTATCCCGTGGACGACATCATCGTGCCCCGCCAATGTGAGCTACGCGTCCAACTGCACAACCTCACCCTCAAGGTGGCTTACGCTTTGGCCTTCCCCGTGGAGTCGGGCCAGACATTCCACTGTAACCCTATACCCGCGGGATACTCCAAGGTCACGGTGGACGAGGTGGTGGCCGGATTTGAGGATATGGAGCTCGATATTGCTGGAGGAGACGATGTGACCAAGCTTGGAGAGGCCGTCCATAACATCATCCTCTGGCGGAAGAAGTACATCGTGTTTTCTGATGGTGTGGAGGTGACATCTATACCGAGACAGAACACTCCACCGAGACGGAGCTCACCTCCTCCACCAAGACAGGCCACGCCACCACGCAACGCCTCGCCGGTGAGACAAAGCACTCCACCACCCGCTAGCGCTATGCGCAGAAGCCCAACACCGCCGCCAGCCCCTCAAAGCAAAAGGAAGCAGCAGCCTCCGAGAGAAACAACGGAGCCGGCATCTCCCCCCAGTAAGAAGCTTGCTAGCAAAAGGAGCATTCCTGCAGCTAGAACGACAACAAGCAGCAGGGCGGCCGGTTTCCCATTCAGACAGAGAATGAAGGAACCTGGAAAAACACCTTATGAGATGACGTCTGAGGAGCTAAAGAGCGAGTCGAAGAAAGCTGTGGACGCATGGATAGAGGGGTATAAAGCTAAAACAAATCCACCGCCAAAGGAACGAATTGATTCAAAGATCGCGGACTTCTTCGCGACAACTAGTCAGCACCGACCGCCTCTCTGTACCGACTACCAAAGAACTATCAGAAAGCACGTCTTCAAGAGTAAACAACCTCCGGGCACATACATGAGCAAGGAAGAACAGGAGGAGGCAAAACGTCTACAGATGGAGTATGACTTCATGAGGGAAGCTGGCCTTGATAACATAGATGCCGCCCGTGGAATAACTGATGATCTTCCAACGGCACAAGTCAGGTGGCCATTTAAGCTGGGCCAGCCGTTGCTAGACCCTAAGGACATACGAAAACTACCGGTCAAGATGCGACGCGCGCATGAATGGTACGAACACAGGTCCGCCAGGGGATATGCTCATTGCTGCGTCTCGTTTCAAGAAGAACATTTACATCGAGGGAATGATCAATTGATAAATCTTGAATTTGAAGACTGGTACAATGTGTACCATGCAGACGCCGTCAACGTGTCCTTCATGACCTGCTGGTGCCTGTGAGTGTCGACTCTCCAAGATGTATATATATATCTATACATGCTGCTTGCCGAGAACCCTAATTAATTAACTCAATTAACCCATTTTCTGTAGAATGGAGATACAAAGACTTAGAAAGCAGAAGCCGAACTCGATTGGCTTCCTTGACCCTTGGTTGGTCAACGAGGAAGTCGGGCAATACCCTGGAAAACCAAAGGAAATCCACGACTACGTTGTACATGCACTAGTACAACAACACTACAAGCAATACATACTTCTGCCATTCAACTTTAAGTACGTGCTGATGTCCTCACTAACATCTCGTTCTTACATTGCTTAAGGCACCTGATGGCACACTATATATTGTTTAATTACATTTCATAACTGTTGCAATATATAAATAGGTTCCACTGGATCCTTATAATCATAAAGCTTGACCAAAGCATGATCATCGTCCAAGACTCACGGAGAAAACCGCAAAAGGAATACCAGTGGATAATTAACCTCCTTAACAAGGCGTTCCTGAGCTTTCAAGAGATTCAGAAAGGACGTTTTAAGAAGGAATTCGATGTCAAGCTAAGCGACTGGGTACGCTAAAACGACGTAATTGCCCTTTGTCAATTAATATTTCTTGTTATTACTGATCTGTAATTGCCCCGCATCGACCATAGGTAAAACAACAATCTGCGGGAAACAACCTATGTGGCTACTATGTGTTCCACTATATCCAAATGATGTGCCACGGCGAGCTTGAGCCTCAAACTCCTGAAGAGGTTCGTATATATATGCACGCAACCATGCATCTAGCAACAACTTAATAACGTTCTTATGTGCTCCATTAATTTACATTATGGGTGCACGTATTTATTTATTTTTCACTTTAATTGAATTGGCAGCCCGACATGGATAAACATACTGAAGTGTTACCACATCATCGGGTGCTCGCATTACGAGAACAACTGTTCGGATTCATTCTCGATGAGGTCATTAACCCCCAGGGCGAGTTCCATTATCGAGATCCATATTCCAACACGAACGAACTAGGGACGACTTCTACGTCGTCAAAGAGTGTCAAGAAGAGTACTGCAAGAAAGAAATGAACTGTTTTGTCCATTTGCACAATGTATATTAATTATAAATTAACTTTGTAAATTTGGCCGGTGCATATAAAGTGTACATTATTACATGTATTATCTAATATATTTAAGCTTGTGTGATCACTAATTATATGCTCATCCTATATGTATTTAAATTTAAACGACAAATAAAAAATCCCCTGCCGAAATATATATTTAAATATCTATTTGCGCCGCCCCGAAATGAACCAGGTGGTAAACGTACTGCACGTCTGCGTGCGGAGACGCCTCTCTGCAAGCGGTTCGTGCCTCCAACCGCTTGCAGAGAGCCCCACGTGGCCTACAGGCCCGCCTGCGCCATCGCCCTGCGAACCGCTTGCAGAGGGGCATCACTAGCGGCTCTAGGAGATTTTGAATCCTTCACTCTATTTTTCATCAGCTCTTAAGAAAAAGCCTTTCTCTCTCTCTTGTTAACTTGTGAGATCTAGATCTAGAGAGTGAGGCACCCAAAGCGCTCCACGAATTAGAGTCATCTACTTCTTAAGCACTTAGTGATTCCTAAACAATTCTCCATCGGACTTGTTACTCATGGAGGCTTGAAGGGCTCCTATACGGCTAGGTGTCGCCGGTGAGCCGCCAAGCTTTGTGTGATGCGCCTTTAGAGTTTGTGAAGGTTTGATTCCGCCTCCACAAGGAAAATGACTCATCTAGTGATGATCGGTTTACTTCAACTTCAGATTGAACCAGATCAGAACATCCGACCCAGATCGGAACATCTGACTGGGGGGTCTCTGGATCCGATCGGAACTTCTGACCTGGACCAGAATTTTTGACGTGCTCTTCACTGTTCACTTTTGTGTAAATTATGTCATTATGTTAAATTCGCCTATATATTCACCCCCTTTAGGCGGCATATCGATCCTTTTAGGAGCCATGGATAAATTAATTAAGAGGGATACGGGAGATTCGAGAAACACAAATAAATTAGTAATAGTGCCTGGGGAGACAGTGGAGGAATAAGTTGATGTTGATGGGAATTCAGAAGAACAATGCCCCGTAGAAGACATTGTAAGTGATCACGAGAACATATTTCATTCAGCTATTACAAAATCTGCTAGTGTTGATGAACCACCAGTAGTGATTACAGATATTTATGATCCAAGAAATTAGAATAATCTTAATAACAAAACAAAAGAAAATCTTGTGTTCTCTTTGGATGGCAATCTACACATTTTCTTATTCTCATTATTCTGGAAAGTTGAGCAATGGTGAGGTACATGACTAATGGTTAGTTTACTCAAAGCATGTTGATAGAGTGTTTTGCTTATGACGTAAGCTGTTTAAATATGATAATTGCACTAGTTTATTAGCACATGATGGATATAGAGATTGGAAATATATTAGAGAGAGGCTAAAAGAACATAAAAATAGTGTCGAGCATATTACTGGCATGAACACTTGGAATGAACTGAGAGCCAGGCTATGTAAAAAAAAACAATTGATAATAATTTGCAATGACAATGGTGTCCACGCAGAAGAAATCCGCCTAAAACCACCATTTTGAATGGTTAAAGGACCAACCAAGTTTGGTTTTAAAAGTTCAAAGACCTGACAAGTCCGGTATTGTTGTTTAGGGAACAAAGTGGTTCAACGGGTATAGTTGAGGGACGAAATCGATATTTTTTCCTATCCAAAATGGTTGCCGTTGTGAAATTTCTTGGTAAACGCAAGTTGGCTTTTAGAGGATCCGGTAATCAGCTTTACAATGAACATAATGGTAATCTCTTAGCCTGTGTTGAGATGATTGCAGAATTTGACTTCGTAATGCAAAGATCACATCAGGCGTATGGAAAGCAAGGAGATCCATTACCATTATATAAGTAATAAATTTCAGAATGAGTTGATTTCTCATTTTGCTTTTCATATTACCAGTAATATTATAAACATTGTTAAGGTGGCCAAATATCTCTCCATCATCCTTACTTGTACCGTCAGATATGAGTCATGAAGAACATATGTCTTTCATAGTTCGATGTGTCAATATGTCTAGCAGCAAAATAAAGATTGAGGAGTACTTTCTGGGTTTCTTAAATGAGGATGATACATATGGTTTGGGACTTTTCAATGGATTGCTTGATTCTATGAAGTCCTTTGGTCTTAATATTGATGATATAAGATGTCAAGATTGTGACAACGGTTCTAGTATGAAAAGAGAACATCAGGGTAGAAAAACGATTGCTGGATAAGAATGTCATGTTCTTTTCACAATCTTAATCTGATCTTTTGTGATATGGAAAAATCTTCTGGTAAAGCTATTTCATTTTTGAAATTGTGCAATGAATACATACATTATTTTCAGCTTCTTTTCAAAGGATGAAAAGTTTCACTTGACTATGTGCCAGTTTTAATTGTAAAATCATTGTTCAATACTTGTTGGGAGAGTCGTATCAAAAGAGTGGAGGCAATTAGACATCGAGATTCTTAAATAAGGTCAGCTTTGTTTGAGTTATATCAACCTTCTGTTACCGATTGCATGGCAAAGAGTGATGCAAATAATTTATGACTTGTTTGATAGCTTTGAGTTCATACTTGGTATGGTCATTTAGCATGACATTTTATTTGTTATAAATGTTGTGAGTAAGAAGTTGCAGTCAGCATCAATGTGCCTCGATTCAACCTTACAACAAATAGAGGCATGTTGATTGTTGAGTTATATTGACAAGTACATAAATGAAGAGTTTTTTCTAGTATGACCATTGCCAAGAGCATTGCGTCTGATATGGCCGTGCAGGTATCATTTCTAGTAAAGCATCGTGCTCTTAGAAAGAAACATTTTGATGAAAATGATTGCAGTAGTGAAACAAATCTATATGGTGAGAGATTTTGAAGTTAATTACTTTTTTATTATGGTTGATATTGCAAATAGTTCATTAAAAAACAGATTTGAAGAACTCCAAGTATTCAATTGTATATTTGGCCATCTTCTGAACTCAACAACTTTGAAGTAATTGGATCATATTGAACTTAAATATTATTATACTTAGCTGACAAAAACTTCTCTATTGATGATTCATCAGATTTTGAGATATATAATCTGATATCTGAGTTAAGAATACTACAAATGATCTTACCAAATAGAGATAGAACCATGTCTACTATGGACATTTTTGAGTTTAAGAGGGAAGTGGACTGTTATTCTAATATTTATGTTGGTTATCAGATCTTATTTACTGTGCCGGTAACCGTGGCATCAGTTGAAAAAAGATTTTTAAAATTGAAATTATTGAAGAACTATTTGAAGTCTACATTATCTCAAAAAAGGTTAAACAGTCTACCAACTTTGTGTATTGAGAATAAATTATTGGATAACAATAATGTTGAGGTCATCATTAATGATTTTGCATTTAGAAATGTTAGAAGACATTTCTAAGATGATCTATACAAAATATTTGAGGTAAAAAAAATTTATTTTTGTACTTTTATCTTTTTATTGGTAACAATTTCTATAATATATTGAATAGTGTCTTTCCAGTTCATATATAATAGTATAAAAATATTTTGATACTTATGTTAGGGGCCTTAGTTTATAATTTCGTTTCGAGCCCTGAAAAACCTAGGAACGGCCCTGCATGCACGCCCGATGATTGGGATGCTCGCTACCGAGCGTTTTTTTTATATTTATAGGACATATTTATTTCTTCTCTAATACCCTCAATAGCTCTTCATGTGTGTGTAATTAACAAAAGTTTTCCATTAACATTTTGCCCACTTCTCTAGAAAAGACGGTATAATTTACCCACATACATATGTTACTCACAAAAGATATGTACGTGGTGTGACGATCAAGAGAAAAAAAAAAGAATTTTGAGAAAACAAGCAGCAGAAAATTACCAAAGATCTAATATACAAAGTTGTTGAATATTCCGGATCGACCTCCATTAATTGAATTGTGAAATACATGAAGAAGGCAACCATTTAATGAGGACCGTCGCTCCGTTGCAGCGATGAGTACATTGTAAAGCTGAAAGAAAAGAGAAACAATCAAAATAAACAAATAGTGCCCAAGCAACACGGCTCACACTACGGCCACGGATGACAATTGAACGAGCTTGGTGCTCACGCTCAACATACCAGTCCAAGTAATGGCAGCTTGATCCTCGACGTGGACGAGTGGAAGTATTGTACATATAACAGTAAATTAAATTCCGTGAAATGGTGAAGTTGTTAATTAGTATAAAAGAGGAAAAAGAGAGAACTTACGTTCGTAACCATCTATAGAATGTTGAGAGAAACTTCCCCCTCATGTGAAGCCACTTCTATTCCCCGCTCCATGCTAAGGGGATGCATTTGCAACATGCAAAAGTCATATGCAAGGTCCCACATATTAAGTTTCGAAGCAATATGATTAAGCAAGACGAGCTTCATCTTGTCGCTCCTCGTGAGCTCAATAGCGGGCTCCACAACGAATGAGTCATCAGTGGGACAATGTGATAAAACCACCTCCAAATCTACTTGCTTTCCCATTGGTTCTTCGTAACAGGGGTCGGTGTGTAAAGAACCTAGTCCTTACGAGTCCTTGCGAGGTTGGAAACTCAAGCACCCATAGCAGCTTTGGGCCTCGTCACTTTTTTTTTCTTCTTCGGCTGCTAGCGAGCGCTATGAATAAAGGCAAAAATGTGAGAAGGTTCAAGAGCGACAACTGAAAACTGTTAAGACACACTATGACATTCGAATTGCATGGGTAAAGCTGAGCATCACGCAAGCGAATAACCTCCGGTAGGAAATTTGAGGTGGGAATGAAGAAGCAACTAAACACTAAAGACTCATTGGACTAAGGACTGGGCTCCGAGTTGCCCTTGGGAGAATGCACAAGCTTGGGGGTTTGAGCCACAATTAGCGCAGAAAGATTTTAAGAAATTATTTGTGGCAACGAAGCGACGCAACTCAATGTGCACTACCAGTGGCTGAATCACTAGCGGAGGTGGATTTTCCCTTACGAGTCATCGAAGCGACAAGCTAGGACAAATAGAAGCAGCAAGCAAATCAACAACGGAAAAAGCAAGAGCAAATGAACTTGTTAGTGTGTGAATTAGAGGCATGGGTGTTGCATTTATAGCAACCAGCCAAGGAAAGAAACGTGAAAACATACAAAGTGTGCGGTTATCGTAACTCGAGCCAAGAGGCTTGACGAGACAGATGAAACGATGCTTCGAGAAACACGTCGCATTTAATGAAAAGGTGTGCTGATGGAAACTAAACCGTCGAACCACGCCATAGGATAGACCGAGAGCATGTGGTCTGACCGGAACATGCATG
Organism: Raddia distichophylla; assembly: GCA_005191435.1. NCBI lineage: Eukaryota > Viridiplantae > Streptophyta > Magnoliopsida > Poales > Poaceae > Raddia > Raddia distichophylla. The sequence goes on along the minus strand of SPJY01000659.1, from coordinate 2,898,247 downwards.
GCAAGGGAGCATGGTGCGGTGGACCGTTAACCGTGAGGGGATCATGTCGTAGCAGTGTACAAGGTACACCCTTCACCATGCATCGGCATTCGAATTTTTGACCTTTGAATACTTGAGTTAGAGGTGTTAATGGTGTGCCTCTTGCAATAGGCGGTCAACGAGTGTTGCGTTCTATCCTAGAGGGGTGTTGCATCCTTCCAGCGGGAGCAGCCTTTGCACAGGTTGACCAGAGGAAAGAGCGTAGCTTCTGAACCCTCGGCATCCTGCTAACTCTTTCTCTTTGTGCCTAAGTGTCTAAAGTTGGAGGTGGTAGTAGGCTCTGAAGTGTACCAGCTCTGCATTAGTGAGTGGAGGTCAAATATCCATTTGGGGCTCTTATTGGATGAGCGGAGCTCAAATGGCCATTTGGTACTTTGCTACAAGATGGATCTAGGTTGAAGCTCCACCTGGCATAAGGAGATGGTGAGGGGAAAAGCCCGGTGATGTTGCTCCTTGATCCCCACAACAAAAGCAAGGACATCTTTGTAATATTTCTTGTATTTTTTTGTCCAGTAGCATGTCTGGACGTACTCGATAAGTACAAGGCTACTTGTGGCATTACATAAAAATACAATCTCTATCTTAAAAAATATACTATTTGATTCGATCAACGATAGCCTCGCTATTATGGAGGGCTAGAGCCCAACTAGATCTTGCTTGCTAGCCATTTTAGAGACCATATCCTTGCCAAGAAGGTTCAAAGGAGAGGATGCAAGCGGCAGCCGGTGATGCAGAGGGTGAGTCTATGAGCTAGGGTTTGAAGGGGAGGATGTGAAGGTGAGAGGAGGGGATTGAATACAGCATCAAGTACGTCTTAGCGTATATTGATTTCATATATCAATTAAGGTCATGATGAATTTGAGAAAGGAGCGAGAGAAAATGACTTATAGATACATTTTTATGTGTCGATGAAAAAATTTAGATGGCTAAAAAATAAGGGTATACAAGAAAAACACTCATTAATATAGTAGCATATAGGAGTATGTTTAATATTCTTACACAAGGTCATTCACTATATATGCTTTATGTTTTTCAACGGAGGAAGCATCACACCGTCAGATTAACAAATACTCCTTCCATTTAGCTATGTTTGTGTGTAGCACACAATGTGCACTGACAAAGAAAGTAGTAGTTCCAACAACTTTTCTTCTTGTTAAATATTTAATTGAGGGGAAAAGAGTGAAAACATCACAATAACTACATTCTTGATATTCGCAACGGACAAACATTATGAAATATATTTTTCCGATGATATGGACAAATATAGTGAAAGTGAGGGAGCATGAGTACTTCAAGAATTTAGGCCTTGCTTGGGGAAAAAGTTTTTCAAAAACACGGTTGTTTGCCAATTATTTTACCAAAATAACATGGTTTTATCAAACCCCATCAAAACATGATATTTTTTGAAACTATCAACTATTTTGTTGCAAAGATTTTTTACTAATGTATTGACCATGACTAAAGAAACATTAGAGTTTTCAATACTCAATAAGTAAAGCATGGTTTTTAAAACAGAGTTTTATACATTGCAACCAAACATCTTGTGATATAAAATACCAAGGTATTGCCTCGAAACTATGAAGATATTTTGATATCAAACATGCTCTTAGCCATACAACACAGAAGGGTTCTAAAGTTTACCGGGGCAAAATTCCACGGAAGAACTCCAATAAATCAAGATCAACGAATGGGCCGCGCAGGTACATAAACACATATGCATCCTCGTAAATACAAGGCCTTAGTTGGGCTCTTGGGGAATAAGCAGGCATTTTTCTCGGGATGCGAAGTTGGAATGCAATCAGTCATTTCTAGTGGGGAATCCAGCTAGTCAACAAAATGGTCCATGTAACAAGTACTCCTAACAACCTCGTAAATACTAAACTTATTGAGCTCATGGGGAACAAACAAACCGAGAAATTTTCCACATTGGGAATTGGGGATGGAATGCAAAGTTGGCGCATGCACACCCTTGTAAACACTCGCTCCACAGTTACTCATAGTAGTGCTCTTTATATAGGTTGTGCCACACGCCCACACTTGCATCTCTCAAAGCCCCCAGAGACAACACTACTGCTCGTCTGCCCGCCCTTCTCCCCTTCTCCCGAACGCAATGCAGAACGCCTGCATAAACCTCACGGCGGCTGCGCGCTCCGAGCAGCTGTTCAAGATCAACGGGCACACCGCCATGCGGCGAAAGCCGTCTTGCGCCGCCTCCAGGATGTGGACCGTCGGTGGGTTCGACTGGATAATCCAGTACTATCACTACAGCAGCAATGACTACCGTTATTGTAATGATGGTTGTTACATAAGGTTCCGGCTCATCTTGGTTAGCGCCGCGAGCGAAGTGGACGCGTCGTTCAGCTGCCGTCTCGTGGATCCAAACGCAAAGCTGGGCCCGTCCCCGGAGAAGTGCTCCATGGCCACGTTCGGTCAGAACAACGCAGTCGATGTCGGCCTCACGTCGGGAGACGAGCTGAAGAAGTCGGGCTACCTGAAAGACGACTACTTCATCGTGCAATGCGCGGTCACCGTTTTCCTCGGCGAACCAAAGGTTGCCTCGGCGGGGAGCGACGACGAGGTCGCGCCGCGCGAAGTCGCGGCGCCTTCCTCCGACCTGCAAATGCACCTCGGCGAGCTGCTGCGGAGCAAGAAGGGCGCGGACGTCACGTTCGTCGTCTCCGGCGAGTCCGTCGCCGCGCACGGGTGCGTGCTCGCCGCGCGGTCGCCAGTTTTCATGGCCGAGCTCTACGGCGGCATGATGGAGGAGGGATCGCGGCGCGTCGAGGTCAAGGACGTCCAGCCGGAGGTGTTCAGGGCGCTGCTCCATTTCATCTACACCGACATGATGGCGCCGGAGCTGGGCGAGCTGGAGAATGAGCAGGCGACGGCCATGGCGCAGCATTTGCTTGTCGCTGCAGATAGGTACGGATTGGAGAGGCTCAAGGCGATATGCGAGGAGGAATTGTGCAATGCCATTAGCTTGGACACGGTTGCGACGATGTTGGCCTTGGCGGAGCAGCATGGATGCTTAAAGCTCAAGGTTAGGTGCATGGAGTTTGTTGTGGCTACCCCAAAGAATCTTGACGCGATCACCGCAACGGAGAGTTACAAGCGTCTCATGGCGAGCTGCCCCTCGCTTTGTACGGACATTCTCAAGGTCATGGCTGCGAGGAACAAGTGATTGATCGATCTAATGGTACTTGAAGAATAATGATCGACTTCTTTGGTTTGTTTCTGTTTGTGCCTGGTGCTTACTACAGGAGTATACGGGTTAGGGATGCGACACTGGTAATTTGAAGGGTAACTATTCATATATTAGGCTTGATTTTAGTACGAGTTTGTATTGCTATAAAAGTTTGCTATTGCGTTCTGTATCTGGATGGTCTTGGTACAAGGTTCTTTTTCCTGGGAGACAAATGTTTCACGCTTGTAGTTGACTATTGACTAGTTGTACAAATGGTTCGTTGCACTGTCCACCTGCCGCTATTCCTCGGGATGAAACCCGTGATTCGACTGACGCAAACCTACACCCAATTGCATTTGGCGCTGCTCTTGTCTGCACAAATGGCACGTCCTGCTTCGTGACGCTGAAGACCTCCGTCTCCTGCAATGCTTTCGTTTCATTTTCGTTTTGGTCAGGTGCATCCTAGCTAGCTGAGTAAGACGCCACTCGCCAGGTAAGTCATAAAACTATTACATATTCTAAATACCCTCTCAGAGTATCTCAACAATCCCTCTAAACTCCACTGTAAAACACTATCCATGTCTTTATGAATAGTATTTTACAAGATGGTATAGAGAGGCTATTGGATATACTTTTAGACTCGTTGATATTCAGCTCCAAAAAAATGCAACGAACATTTGGATAAAAAAAATTGTAATTTTTGGATGCAAAAAATTAAAAAAAAGAGAGAAGAAAATACATCTTTTAGAGCATCTCCAACAATAGCTAGGTTCCAAAACTTAAGTCCTATATTTGAATATACAGACTTTCTAAATTTATTTTAGCTTATAAATACATGTTGATCCTAACAATGAGCCCTAAAACTTGAGTGATATATTTAATATGTATCCATTTGAGGCTTTGGAGAAGAGTAGTTAAATATGTGTACTCTACCTAGTGAGGATCCACGACAGGCATAGTGGCGGCGTGCGTGACTGGTAGAGGCGGATCCGGCGGCAAAGGCGTGTCAGCAAGAAGGGGAGGCGGATCCCGTGGGCCGTGGTAGAGGCGTGGCAGCGGCATCAGGCGGGACGAGGGAGGCGAATCCGATGGGGGGGAGGTGGATCTGGGTGACGAAGACGCGTCGACGCAACTCCTGGTGTGGACCGGCGGCGCAGTACGGAGGGAGTATTCATTTGAGGCTTTGGTGTGTACTCTACCTAGTGAGGATCCACGGCAGGCAAGGTGGCGGCGTGCGTGACTGGTAGAGGCGGATCCGGTGGTAAAGGCGTGCCAGCAAGAAGGGGAGGCGGATCCCGTGGTAGAGGCGTGGCAGCGGCATCAGGCAGGACGAGGGAGGCGAATCCGATGGGGGGAGGTGGATCTGGGTGACGAAGACGCGTCGACGCAACTCCTGGTGTGGACCGGCGGCGCAGTGGTGTAGTGACGGCGGTCACGGCCACCGCTGAGGCTGTGCACGTGGCCGGCGGAGGAGGATTCAGTGCCGGAGGTGCACCAGCATGACAGAGGTCGGCGTAGGAGGTGTGTCGGCGCAGTGCCCGATGTGGCGCGATAGCAGTCACGGCCAGCGCAGAGACCGGTCGCATGGCCAACGGAAGTCGGCATCCTGGCGGAGGTCAGAGGAAGTCGGCGGCGAAGGTGCATGGGCATAGCGCCCGGTGTGGGGGCAGTAGAGGCTGATCTAGCCGACCCTGAGCTATGCGAGCCAGAGATCGGACAGCGTGCACCCGTGGAGAAGAGAAGGTATGGAGATAGGCATGGAGGAGGGAGAAAAAGAGAGGCGACAGAAGATAGAGAGAAGACCTGTCAGGGATTCACATCTCACCTTTCTCCCGATCCCCTCGAGGGTATTGTTGCAAAACCTTGTTACCGAGTATAGTCTAAGGCATAGAAAAAATCACAATCAAAGAAGAGACAAGATGTAGAGATGGTATTCTTCTTTATTGATTTTAGATGCATAATACATTGGATCTCCACCTTTATTTATTCTAGTAGACTGGTTATGGTTTTAGGCTAGGTTCAATGAGGGAAGTTCTAGCTAGTCGATTGGCTGATTAGGATTTGACTTGTAGTCGTACTCGGTATGGGCTGGATGTTCAGTCCATACACTGTTTCCACAACTCTCCACCTAGACCTTGCTAGTGGGATGCATGTCTTATCAAAACTCTCTATAAAAACTCAGTGAAAAAAATTCTTCGAAAAAGAGTAAATAGCATATGTTTGTTGTGTGCATGATTTGTCTTGTTAAAAACCTTATGTGAGAAAATTTAAAAGAAAACTCACCAAGAGAAAACGAGTATAAACTATCCAACATTGCATATGATCTTCTCGTCAAGTTCGGTATTCAAGGTTCTTGTCTAAATTTTAATTCAAAGTACGTGAAGTATCTCCCCCTTGTTCAACACTTATTTAAACTTCATCATTCCAATGTTTCTATCGCATCACTCAAAAAAGGGTGCAAGTAGTGACTTTGTGAATAAATCAACGTGACTTAGTATACCAAATATTTATTTCATTAAACTTATGCTTTCCATGAGCATAGAAGAACTTGGGGCCGATGTGATTCATAAGATTGCTCTTTGTCGGCAGTTTTGTCGCTGTACCGACAGATTTAGAGGTTCGGTGGTGGGGTGTGCACTGTCGTACCTCGATCCACCTTCGAAATCCCAAGAACAATATGAACACAGGCGATATACCTAGGTTCGGGTCCACGAGGTGGGTAATAGCCCTACTCTTGCCTGAGCTCTAGCTCTATGTGTGTATTGAGCATGAATGAGATGGGAGGAGAGAAGAAGTCTCCCTCCCATGGTGGGTTGGTCCCCTTATAACATGTGGGTGAGCCCAGATCGCCGGGGAAAGAGAAAAGGGGTGCCTCTGGCCTCCTACACGCTCGTTGTACTGGCATACATATTCTAAATGCCGTGCAGTCGTAGCCACCTGCCTCGAGTCCCGCTCCCGTCTCGTCCCGTCGGTGGTAGGTGGGGCCTGGAGTCCCGCTAGCCCTGCCAGCTGCCCACGTGGTGGCCGATACGGAGCGGGGCCTGATCGCCCGCCTGCCCGCCGAGCTGCCACGTGTCTGCCCGTCGAGCTGCCACGCGTCCTGGCTGGCGCTGTGCTCGCCCGGCGCCTCATGTCCTGGCCGCGGCGGTGCTCGCCCGGCGCCACTGTAGGATCTAGGATAACCGACTAGAGGGGGGTGAATAGGAGGTTTTTAAATTTTCTTTGTTAGTTCGAGTTGATTAAGCACAAATAATAGCAATAAGGCAATTTTGCACAAATTAATAGTACAAGGACTAATTCTCACTAGTGTACCAATAAATTAAATTTGACTAGATTACTTAACTATGGAGATAAAAGATTGAAACACAAGTTAGAGCAAAATAAAGTAATGTAAATGCACAAGGTAAAGAAATCAAGAGATAAACCACAAAGTAGACAAGCGATGTTTTCCCGTGGTCTCGGAGACTTGCCGGTCTCCCCTACTCCACGTTGAGGTAGCTTGAACAAATCAAGCCGGCTCCAACCACAAATGAGCCTTCCTCAATTCACTAGAGGTAGGTCTTTCCCGCTCCGGGTAGGTGAGCTCCAACCTTCACACCAATACCAGGCCTCTCCGACAAGCTTCTCAATGGAGAGATCACCGGCCAACTCCACCACACCGTCCAGGTGGCGGCAACCACCAAGAGTAATAAGTTGATGACGATCACTTGATCTCAATTTGATGCCAAGAAAAACAATGGATGCAACTCAATGAAATTTTTGATCTCAAATGATTGGAATGGAATCACTAAACAAAGAAGGCTTGCAATTTGCTCAAGTGTGTAAAAATGGAGTGCCAAGAGAGGGAGCAAGCCTGCCAACAAGGGGTATTTATAGCCTCACCCAAGATTCTAACCATTGGGGGTTGCATTTCTGGAAACTCATATGCGGACGGTCAGCAAGTTATTCGCGGACAAAGTGATCTAAAGGGCAACAACTATTCACGAATGAATTTAACGCCAGAAACTAGCCGTCACAGGACATGCGGACGGTGAGCCTATTATACACTGACAGTCCGCCCAAAGAGTACTGACGGTCCGCACCTGGGAGTGATCCGCGATCAAAAGTTACTTTCTTCAGCCAAATCGTCCACGATACACATGCTGACCGTCAGCATGTGTATTGAGGACTGTCAGCAATAAAATGAGGACAAACTCAAGAAACTCTGTCAGATCGTCCGCGCATTTAGCTGACCGTCCGCATGCAACTCTTTGGAAACTTATTTGGCCAAGGATAGGAAGATGATTTAGCCAAAGATAAATAATCTAGACCATTATAAAACCATGCAATATATTTTAATATGGCCAAAGTGAATATATATGCAAGAATTGATCTTTTTGGCATCGAACGAGATCAAACTACTAGCCATAACCCCTCTTTATAGTACGGTGAAAAATATAAAATAATTTCTAACAATCCAGTCTCACATCCAACTCCAAGACTAGCAAATAACTAAAAAAGATGTCCTCCTTCTTCAATAATTTTACCTTTGCCTTGTAAATTTTCCTTTAACCGAGCAGGTGACACAAAGCATCATCGGGACCTATTTTATGAATAAGCTCAATGCAAGTATTAGTCCCAATTATTAGAGTCATTAATCATCAAAATAATATTTAGGGGCCTAGATGCTTCAGCCACATGTCCTGGCCGCGGCGATGCTAGCCCGGCGCCGCGTGTCTTGGACGATCTCTCGGCGCAGGGGCCTGGTCGCCCAAGCCTGTCGAGAGTGCTATGCCTCGAGGTCCAGTTCCTAGCGATGGGGCCTGCGTGCCCGCCAGTCCACTCGGAACTAGAACCAATCCTCTCGGTCCTCCTGGATGACTCAGTCTTCTACCCCCCTCTGGAGGAGGTGGAAAGGGCACCCCGGTACCTTGTGTACCGACAGTAGCCCCCAGGCCTGCCCTAGGGCGCAAGCCAAGCTCGATGTCCCTTCTGGCTCGGATCATTGCCGATGCTCGGATGCAACCCAAGGTGGGGCTAGCTCCGCCGCGCGCCGCTCGCTTGCCTTCTCCACTTCAGCCGGAGGTGTCCTCGGAGCCCCCGAGGATCTCGCTCGAAGCGACTTACCTGCATCCAAACGAATCACCTCTCCTCGCACAAAGCGGGGGGTTATATCACACTTTTTGCACAGAGGGGTAAATGGAAGTTACTGGAGTAACACTGCCACTGCGGTGTTGCCAGTGGGTGTTTGTCACTTTGTCGTTTCCTTTCACCTTTCGGAACTTACGCCCTTGCGGTCTCTCGGGGCCAGACCAAAACATCATACGGTTTAAGGCTACGGGTATCCGGGGGTGGTCGTAGGCCAGCTGTGCTTGCGGAGCAGACCGCTTGGTGCACCGTGCCAGAGACGCCCCTGGTCGCCCTCCCTTTCCCGACACGAATGTTAGGCGTCCCCTCTTACCGTCAAGGGTCCGTCAGGTTTAGAAAACATATACGACAGTCGTGCAAGACCAGCACTGGCAACACACGGGCAAGGCAACTGAGCAGTACGCGGAAGAAAGTGAACACGCGCTTAATAGAATCACAAAGTACTTATAGTACTTTCCACCGATGCCTCCAAGGAGGCAAAGCTGCCCCCTCCCTGAATCGGAGGTCGAGGCAGTCGCATCGTCGTCACCACCAGGGGCGGGGGCTGCGACAGACGGTCACGAGCCATGGGTGTGGCTATCAGAGCTTGGTGCTGTCTTGTCTCTCGGTGGAGAGAAGCTGCCGCGCCTCCACACGGGAGCGAGACGACGCGCCGCCCAAGACGGGCAGGGGAGCGCCTCCGACCGCCGCAGGAGGACCGAGGGCCGACGCCATCACGCCGTAACCCGACAGCGGTGTGAAGGGAGCCGGGCACCACTGTGCTTCCGAAGAGGAGGCGGGAGGAACCCCGCCGCCGCGCTGGACGAGGAAGAGAGCCGGAGGAGCCCCGCCGCGGCGCTGGACCAGGAGGAGGAGGGAGAAGGCCCGCTGCCGCGCCGCCGGGTGCTGGAAGAGGAGGAGGCGGGAGCAACTCCGCAGCCGCGCCACTGGGCGCTGGACGAGGAGGAGCCCCGCCGGCTCCCCCACCCCAGCCACTCCTTCTCCCCAAATTCTCCCCTTGCCCTCCTACCCAGGAGCCGGGTGTTGCCCTAGAGAAGGGGATCTGGCCTTCTCTTCTCTTCTTGGCTCCCAACCCTGATCCCCTTCGATCTCTCCATTTTCTTGCTCGAGCTGTGTACTTCCGACCCTCGATTTTGGGGATGAACTCAAGGGCAAAGGATTCAACAGCTACCCCCTACCTGGCGCACGACTGTCGGTGGTTTTATCGCTGGACCGACAGATTTAGAGGTTCGGTGGTGCGGTGTGCACTGTCGTACCTCGACTGCCCTCGAAATCCCAAGAACAATATGAACACAGGCGATATACCCAGGTTCGGGCCCCCGAGGTGGATAATAGCCCTACTCCTGCCTGAGAACTAGCTCTATGTGTGTATTGAGCATGAATGAGATAGGAGGAGAGAAAAAGTCTCCCTCCCACGGTCGGTTGGTCCTCTTATAACATGTGGGTGAGCCCAGACCGCCGGGGAGAGAGAAAAGGGGTGCCTCTGGTGGCCCCCTACACGCTCGCTGTACTGGCATACATATATTAAATGTCGTGCAGTAGCCACCTGCTACGCACGTCCCGCTGCCTTGCTTCGAGTCCCTCTCCTGTTCCGTCCCGTCGGTGGCAGGTGGGGCCCGGAGTCCCACCAGCCCTGCCAGCTAATCACGTGGTAGTCGATACGGAGCGGGGCCTGATCGTATATTAAATGTCGTGCAGTAGCCACCTGCTACGCACGTCCCGCTGCCTTGCTTCGAGTCCCGCTCCCGTTCCGTCCCGTCGGTGGTAGGTGGGGCCCGGAGTCCCGCCAGCCCTGCCAGCTACTCACGTGGTAGTCGATACGGAGCGGGGCCTGATCGCCCGCCTGCCTGCAGAGCTGCCACGTGTCTGCCCGTCGAGCTACCACGCGTCTGCCCGGCGCTGTGCTCGCCCGGCGCCTCATGTCTTGGCCGCGGCGGTGCTCGCCCGGCGCCTCATGTCATGGCTGCGGCGGTGCTCGCCTGGCGCCGCGTGTCTTGGACGATCTCTCGGCGCAGGGTCGCCCTAGCCTGCCGAGAGTGCTATGCCTCGGGATCCAGTTCCGACCGATGGGGCCCGCGTGCCAGCCAGTCCACTCGGAACCAGACCTAATTCTCTCGGTCCTCCTGGATGACTCAGTCTTCTACCCCCCTCTGGAGGAGGTAGACAGAGCATCCCGGTACCATGTGTACCGACACTCATCATATAACTCATATTCATTTGTGCTACACATGCTTCATTATCTTCATGATATTCATGGTTTGCTCAGCATTCAATTCACGTTATTCAGTTTAGGAGACTTCATGTCTTACTATTCGTCTTGCCATGCACATTAATGAAATGCTTCATACAATTCAATAGCTTCTGAGTGGTTCGTGGATGTGGACGTAAGTGTCTGCTTAACGACTGTCAAGACATTAGTATCTGACCACATAGAAAAACATACCCAGTTTTTTATTGGGTTAATTTCATGGGTGCCATTATTAAACAGCCCGTTGGCACGGTTGCCATTTTTCGATCGTCTCAAGCAGAGATGCCATTTTAACAGTTTTCCTCTTCCAAACGTGCCATTATGGGGCTTTACAGGGTAAAATACATGTTAATACGCAAGAAATACGGGGCTGACAGATGGGTCCCACCTGTCAGCCTCTCCCAGCATCTTCTTCCTCCTCTCTCTCTCTCTCTCTTTCCACGGGCCAAGGCAGCGAGCTCCTCCGGCGGCGACCTCCCCGACGACGAGCTCCCTCCGGCGGCTACCTCCTCGCCGGGGCCGAGCAGGGCGGCGCCGGGGCCACAAGCGGCGGCGGCGGGGGACGAGCAGGGCGGCGGCGCCGGGGCCGAGAACATGGGGGAGGAGGCTGCGCCGGCGAGCTCGTGGGGGAGGAGCTGCGGCGCCGGTGAGCTCGTGGGGGAGGAGATCCGCGCCGGCGAGCACGTGGGGGAGGAGGCGGCACCGGGGCCGAGCACGTGGGGGAGGAGCTCCGCGCCGGCGAGCTCGTGGGGGAGGAGGGCGCCGCCGACGAGCTCGTGGGTGAGGAGGGCGGCGCCGGCGAGCTCGTCGGGGAGGAGGGCGCCGGCGAGCTCAGAGGGGCGGCGGGCTGCTGGAGAGAGAGAGAGAGAGAGAGACAGAGAGAGAGAGAGAGAGAGAGAGAGAGACGAGGAGGATTGAGGAGGAAGAAGGGTAGAGTGTATGACATGTGGGACCCACCGTATAGAAGTATTTTCATGTGTATTTGTGATGGGTATTGTCTTGTAAAGGCTCAGAATGGCACGTTTGAGAGGACAAATTCGCTGAAATGGCATTGCTGAGTGAGGGCATCGAAAAATGGCAAGCGCGGTTTCTGGGTGTTTCATAATGGCACCAGTGCAATTAACCCTTTTTTATTTACCAGTATGTGGGTCCGTTAAGTACATAGCATTGGTATAACTAACAATAGTGAAATCTTGGTTCTTTTTTGTGAAACAGGTCAAGATCAATACTTTCATAAAGGTATAAAAAAACCTTTATTTTATTTCAGTGCCGCTTGGTGGGTTCTGCTCTATATCAAGCTAACAAATTCATGACAAAATGTTATATCAGGCCATATACTATTTGCAAGATATATAAGTGCTTCCAATTGCACTCAGAGATGGGACTTTCTTCCCTAGTATTTCCTCCCACTCTTTCCTGGGTCAGAAGATCTCTTAATTATTAAGGGTCCAAAGGAATATGCTTTTTCAAAACTAAACTTTTTAAGTACTTTCTGAGTTTACGCCACTTGGTGCACTCAAATCCCGTGACTTTCAGAGTATCACACTATATATTTCTATTCGCTCTATCTTGGTTTTGGGTAATGATGCTGCATGTATCTTCATATGAAGTCCGAATCCAAATATTTTTTCATATAATCACTAACAACAATGTTCAATTCAATTTCACTCTCAAATTCAAGTCGAGTACCGCCAATAATGAGATCAGATATATCTAAAGGTATTCCATGAGCAGAAAATAGGTTCTTCATGAAATCTTAAGCTATCAGTCGTCTTGTGTACGATACAATTCATTCTTCTTTTTTCTCTTCTAGAGATAGATGTCGACATTGGTTGTTACTCTATTTATAAATTCCCATAATAATACATATTCTATGGTAGTTTCTTAATAAGGTACTTCATGCACTTTTATTTGCTCTACACCTCTATTTCCCATCATGGGATCAAGTTCCTTTAGATCTTATCGCCGATTTGTGCACAAATTTCGATCGATACTTTCATGTATTAATTACTATAAGGAAATATTTAAAACTGGGGGTATCTTGCTTGCAGGTTGCTCTCCAGCTGTTAAGTCCTAATTTTCTCCTTCTTTACTCTGGGCATTTTTGTGATTGGTTATGATAAGCCCTCTTATCCCTTTTTCCCTAGCCGTTCCCAAGTACTTTGGGTCAGAAGAACTAGACTATTTGTTTGTTATGAGGCCTTAGAATAGGTTGAGTGGTGCCTTCTTTGGTACTGCAACACACTCTAGCGCATTACTTCTTATATTTCAATTTGATCCCTCCCTTCATATCATAAAAATTGTTAGGCAGTTTAATTTCTAATTTCATGTAAGTTTCAATAGCCTTCTAGACTTTTGTTTTGTTTACTGGTGCAAGGATCATGCACAAGAATTCTCTATGTTAGCCACATATTCAAGGGTTCTAAATTCTCTCCTTAATGGTAGAAAAATTATCCTCGTCAATACTGGTATGAGTACACATACTTCAAATTTAGGAAGATATTCATAATTCCGATGATCTAGAAGATCTACTTTGTGAATGCGTTGTTCCCTGTGTGAAAGTAAACTCGACCAAAGAAAGGAAGCGGTATTGAGCACCAAAATATCTAACCACTTTGGTAAATGCTGAGTTAGGTTTCAAATATCCCACTGAATGTGGTTCAGGTAGGGATGTAGGGATTTCATCATTCTCTGCATAATATATGGTTCTGTCAAGATTTTTTTGTGGCACATGCATGCACACAAAATCTTCAAGATTTGAAAAAATATTCAAGATAATGCTATGACACAGCGAGTTGTTTATACAATCTCTCATCATTCTACAATACTGAAAAGGTAAGAGCTCATAGTTTCACAAACCAGTTTGCTAAGCTGGTATGTACTGCATGTGCGTTAAAGTGCTTTTCATTGCGTGCGCCCATTACATATTTACATGTGGGTTTGATCTAAGGCCGGAAGGCCGGCGTGGCCACGAGGCAACACTACCAAGTGGCGATATGGCTGGTGCAACAGTGGTGCTAGTACCACGATAGGAGCCACAGGCAATGCGCCAAGTGGCGACAAGGCCATGTACAAAAGTTGTAATGGGCGTTGGCAAGTCACAGAGCATCGACATTGATAGTACAAGGATCAGATAAGCACGTTGACTAATATATCCATTACTATGTCAATGCCATGTTGTGATCTTCTCTTATTTATTGACTTCATATGAGGTTGCAATGAGATCAAGGGAAGAAAATTTTGGAATTATCTATGAGAGTTAGAGGTCATCCCTACCTACCATGCCAAGTTGAGTCTCTGCTATTAATTTTTTTCCTTTTCTTTAGTTTGGTAAATCACGACTGCATACTGAGGCTTGTGAAAAATCATGCACCAATGCCCCTAAATGCCGCATAATTTCTAACATTATGCTATGAGGGTTCGTGCTCCCCCCAATAATTGAGAATTTGGGTGTGACTTCTCCTTATTCCATTTCTTTACTTCTACTGAGAAGTTGACATTATTTCCATAGACCAATTATTCTTATTTCACCATTTATGCCTTTCCTTCAATGTTGGGACTTTTCTCCACAAGTAGCTGTTTCGTGGCCAAACATCAATAGTTGCAAGTACTTTGAGTTGCATTGGGGTAAAAAGTGGAGATTATATTTGCAAATAACTCCTTCTATGTGAACTTCATTGTCACAAAAGAGGTATTATTAGAAGTCTTATGCAGGGTAGGATTGTATTTGGCCATACTTTCATAATCCGCACTATTTTAGGCATGCCCACTTCTGATACAAGAGATAGGATAGTATACTAAACCTTCAATCACTTCTTAAGTGCATTATGTTTCTCATGTATACCTTACTACTAAATTTTCATGAGGGGGTGATGTCTGAGAAAATGCTATGCTTAATTGTCATGCACATCGGTAAATTGCTCATCCTTTCATTATTCTGAACCGATAGTGGCCCCAAAATTCATGCTACCGGATACAATATTATTATCCAATGCACAAGTGAGGTTGCTCTAACCATGCGATGCTAGTCCCTCAAATTCTTGATTCATGATACCGAACATATATATTTCAAAATTATTTCATTAGACTACATTGTGTAATCCAGTCGAAATTAAGTGGTGCGTGACATAATTCACAAATGCATTAATTCTCATGTATTCTGGTATTTCATATTCTAACGTGCCATTGCTAATAATGCACAAACATCATTGATAGTTATAACTGCAAATTGAAAGAGTAATTGCCGAGATATAATTAAAATCGAAGGAATAATGCAATTCAAGTGAAAGCGGGTATCCAAAAATAAATTCTCGAGATGCTAATACCATGAGTTTAATTTTCGGTGATTATGCAAATCTAGGGGTTTTTCTGCAATTTTAATGCATAGGAATACTTCATGCAATTTGCTAGCTTCTCAAGGGTTTCAATGCAAATTTCATAGGCCTGAAAAATACTTTGAGTAAAACTTGAGAATTTTAGGAGATTTTAAACATTTTTCACAATTTTCACATAATTGTTTTGAAATTAACCAAAATTCCAGAGCCTTTCTTGCAAAAATCCATCTTTTTTTTTCTTTCGGCCTGCTTAGCCTAATGGCTCCTACAGTGCAGGGTCTATTTTGGTCCAATTTGGCCCAAAAGTAAGCCCACGCGGTTCAAGACAGGGCACTGCCCGCCAGCGTGGCTAGGGTTTCCAACCCTAGTCGGGAATGGCAGGGGCGAAGAGTGTGGGCATGACACAACGGCGATAGCGTAGGCCGGCGACAAATCCATGTTAGTTGTAGCAACAAATCGACATAGGTAAGATAAATTCTAAACCAGGACATAATGGGCGTGATTGGTTCGTGATCGAATGCCCCCATCCAATCGTACCAATATAGATGGCATGACCATTGAAAGGTGTTGGATTTTTTTGCCACTGAATTGGCTAACCATTGGCAAGAAAATGATGCAGTCTGATAGACGTTACCAATGGAAAGGAGTGAACTTTACAATTTAATGTAAGCAATTCAAACAAAATCTCAATTTAATCAACACCATCAACAATTGACAAAGCAAATAGTGATAGAAATTGGCGATGTACTACTAAACACGCCCAATGTGCCCAGAAATTTGTGTCGGTTTCTGCACTAATGACATGTTTGAATCACCACATATTTGAACTTTTGTAGGAGAGCAAAGGTAGTGAATGGTGATTGGCTCCACAGGGATGCATGAAATTGTGGCGCAGGGGGGCGAGCAGAACCGGTGTGCCTAGCAACTGCGACACCTATAGGGAGAGGCCCACCAAAGGACGGCGGGCTATGCTCGGTTGGCCACGCGTGGGGAGCCGAGCAAGCGAGCCAGACGGGAAGCTGGGAGGACAAGATTCCATTGGGAGGGGGTGCCAGTGGATCCGAAGGTCATGGTCGAGACAAGTGATATAGGGATGGAAATGGAACGAATATTATTTGACCGATCGAACGAATTGATTGGACAGTGATTTAAATAGTTTTATGGATATTTAACTATTTTTACGGATAAGAATAAGGATATGGATATGGATACGAATATGGAACACTGATTATTCGATGGATAACGAATATCCGAGTTTTTGTTCAAATAATATCCGAATATAAAATATGGATATTATCCCGAATGTATTTCTAGAATTTTTTAATGTATTTCTACAAAATGTTTTATAGTTTTCCAACTTTTAAATATATTTTTTGAATTTTTAAATCTAGACTAAGTTAATAATATTCGTGTATAGACTTTCTAATGATTTATTTTTACTAATTTATAAATTTTTACTTTTAAATTTAAATTTTGACCAATTTTGTTAAAACTTGGAACGGATCTTTAAAAATTAATTTTAATTATTCGACTAACAATATCCGTATCCTTATCCTATCCGATCTGTATTCGCTCTGTATTTGTAACCGATGTTATTTAGTATTATTCAATTTTGTATCTATATTCGAGGCATTCGTATTCGAATATGTATTCGGTAACAAACACGGATACCGATATAGATAGGTTTTGAGCTCACGTGTGCGGAACAGCGGAATACATCCTCCACATTGGATGGGATCATGGGATGCAGACCCAAGATTCGAGGAGTCCCCGAGCAATCAAGATTAACAAATGGCGAGTGAAGCACCAGGAGTGCAGGTTCGCCTCGATTGTAGATAGCGTGACTTGGGAGACCCGGAGGAGCAGCGAGATGAGTTCTGGGATCATCTGCGGGGTTAGGTTTGTCCGCATGTCGTTGAGCCAGGTCGCCCCCTGCAAAGCCTTTTTGACAGATCTATTTTTCCTGGAGGAGGCGTTGAAGAGCTGTGGGGCCAACAATTGTGGCGCGTAGCCAGTGAGCCAGCGATCTTGCCAGAAAGAGAGGGATGCACGGCAACTTCACAGTGAGCTCTGCCTACAAGATTCAATTCATCGGCCGATGCGCTTCGCCCCACCTCCAACAGGTCTGGAAGCATTGGGCACCCTCGAAATGCAAGTTCTTCCTCTGGCAACTCCTACACAAGCGCGTCATTACAGCAGACGCTTTGATGAGGCGGCAGATTCCGAACAACTACTTCTGCCCCATGTGCAGACGCAACTTGGAGACCCCAGAACACTTGTTCTTAAACTGCGACTTCGGTCGCTCTGTCTAGTCCCGGCTTGCTCAACAATCGAACACCCCCTTTCTTCAACCTGATAGCCGGAGGAACAGCAACAACTTCGCTCGGTGGTGGGCAGGCGTAACCCTCTGGGCCAGGCCAACGCAAGGCTCCCTCTCGCTGGTCTCCGGAACCATATGGCACATTTGGCTGGAATGTAATAATCGCATATTCAGACAGACTGACATCTAAAGTGCGATCTTCCTCCAGCTACTACTCGATGACATGCAGTTATGGTCGGCCGCGGGAGCCCATTTTGTAATTAGTTAATTGAATGTGTCCAGGGGAGGGCTTATCCTCCAAATTTTGTACTCTTCATCTCTTTGATCAATAGAAGGGCAGTTCTCCTATCCTTTGTTAAAAAAACAAATAGCGAGTGTAAACTGTAGTTACTGTACCGCCTAGTAAATAGTAAAACTTTATTAACTGAGCTCATTGGGAACAAACGGTCAAAATTTTCTACGTTGGAGTCTTGGAGATATGATGATAAGTCGGCGCACGCCTCGTAAATGACAGACATTCGATGCGTCGCCATAAATACGTTCGCGCTCTCAGCTCGACCTAGGAATATATAGATCCAACGAGTATATAAGTAGCACTACTGGATAGTGGATAATTCGCACAACACCTTGTCGCACTACTCCAGTATTGGAGTAGTATACTGTACCTCCCCGATCCCAAGCCCAAGGAAGCAGAAACTAATTACCCTGCCTGGCCTGCCAGACTTCTCGCAACCGCCAGTCCGCCACTACGCCATGCAGAACGCCTGCATAGACCTCACGAAAAGTGCGCGCTCCGTGCAGGTGTTCAAGATCAACGGGTATTCCGCTATGCCACGTTATCTCACCGCGTCGAGCTCGTGGTTATGGACCGTCGGTGGACATGACTGGAAAATTGAGTACTACCAACCTGGTCCCATTGATAAATGTAGGTTCCTCATCATCTTGGTTAGCAACGCGAGCAAAGTGGATGCGTCGTTCAGCTGCTGCCTCGTGGATCGCAACTTGAAGCAGGGCCCTTCTCCGGACGCCGTGGCCGTCTCGTGCTCTACGTTCGAAAAGGATAGCCGGATGTATGTCCGCTTCATATCGAAGAAGAATCTGGAGTCATCAGGCTACCTGATAGACGACAGCTTCCTTGTGCGATGCACAATGACCGTTATGCTCAGCAAACCAAACATTGCCTTGGCGGCGTCTATCGTCGCGCCCAGCGCTGCGATGCCTTCCTCCGACCTGCACACCCACATGGGGGAGATGCTGCGGGGCAAGAAGGGCGCGGATGTCACATTTGTCGTCTCCGGCGAGTGTGTCCCAGCGCACAGGTGCGTGCTCGCCGCGAGGTCGCCGGTTTTCATGGCCGAGCTCTACGGCGGCATGCTGGAGGAGGGCTCGAGGCGCGTCCAGATCAAGGACGTCGAGCCGGAGGTGTTCAGGGCCATGCTCCATTTCATCTACACCGACACGCTGCCGCCGGAGCTGGACGAGCTGGAGGTGGAGCAGGCGACGGCGATGGCGCAGCATCTGCTTGCCGCTGCCGATCGCTACGGATTGGAGAGGCTCAAGACGATCTGCGAAGAGAAGGTGGGTGCTGCCATTAGCGTGGTCACAGTTGCGACGACGTTGGCCTTGGCGGAGCAGCATGGGTGCTCAATGCTTAAGGCTAGGTGCATGGAGTTCGTGGTGGCTACACCGGCGAATCTCGACGCAATAGCTGGAACGGAGGGCTACAAGAATCTCTTGGCGAGCTGCCCCTCGATTTGTATTGACCTTCTCAAGCTCATGGCAGGGAGGAACAAGTAAATTAATCAATCCAGTACAACCCGAAGAAAAATGATTGACCTCTTTTTTTTGCTACTGCTTAATTTGTGCTTTCTAGTTGGTCAGGCGTGCTACGTACGCGGTATCTCTAGCTCAGCTGCTGGATAACTAAGTGTTCTGTATTAGTATATGGTCTTAGTACTGGTTGCGTGGCTGTTCGTATTTCCTATGAAAAATTGTTCGCTAGGTTTCTATATATTGTATGACCATCTGGTGTGTTCGGACTTCAATTTTATAAATCTATCCTCTCATGTTCGTATTTGTATGACCATTCAATATTTCATCTAGAATTACATGTTTACATATGCGTGTGTGTTGACTGTGTTCTCAGCAACTCTGAGGCAACTGTTGGCTGTATAACCAAATGCTTTCGCGGGATTCTGCTTCATGTCGTTTCGACATGTTTGGTTAGAGCGCTTGCAATAGAAGGATCTTTCAAGTGAAATATGCGTTGGTAGATTTGATTTTCAATTGAGTGCAAGAAAGTGTTCTCAGTAGGCTGGTTGTTGGGAAAATTACCCTCATACCAGTAAATTTTACCTATTTTGCAAAATTGCATTGAAAGGTACTCTATTTTCAAAATACCACTTCCTGTTAGCACTGTTACTCCAAAAATGGCACTATCGTCAAGTTTCTTCGAATTTTTTGGTTGTTGCTGTAATTTTTTTTGTGTTATTACTTATTAATACAGTAACAAAATATCAAAATGCCGAAGCTACCCTATGAGACTGAAAATATAAGCAAGGCTGCAAAGGGAACTGATCTCCTCCGCCAACCTCCTCCTGCCCTCCACATCCTCCTATCTGCCCAGGCGATCATGGCTATCCGTGCACCGTCGCAGCTGTTGCTTTGCTGGTATTTTAGAAAAGTGGCTGCAATTTAATGATATGAAGACAATTTTCTCTTGTTACTTTGCTGGTGATTAGGTGTTCCTTCCTTATCTAGATAGCATAGTTTCCTTATTTTGTCTTCCTAACAGCTCTCTGAGCTGTTTGTAGAGTTTTGTTTCCTCTCCTAACGAAAGCCGCCTAGAGATTCCAGAGTGACATTTCGATTTTTTTTTTGAACAACTGGCAGGAGAGCTGCCTTGTATTGATCAAAAGAGAGGAAGTACAGGGTGAGGGGAGAAAAAAGGCCCCTCCCCCATGCGCTAAGGGGACTAAGTTAACTAATTACAAAAGTGGCCCCTGCTGCAGCCCAAAGCCGCAGCTTATCAATAAAAAAATTCAGAAAAACTGCGCTCGGCTGGTCGACCTGACGGAAGAGCCGATTGTTGCGTTCAAGCCAGAGGTGCCAGATTATGGCAACAATGACCGAGAAGACTGCGCGAGGGTCACCCGGTCTGTTGACTATGTTGGTCCACCAACTCCAGAAGCAATCAGTCTGTATCCAGCCAGTTGGGTTGATTTGCAGGAAGTCTAGCAGCACAGGTAGTCTTGACCATACTGTAATGCTAAAAACGCACTGCAGGAAGAGGTGCTCTGGAGTTTCTAGGTTGCGCCTACAGAGAGGACAGAAGTAGTCATTTTGTATCTAACGGCGAAGCAGGGCATCAGCCGTCATGATGCGCTTGTGTAGCATTTGCCAAAGGAAGAATCTGCACTTTGAAGGGGCCCAGATCTTCCACAGCCTCTTCCAAGTTAGGTTGTCGATACGGCCATCGAACTGCAGAAGGTTAGCCGATTTGACGGAGAACTTCCCATTCGCCGTTAGATGCCGAGTTAACTGATCAGGCTCTCCTGCGGTAAGGTTTGTCTGAGCGAGGCAAAGAGGGATAGCGATCGATTCCAGGATCATGAGCAGGGTGATGTTTTGGCGTAGGTCCGTGATCCAGTTGTTGTTGGTGAGGGCCTAGAGCACCGTTCTGTTTTTCCTTGTAGTCGCCTTGTAGAGAGATGGGGCTATGTGTCTTGGGGCACAGCCGGACAGCCAATGATCATCCCAGAAGGAAAAGGTGGAACCGCTCCGTAAGGTGGCAGAGGATCCGGTGCGCAGTAGGGCTGTCAGTTGCCGCAGCGTTTGCCAGGTCGCTCGGACTGATGTGGGGTCCGAAGTGTCAGCATAGCCGAAGCGCTCTTGAGAAACATGTGAGGTCGAGCACCCCAAGGCCCCAAGGGAGGTTGGGGAGCAAACCGTGCTCCAATTTACTCTGCACCCCTTGTGGTGACGGTGCCCTTCCAAAGCCAGCCCCTCCTGATGGAGTCTATCTTCTTAATGACGGAGGAGGGAGGGTTGATGACGGACAAATAGTAAGCTGGTAGTGCAGAGAGAACCGCCTTAAGCAAAGTTAGTCTGCCCCATTTTGACATCAGCGGCCCCCGCCACCCCGCAAGCCTGGGGAGATCTTGTCGATTAGGGGTTGAAAGTGCACCTGACGCAGGCGCTTTATGAATAGAGGGATCCTGAGGTATTTGATTGGGAAGGTTGTTCTTTCGGCTGGAAGGCCTTCGAGGATGTGGTCGAGATCGACGTTGCCACATTGAATCGGCACCCCTGGCTCTTGCTGAAGTTGGTGCGCATGCCGGTGACTTCTCTGAAAGTACGAAGGATGGAGGCCAGCACCGAGACGTCCTCATTGGTAGGGTTTGTGAAGATTGCTGTGTCATCTGCGAAGAGGGAGATTCTACTGCTGTGGTTGAGTCAACTGAGCGGCGCCAGTACCCCTGTCTCGGTTGTTCGGTGAAGCATGGTACTAGCGGCTCGATGGCTAGATTAAAAAGGAGCGGGGAGAGCGAATCCCCCTGACGGAGGCCCCTGCGGTGGTGGATGGTGTCTGTGGGGCGGCTGTTGAGGAGCACTTGGGAGGATGACGAGGTGAGCGAGAGGGAGATCCAGTCCCGCCATCAGACCCGAAACCACGGGCACGAAGGTTATCGAGGAGGTATGGCCAAGACACGGAGTCGAAAGCCTTTTCCAAGTCTAGCTTGAAAAGGAGCGTCGGGGTCCTTGATCGGTGAACGGCCTTTGCATTGTGTTGGATGAGGAGGAAGTTGCTTTGGATGTGCCTTTTCTTGATGAAGGCGCTCTGGCACAGGGAGATGAGCTCGCTCATGAACGGTGCGAGGCGTGAAGAGAGGATCTTGGTGAAGAGCTTTCCAACATTGTTTATTAGATTGATTGGTCTAAAGTCTGAGGCTGAAGTGGAGCATTCCTTCTTGGGCAGGCACCAAAACGATGTGAGCATTGTTGAGGGTCGAAAGGCCTGGCCCATCAAGGTTGAAGATGCACTGTGGGGCCAAAAGTTGGTCTTCGGCAATTGTCGGTGTTCTAAACCAGACAGATTTGTCTTGTGGGAGATTCGTAGTTCGGTCAGGGGGAATTTTCGCCGCTCGCTCGCTCGAACTCACACTCACAGGGAGACACCAGATTTACCCAGGTTCGGACCCCTGAGCGGGTAATTGTCCTACTTTTGCGAGGGTGTTATTCTTTGGGGTTTGAAACGCTCTTGCTAAAGAGCTCGTACAGCGGTGTGTGTGTGTGTGTGTAGAACAGATGGGAACCAACCTCTTTCTCTCTCGGCCCAAGCTCCCTTTTATACTGGAAGGGGCGGACAGTTGGTCAGAGAGAGGGAGGGACAGAGAGAGAGAGAGAGAGAGAGAGAGAGAGAGAGAGAGAGAGATTCCATTGGTTGGACTCTGGTCACGGCACCCCCACTTGCCCCTGCTGACGTCTATACCTTTAATGGCTTCCTCCGATCGTCGGGCCTGACGGAACGTGGGAGGTGCCTAACACAGGAGCCACTTTGCTCCTGCCATTGCACAGTGAAGGAATGACCGCTACAGTGCGTCGGACAGGGCTACAGTGCAGGCAATCATCTCTCTCAGTCTCGCACGCCTGAATCCTTGCATTTAATGCCGCTGATACGCTGAATGTTGAGGAGACCTTAGCCGAGAAGCTTCCTCCTCCTGTCGCGCGGACGCCAGCTGAGTGGGGCCGGTGCCCACCTCCCTAGCAGGGCGCCACGGGTCCTGTTCGGGCTCGGCGTGGGGGTCTGGTCGCCTGCTCTACGCCGAGCTGGGGGTGTGATCGCCCGCTCTACGCCGAGCTGCCACGCGTCCTGCTCAGGCTCGGCGTGGGGGTCTGGTCGCCCGCCCAACGCCGAGCTTCCATGTGTCCCGCTCTTCCTTGGCGTGGGTACCCCGGTGCGCAGTGCACCAACAGCAATGACATCCCAACAAGCTTTGTAAAAGTTCCAAGTGAACCCATCTGGGCCTAGGGCCTTATCGTTTGGTAGTGAGAAGACGACTTGTTTGAGCTCTTGAGCGGTCTGAGGTTCTTCCAGGGAGGAGAGATCGACCATTGGCAGACCCAGGTAGTCCCAGTTGAAAGAGCGGAAGAGGGTCTCGGGAGGTGTGGAGGCTTCCCCGAAAATGGCATTGAAATGTTGATGCCAGGCATCTGCTTTTTCTTGAAACTCGGTGTGAAGGCCGGACGGGCTCTGAAGGAAGTGGATGAAATTCTTGCGTCTCCTGCCATTTGCTCGCATGTGAAAATACTTATGTTTGCGTCGCGGAGCCTGAGCCAAGTGAGGCACGATCATTGCTTCCATTTAATTTTTTTGACAGCGCAAAGGCCCAGAATTCTGGTCTTGATTTGCTTGCGGAGGGATACTTTTTCAGGAGAGAGTGTACGGTTCTCCATAGCCACGTCGGGAAGGCTGATAACTTCCGAAGCTAAGAAGAGATAAAGTTTTGTGTCTTCGATGATTCTTCTGCTCCAAGAGCGAAGCGCTGCAGAAGTGCGGGCGAGCCTGGGGTTGAAGCGGAGTAAGGGGTGAGCCGGATCGTTGGCGTGGGGTTCGCACCAAGCCTGCTGCACCACATCTTGGAAGCCGTTGACTTGGGGCCAGAAGTTTTCAAATCGAAAGCGCGCTGGGGCGGGGCGGGGCGGAGCCGCTCGGTGGTGAGGAGTAGCGGGCAATGGTATGAAGTTATTGACTATAGGGGCAACAGGGAGCAAGAGGGGAATGGTAATTCCCAGTCAGTGTTGGTGAAAGCTCAATCAAGTCGTACCAAGGTTGGGTTGGCCTGTTCGTTGCTTCAGGTGAAACGGCGGCCTGAGAGGTGAATCTCCTTTAGGAGGCAGTTGTCCAGAGTTGAGCGAAAGCGTGACATGAGTCGCCAGTTAAGGTTCATGTTGTTTTTGTCGGAGGCTCGGTAGATTAGATTGAAGTCTTCGAGGACGAGCCATGGACCAGAAAAATGGGCGAAAATGTCTTGCAACTCCTAGAGAAAGAGTTCTTTGTCTGGATCTGAAGTGCGCTCGTAGACGTTGGTGATGATCCAGCTAGGGCCTCCGGGGACAGAGGAGACGCTAGCGAAGATGGAGTACTGTAGGACCAGAGGGTCGGAGAGCTGCACCAACGAGTCGTCCTAGAAGAGAAGCAGACCTGCTCTGGTACCATTGGCCGGAAGTTGGAGAAGGTTCCGCAGTCTGTGACCACAAACTACCATCAGGAGTTGAGCTATTGGATTGGAAAGTTTGGGTTCTTGCAAAGCAACGTTGACCCGTTTGGCCCCGGAGTTGAGGCCACGAACATTCCAGCTTAGGATCTTCATTTGGGAAACGAAGATGATGCGCTGATAAAAGGGCTATTAGTTGGGGTTGGTTGACCCCCAGGGGGAAGAGCCGAAGGACACAGCCGCACGCAGGCGGAGAGGGAAGGGGTGATCCAGACCCACGTAGGGGACGGAAGAACCCAGACACACCTCTCAGGATCGGTACTAACGAACAAAAACCGCACGCAGGCGGGGAGAAGGAAAAGACTACGATACCACGCGCAGGTGGTTAAAAGCAAGCAACTAAGTCCACGCGAAGGCGGGTGACTCGATACAAACTCGCCTGCAGGCGGTGCATAAGCCCACAAGGAGGAGGGCTAATCATCAAGAAGGAGATGCTCTGGTGGGGCCAAGAAGGGCCTACTGGGCTGAGAGGAGGTAACCCTCGAGCCCATCAGGCCCAACCTCGGTCAGGGTGGCTGCCGGGCGCGAGAGACCACAGAGGTCAGCGACGGCGAAGCGCACAGTCTCCTCCAAAGGAGCACTGGTGAAGAGTGTCTGGAGCTGAGCGACCAGGTCATCAACTAAGGAGTCAGTGCAAATCCCAAGGCGTCTAGCAAGAATCCCTTGCGCCCGGCAAATGGTTGGCACTAGGGAGGAGCCAGCGGGGGCAAGATCCGCCCTGGAGGAGGCAAGACGAGAGTTGCGCTGGACTGCGGAAGTCGGCTTAGGGCGCGAGCGCCTAAGCGACGTTGAAGAAAGCAAAGGGGCGGGCCCAGTAGTAGCGTCCGCTAGGAAGTTGGCGGCCGGTGGCTTAGCGAAAGAGGCAGGAAGGGCGGCCTCAATGGTCATTGGGTCAAACCCTGAGCTAGCAGGTGGCCGCGGGGACGGGAGAAAAAACTGGTCACAACAGTGGGCCGTAGCTGGGTCAAAAGGAGAAGTGGAAGTGACTTGTGGGTCCAAACTGGTGGAGGAGGATGGCCCAGGCGAAAAGAGCTGCAGCAAAGGGTCTGGCCCAGTACCGGCCTGGCTGTAGCAACGGTGAGCGCGACTCAACCCCAGGGAGGGCTAGCGATGGGCTGGGAGGAGTGGTGGGGGTGGGAGATAGGTCCCGCTGCTAGGTGACTATGGTGACGAGGCGGCCAGCGTGGCTCGCTGACTGGGTGGGGTTTGAAATTCGCCTCCCCGAGGCATGCAGCGGCGAAGCAGACGAGGCGGCGCTCTGCTGCAGTGTGGACAGGGGAAGAGGGGCATGGGGTGTTTGGATCACGGGTCTAGGCGGCAGCATGGTCAACAAGGCTGTGGAGCTAGATTCGGCTCTACGGAGAAGGCGGCGAGGCATCCCGCAGCGTCGCCGGGCTCATCGAAGAGGAGGAAAAGGAGCCCGAGGGGGATCTCCGCCGCAGCGAGCGATTCCTGGAGCGGGACGGGGAGCGTGAGGCGGGGCCCGCCACACGACGGCGTGGGAGGGAGCCGCTCTGTGTCAGGCGAGAGCATGCCGCAGAAGCTGCCTTGCAGCTCCTAGGGCAGGCCATGGCCGGCTCTTTACCGGCACGCGGGCCACCAAATTGAGCACTGTCGTCAACGCCATCGCTGTCGTCATCACGGCGGCGTGGGCGTAAGAGCGATCCCGGGGGACGGAGTTGGGATGCCCGAGATGCCAAGTGTGCCCGAGAAATCCTCGACGGCCGCGGCCGAGGAGATGCAGTGAAGCCTACGGTGGCCACGGGCAGGGAGCTCCGACGAGGCGAGCAGGGCCACGAACACCACCGCGGCGCGGCTCCATATAGGGCGAGGAGTCAATTAGCTCGAGCTCGGACTCGAGCGGGATGAGCGCCAGGTCGCGCGTCCACACCCACGCGCGGAAGGTGGAGGTGTCCCGATGCTGGCGAGTGGCCTCATCGATCACATCGACTCGCCCAACGCCGGCGAGGACGTGGTCGAGGACAACCGTGGACCAGGCGTGGAGCAGCAAACCCTCGACGAAGATGAGCACTCTGAAGCGGACCACGCTTAGGAGCCCGGCGGCGTGGATGTCGGCCGACACCTGGTCGAGCTCGAAACGCCGGCCATTTGCATGGAACGGGTGGTGCGAGGCGTGCCATGCTTGCTCCGGCAAGCTGAACCTCACCAGGAAGCCCAGCGGGGAGAGGTGGGTGGCCGTGATGTCGTCAAGAGGTATGCCGGTGAAGGCACTAATGTGGGAGGTGACGAAGCCGGGGTCGGGACGAGGACCACCTGTGATGGTGACGAAGACGGCACGGCGGTGAAGCTCATTGACATTCGCGCGCATTTCGTCGGTGACCTCGATGGAGACGCGCGCGGAAGGCGGCCTGCGCGCGGCGAGAGCCGAAGGACAAGCGGGGGCCATGCAGGGCGCTGGCGGCGGAACGAGCTGGGCCGGCACACGGTGGGGGTGGTGGGCGCCACGGGGATCGCGGTGAGCGTGGGGAGCAGCAGGCCGTGGGGCAGCACGGTGGTGGCAAGTGCGTGCCGTGTAGCCTGAACGATGGCACAAGAGGCACCTAATGGTATCTCGGCAGCTCGTAGTGGTGTGGTCACGGGCAAAACATCGGAAGCATCTTCCTTTAAGGCCTGGGGCGGCAATGGCGCGGCGGGAATGGGCAGGCGGAGCAAAAGCGTGGCAACCCTGAAGAGGAATGTCTCGCCGGTGCCGTCTCTTGGACTGGACACGCTGCCAAGAATGGGAGTTGGTGGCAACGACAATGGAGTGCAAGGCCAGCATGGTGCGTTTGGGGAGAGGAGCAATGCCGGAAGTGGAAGCCGTAGTAATGGCGATGGTTGGGGGCGGCTTAATGGCAGGAGGAGGAGGAGGAGCGCTGACCACGGCAGCGAAACTACGGCGAGCGGGGCTGGCAGGGCTGGTAGGTGCGCGAATGAAAGTGCAGAGTGGGTGAAGGGAGGAGGAGCAGGGAGACGATGGCTGCTAGTGGCTCCACGAGGAAGGTGGTGAGCGAGACATGGCGTGGCGAAGTGGCCGCGCCGGTCAGATTGTCCAGGCGCAGGTCGCCGCCGTAGCCAGAGCGGCTAGCGGTGGAGGCGGAGGGATCCGAGGGTAGGCAATGGGGTGGAGGTGGAGGGCGGCGATGGCGAGGAGCCAAGAGGAGGTGGCGACGATGGCCTGGAGTCGAGGGGAGGGGATGCGGTGGCCTGGAGCAGAGGGGACCCAAGGCGTCTTGTCGTGATCTTGTCGTGATCTTGTCGTGATTCTTATCTTGTCTTGTCGTGATCTTGTCTTGTTTTGTCTTATCTTGCCGTGATCTTGTCTTGTCTTATCGTGATCTTGTCGTGATCTTTGTCTTGTCTTGTCGTGATCTTGTCTTGTCTTGTCGTGACCTTGTAGCTTGATGCTTGACGTAGATGTACCAGGCTTGAGCAGGAACGAAGACTCACGCAAAGAGTATAAGAGAAAAACTATGAAACACAAGAGGCTTAATCTTGAAGTCCCTGTTGTCATCAATACCAAAACTTGATCTTACAAAGTGCCTCAAGACATAGCACCTGTATGCTTTCTAAAAACCAAAAACAAAAGAATGACTGTAAGTCAGGGGTTGCATGATGATGTCTAGATTTTGGACCTTGCTATCATAACATCTGATTCCGAGCTCAATCAGCTTGCAACTCTATGGATCAAAGTGCAACAGGTAAATCTGTGTCAAGACGAAGATGCATTGATTTGGAGATGGACTACTAAAGGTGTATACAATGCAAAGTCGTCTTACGACACTCAATTTATTGGTGCAATCATTGACAGATTCTTCCATGCCATCTGGAAGGCTAAGGCAGCACCCAAATGCAAGATCTTCATCTGGACAGCGGTGCAAAATAAGATTCTAACTGCGGATCGGTTGGAAAGCAGGGGATGGCCAAATTTCATTTTTTGTCCTCTTTGTGGCTTAACTGAGGAGACGGCAAATCACCTTCTTGCACATTGCCTGTTCACCAAGACTGTTTGGCTAAATGTCCTACATGAGGTACCAGGCTTCGGCCTACGAATGCCGTCCATTGTGGAAGAATTGGGGGACTGGTGGATCTGCATGCGGATGAAAGTTCCCAAGAACCAGAGGAAGCAATTCGATGGTCTCGTCATCTTCGTATCATGGAATGTTTGGTTGGAGCGTAATGAGCGGATTTTCCGAGAAAAACTCCGTGATGTTGGACAGGTCCTTCAGAGCATTAGACAGGGCTTGCTAGATTGGATGTTGGCCTTCAGGTTTGATGACTTTGGCTAAATAGTTTCGTCATTGTTCTTTCTACTTTTATTTTCTTCTAGGTTTCTTCTTCTAGTAACTACCTTTTGGCTGCTTCTTTCCTAAGCTTGTAAATGTTTGTCTTTCTCTATCTTAATGGAAACGGCAGAGCCACTGCCTTGTTTCAAAAAAAAAATGTTGTTAGAGCTGATGGGAAATAAAGGGAAAGAGTACGAGGAAGGGAATAAAGAAGGGAATGAAATGAAGTAAAAATGGTTGGAGAACGTCTTAGTTTTATGTGCAGGCTGCAGCATATCTTTTCATCACGATCTCTCATGTGACTGCTAGCACGGCACAAAAACCATACGCCAGGATCTTCAGTTCTTAACATTTGCAGGGAAACAGACGACACGCTGATCGCCTCACGCATGACGAAATCCAATGAGACAACAAAAACGAATCTGAAGAAATAGCGTTGCATGCAGTACCTGAATCAATCGGCATGTCGGCAGTAGTTAACAACTCAGCGGAGCAGAGAAGATTTGGGGCATCTTTCGTACAGCAGGGCAGATAGAATCGTTGCAACAAGACGTATTGGTATATTGAATAAGCCTCTTGACCAGCTGCAC
Source organism: Raddia distichophylla (assembly GCA_005191435.1). NCBI lineage: Eukaryota > Viridiplantae > Streptophyta > Magnoliopsida > Poales > Poaceae > Raddia > Raddia distichophylla. Next base: position 2,868,842 of record SPJY01000659.1, on the reverse strand, counting down.
ACAATCTACTCAGGTGCTCACAATCTACCAGAATCGCTGAACTACACATGGGCACGAACATTCAGCATCAGCTACAAGAATTTATGCTATATTTTTTTTACATTCAAGATCACCACTGAATCCTAATCAACATGAAGGTGCCGTTCAGGAAAAAAAAAACTGATAAAACGATAGCAGGACACAAGTGACAGAACCAAGTGATTACAATAAGCCCACAGCAAGATATGATCCATCAAAGCGAGGGAAGAGATACTTAATCTATTTATATTGGATGAGATGGGAATAGTCAGAGGGCCAGAAGAATAGACAACATGCTTTTCTGCACATTACAACATGTGGCAAACATATCATATTCTGAAAAGGAGATCTTTCAAGAACAATAAGCTGTTTTTGATAAACGCTGATAAACTTGGTAGAGAGTCATTACACCTACAAATAAACATGATTCTGCTGATGAAGCATGCTGCCTCTATATTTTCAACATGGAAATTTCAGAAACTAGTTGCTTATGGAGTTATGGTGTTGAATGGTTGTCACTAACCTTCAAATTTAAATGCCTAAACAGAATAATAACAATTGATGTTTAAGTTTAAAGATGTAATTTCTGCGGGACTGGCTAATGACCTCTGACCACAGCCTAGTAGCAAACAATGAGCTTTTAAAAAACACATCTAATACAAGGGTGATGTTTTCATCAACAATGAAGTGCAATGAAAATATGAATAAAATGACTAAAGAGGCAGAAGGCTCCAAAGAAATGAAGGAAAATCCTTGTAATGGTTTCCCATCATATAAGCTAATTGTATGTATTAATTTACTGCATCGGGAACCAATCGTAATTGCTCACATAAATCAGGCTTTAACATCTTATTCCCTTTGTCTCAAAATTACAGAATGGAGAAACCTGGGCACAGTTTAAGCATTTAACAGAAACGACTGAAAAAGGGAGCAAATGGATTACATTACAAGGGAACAGGGCGAAATAAAGATGTAGAACCAGACCAGATGATAATTTTATACATACAATGCCAAGCCAGATAATCGAGGTTAAGATAACCAATTTGACCTGGCAGTTTGCAACAAAGCAGATGACATTACAGAACTAAAGTGGGTTAAGCAAGGGTATAATATTCCCTCTCGTCCTGATCGGAATTGAGAGCAACAAGCACGTAGACCGCGTAGATGATGCCAGGGACATAGCCAAGGATAGTGAGCAGCAAGCAGATGCAGAACTCCATCTATTTAAGGAAAAAAAAGGAGCAAAGATCAATACTATTACCACGCTCTCAAGATTGAAAAGTAGAAAAGGCACTATAGTAGGGTAATCGTTTATCAACACATAACATGTTTGTGCAGACTGCAACAGATTAAAGAGCATATTATACTGAGTAAAATGGTAATAAGAAAACAAAAATGATCCCCATATGCACCTTGCATAGCTCCTCCATACAGTAAAACCTAACCGCATATGACTAAATCAAACACACATGGGCTATGCAGACGGGCATTGACAAAGTTTCAGGGGGAAAAAAAATCAATTTGCTGTGATATGCTCTACCAATTGGGGTTGATTCAGGACAAGCAGTTGCAACTGCGATGCAACGTGACCGCTACATGAAGCGAATTCACCAAGACAACGCGTATGAATCTGGCCAAGCGCCATTCCTAGAACTACTTTCGAATCGCGGGCCGCCGACTCGCCAGATTGCCAAAATTAGCCCCCCGGATCACGCTGGAAGCCAACCGGGTGCGTAGCTACAAACCACCACCGCACGGATCCGGGCCGACGCGATCGATCGACGGGGAAGGGAGAGGGAGAGGGAGAAGAAGGGCGCGTACGCTGCAGCAGCCGAAGTGGAGGAAGACGCCGAGCGGCGGCAGGACGATGGCGAGCAGGATCTCGAGGAAGGTGCAGCAGCTGCCGGACGCCATGGGGATCTGGGATCGGAGTGGAAGGGAGAGAGCGGCTTGTCCTCCTCGTCGTCGTCGTCCTCGTCGCGTGGCGTGCGTGCCGGCTCGCTCCAGGCTCAACAGCCGTTGCCTTGCATCGGGTGGTATGGTCGTATGGATAATGGACGTGTCACGTGTGGGCATGGGCCGGTGGGCTTTGGGTTTTGGACTTTGAGCTCTGGGCTTAGACGTATGGGTATGGGCTAGTGGGCTTTCGAACTATTTGAGATTATAGCAAGCCCACCGAAATTCTTGGAAAAAATATTCTCGGTTTTCGTGGGAGATTCAGCCATGGCTTGATGCCTGTCATCCTCAAGAAGAGATGGAAACAAACCGAGTTCGATCGAGCCATCCCTTATTCGTCTCGGGCTCGTGAAATATCAGGAGCCGGAGGGGTGTCTCGGCTTAGGCCCATGAAAAGCTCGAGCAAGCTCGTGAGCTCTTGTGAGCTAGAGCAATTTTTTCAAGCTCCCAACCATAAGCAAATACGATTTTACAAAACCCAACTGCAAGCGACCACAATTTCACAAAATCACAAAGCAAAAGGCAACAACGACTAAATAAAACCATAGCAAAAATAGTAACAACTACAACTTGACCCAAGACCAGATCTAAGATTCCTCCCATCGATCGAATATGGGGAAACCTCTTGCATTGGTGGGGAGGGGCGTGATGGATGGCACCATTGATGCTAGTGCAGGCCAGGAGAAGAGGGAAGGTAACGTCGCTCGATCAAGATGTAGGGAGAAAAGGGAAGGCGATGATGCTTGATATGGACATGGGGAGGGATGTCGGTGACGAGGGGCAAGGTGATAGCCGATAGAGGTGAGAAGAAGCGGCACCCAGATTTGGCGAGGCACGGCGAGTCGGTGACTGACGGTGGTGAGGAGCGGGTGACTTAGGAAGTGGGAGACGATAAAGTGGGAGGTAGGGACTCGGAAGTCAGGAGCATGCATGGGTGGGGGGTTAGGGGCACTGCTACACTAGGGCCTAGGGTCATGGTCGCACGGTGGATTAGGTAGGGATGGGGATTGAGGAGTGATAGAGTTAGGATTAGATGTTAGTTATGGGCAGGATCTGGGAATCTGGGATGGGCCAAATGTGACCGATCTAACGAGCCAAGGTTGGCTCGGCTTGGGCTCGCAAAATATCACGAGCTAGACACGAAGCCTGGGTCGGGCTTGTTCACCCATAAGCATGGAGCCAAGCCGAGCCCGGGTTGCTCACGAGATCCGCATTAAAGTCCAATCCTATCCACGAGCAAGACGGATACAACTTTTACAAGCAGTTGTGCTATGAATCTAAGAGCGACTCCAACAACTCCTTTATATCTTTTCTCGCACAATTTTTTCGGTGCATGCCCTCCAGCTTTGTTGGCTCTAAATTAGCAAAACAAATGATTTTAGAACCTGATTTAGCACTGGCACCCCTTGCATCCCAAGCGTCGTGCACCTCTTCCTAATGGCTACTAGCATTACCATTGGTGATGGCAATTTGCCCACCAATTGTTTCCGGTGTCGGCCAAGAAAATACAGATCGGTCGCTAATGCTCTGTTGAACAATAATTGGCTCCCCAAAATCCAGCCACACTTTACTTTGGTTATGTTTCCAGAATTCATCAAACTCTCGACTCCTATTTTCCTATGTAGTTTGAACCCTAACACTCCATACTACACTACGTGGCGTAGGGGTGGATCCGAGTCGATCCTGAGCGAGCTTAGGCTGTCAAAGCTCGAGCTCGGCTCGAATCAGCATCGAGCTTAGGGTTAAGCTCAAGATCGAGCTCGATAAAAGCTCGGTTAGGCTCGAGATCAGCTCGGTTGAGCTTGAATGAAAGGATTTGTGTTGTTTTATGGGGGAAGATAAGACTATATGAGCTCGGTTGGGCTCGATTTCAAGCTCGAACTCGGCTCGAACTGGTTGAAAAATTAGATTTAGAGAGAAATATGTTATGCAATGATAATTATTCAGGCTCGATTGGGCTTGATTAAGGCTCGGGATCGAGCTCGAGCTCGAGCTCGACTCGAATAGACTCGAGCTCGGGACCGGGCTCGAGATTAGCTTGTTTAGCATTTGAGCTCGAACCGAACTCGATCCGAGCTCAAGTAGCTCGTCGAGCCCGGGCTTTTGGTCTAGCCCTAACGTGGCGTTACCTTAATCTGGCAAGTGATTTCAGTTCTCGTATTTAGCAAGGGGTATCGAAGACTTCCACATGGTTGCGCTCAATCCTAGCACCTGGACTGGCACTAATGATCTTCCGCATTGGTGGTGCGCGACTACCAAGACGCGCATGTGTGAAAGGTTTCAAGTCCATCATAGTTGTTTTTTGGCATAACTGGCTCGAGTGTAACTCTAGGATTTTTCGCCAGGCATAGTGTCCTCCACCTGTGGATGGCGGCGGATGCTAAACTTATAAATTAGACCTTTCACTTTGTCTTACTTTCTTCTACTATTTAAATAGAAGACAGTTCTCTAGCCCTTTACTAAAAAAAAAAATCAAATCCTGTTATCAGATACTTTCTCCAGCTCTTTTTAAAAGCTCACAAAATAAATTCTCTTGAAGCATCTAACGAAAGACAACGACCTATTTTCATATCAAATCCATTGAGAGCGGATTAAAGCTACCACTACTGAAAATGTGCCAAAATTCAACAGGTGATAACCTCTCTCGATGATACCACAAATTGTTAGAATTATTGGCCTGGCCCATTTAATATCTAAATAATTCCTGGAAAATCTCAAAGGTCCATGTATGCATGAGGCATGTGAAATTTCTTTAGTACCATATTGCTAGTGGGATGAGTGGAGGACATTTAACAGAACAGACTGAAAAAGGAAGCAAATGGATTACAAGGGACCAGGGCGAAATAAAGATGTAGAACCAGACCAGATGATCATTTTATACATACAATGCCAAGCCAGATAATCGAGGTTAAGATAACCAATTTGACCTGGCAGTTTGCAACAAAGCAGATGACATTACAGAACTAAAGTGGGTTAAGCAAGGGTATAATATTCCCTCTCGTCCTGATCGGAATTGAGAGCAACAAGCACGTAGACCGCGTAGATGATGCCAGGGACATAGCCAAGGATAGTGAGCAGCAAGCAGATGCAGAACTCCATCTATTTAAGGAAAAAAAAGGAGCAAAGATCAATACTATTACCACGCTCTCAAGATTGAAAAGTAGAAAAGGCACTATAGTAGGGTAATCGTTTATCAACACATAACATGTTTGTGCAGACTGCAACAGATTAAAGAGTATATAATACTGAGTAAAAATGTAAAATGGTAATAAGAAAACAAAAATGATCCCATATGCACCTTGCATAGCTCCTCCATACAGTAAAACCTAACCGCATATGACTAAATCAAACACACATGGGCTATGCAGACGGGCATTGACAAAGTTTCAGGGGGAAAAAAAATCAATTTGCTGTGATATGCTCTACCAATTGGGGTTGATTCAGGACAAGCAGTTGCAACTGCGATGCAACGTGACCGCTACATGAAGCGAATTCACCAAGACAACGCGTATGAATCTGGCCAAGCGCCATTCCTAGAACTACTTTCGAATCGCGGGCCGCCGACTCGCCAGATTGCCAAAATTAGCCCCCCGGATCACGCTGGAAGCCAACCGGGTGCGTAGCTACAAACCACCACCGCACGGATCCGGGCCGACGCGATCGATCGACGGGGAAGGGAGAGGGAGAGGGAGAAGAAGGGCGCGTACGCTGCAGCAGCCGAAGTGGAGGAAGACGCCGAGCGGCGGCAGGACGATGGCGAGCAGGATCTCGAGGAAGGTGCAGCAGCTGCCGGACGCCATGGGGATCTGGGATCGGAGTGGAAGGGAGAGAGCGGCTTGTCCTCCTCGTCGTCGTCGTCCTCGTCGCGTGGCGTGCGTGCCGGCTCGCTCCAGGCTCAACAGCCGTTGCCTTGCATCGGGTGGTATGGTCGTATGGATAATGGACGTGTCACGTGTGGGCATGGGCCGGTGGGCTTTGGGTTTTTGACTTTGAGCTCTGGGCTTAGACGTATGGGTATGGGCTGATGGGCTTTCGAACTATTTGAGATTATAGCTTATAGCAAACACACCGAAATTCTTGGAAAAAACATTCTCGTTTTTCGTGGGAAATTCAGCCATGGCTCGATGCCTGTCATAGTGTCATCCGCGAGCAGAGATGGAAACGAACCTCGCTCGTCTCGAGCAATTTTTTCAAGCTCCCAACCATAAGCAAATACGATTTTACAAAACCCAACTGCAAGCGACCACAATTTCACAAAATCACAAAGCAAAAGGCAACAACGACTAAATAAAACCATAGCAAAAATAGTAACAACTACAACTTGACCCAAGACCAGATCTAAGATTCCTCCCATCGATCGAATATGGGGAAACCTCTTGCTTTGGCCGGGAGGGGCGAGATGGATGGCACCAACGATGCTAGTGCAGGCCAGGAGAAGAGGGAAGGTAACGACGCTCGATCTAGATGTGGGGAGAAAAAGGAAGGCGATGATGATTAATATGGACATGAGGAGGGGTGTCGGCGATGACCGAAGGATGTGGGGCAAGGTGACAGCCGATAGGGGTGAGAAGGAGCGGAACCAAGAGTTGGTGAGGCACGGCGAGTCGGTGACCGATGGTGGTGAGGAGCGGGTGACTTAGGAAGTGGGAGATGAGAAAGTGGGAGGTAGGGACTCGGAAGTCAGGAGCCTGCGTGGGTGGGGGTACTAGTGCCTAGGGTCATGGTCGCATGGGTGGATTAGGTAGGGATGGGGATTGAGGAGTGACAGAGTTAGGATTAGATGTTAGTTATGGGCTGGATCTGGGAATCTGAGATGGGCCAAATGATCTATGAACGAGCCAAGGTTGGCTCGGCTCGGGCTCCCAAAATATCACGAGCTCGACACAAAACCTGGTTCAGGCTTGTTCACCCACAAGCATGGAACCAAGCCGAACCCGGGTTGCTCACGAGCTTCGCATTAAAGTCCAGTCCTATCCACGAGCAAGACGGATCACAACTTTTACAAGCAGTTGTGCTATGAATATAAGAGCGACTCCAACAACTCCTATATATCTTTTCTCGCACAAAAATTTCAGTGCTTGCCCTCTGGTTTCGTTGGCCCTAAATTAGCAAAACAAATGATTTTAGAACCTGGTTTGGCACTTGCATCCCAAGCGTCGTGCACCTCTTTCGAATGGCTACTAGCATTACCATTGGTAATGGCAATTTGCCCACCAATTGTTTCCGGTGTTGGCCAAGAAAAAACAGATCAATCGCTAATGCTGTGCTGAACACTAATTGGCTCCCCGAAATCCAGCCACACTTTACTTCGGTTATGTTTCCAGAATTCATCAACCTCTCGACTCATATTTCCCTAGGCAGTTTGACCCCTAACACTCCAGACTACAGTACATGGCGTTACGCTCAGCCTGGCAAGTGATTTTAGTTCTCGTATTTAGCAAGGGGTAGCGAAAACTTCCACATGGTTGCGCTCAATCCTAGCACCCGGACTGGCACTAATGATCTTCCGCATTGGTGGTGCGCGACCACCAAGACGCGCATGTGTGAAAGGTTTCAAGTCCATCATAGTTGTTTTTTTTGGCATAACTGGCTTGAGCGTAACTCTAGGATTTTTTGCTAGGCAGAGTGTCCTCCACCTGTGGATGGCGGCGGATGCTAAACTTGTAAATTAGGCCTTTCGCTTTGTCTTACTTTCTTTTACTATTTGAATAGAAGACAGTTCTCTAGTCCTTTACTAAAAAAATCAAATCCGGTTATCAGAGGCTTTCTCCGGCTCTTTTTAAAAGCTCACAAAATAAATTCTCTTGAAGCATCTAACGAAAGACAACGACCTATTTTCATATCAAATCCTTTGAGAGCGGATTAAAGCTACCACTACTGAAAATGTGCCAAAATTCAACAGGTGATAACCTCTCTCGATGACCACAAATCAATCGTTGATTAAGCCAATACTCTCGACAGCCAGCTAGTAACCGTCAATAGACAAAATTCTCTCTCAACAGCTACTGAATGTCGATCGAGAGGCTTGTTAGCTCCAACCGATGCGGTAATGCTACGGCCACGCGCCCACGCCGTGATTTATTCTCGATCGCCTTTCCTGAGCTGTCAAGAATAGCAACCCACCAGACCACGCGCTCCAAAAAAGTATTGAACAGCCATGCGTACGTGGGGTAAGTTCTCTCTCGACCTCAAAGAAATACACAAACCATTATCATAGGAAATTGAAAAAAAAATTCTTAAAGTGGCAAGATCCATCATATATCTCATCGTCTAGAAAACTATGTAGGCAAATAGTGTGCTTTTTCTTCCTTTGGCATATGATACTCGAAAATGGTATCCTGTACCATTGTCTACTGCATAAGCAAAGACAAACAAGTACGCACATGTTTAAGGACGTACATCATGTCATGTATTGAAAGAGCATTGATATTTCCTTTGTGTTTTAACCTCTTTTTTTAACAGTAAGCTCCATACCTCCACGAGCAGCTCCTTGACACAAGACAGACAGATGATTCCTTTTTAATGGAAAAAAAATTTAACAGCCTTGGTTGGCACAAGCACACGCACACAGCAAACCCACATTCTGCAAACAGCATTGATCAGGGCGTGCCTGTGCCTGGGGACCAACTAGCCTAGCTACCCTAATTAGCACAGTTGTTAAAGCTAATCAGCAACTGCTCATATTATTAAATCAGTACCATGCTTAATTAGGGTGCAATCTGCCGCATTTAGCAACGCGAAATCCAGTGGAATCTGACGCTACGTGAGAGATGATCAGCTTAGGATTGAACCGCACGTCGCACAGGCGCACAGGTTTGCATGGATGCTTAATTAGTTTATTATTCTGAGCTGGGCAGTGTGACATGGCAGCTTGGCTATAGTAATATTTATATTAGAGTAAATTACACTGTTGCCCCTTAAAATTGGTCGAAAATCTCATATTATTAAATCAGTACCATGCTTCATTAGGGTGCAATTTGCCGCTTATTTTTTTAACCTATCTGCCGCATTTAGCAACGCGAAATCCAGTGGAATCTGACGCTACGCGAGAGATGATCAGCTTAGGATTCAACCGCACGTCGCACAGGCGCACAGGTTTGCATGGATGCTTTTTATTAGTTTATCTCTGAGCTGGGCAGTGTGACATGGCAGCTTAGCTATAATATTTATATATACGCTGCATATATTAATCGCGATGCTAATAATTAATGTATGGATCGTTCGTCGCGAGTGGCACACTGGCAGCAGATCCCCAGGATCTGAAGGGATAGCGCTGCATGCATGCAGAAGGAGCATACCACGAAGCAACCCAAAGGATTTTTGCAAGATAAAGTGGGATTATAGATTAGCTGGAAAAGCGACAAGTGTTCAGGGGAAAGATTCTCCTCTCATAGTCGGCAGGCACACATGCATATATGAAAGTGAGCGATGAACATGATCCATTGATATCGCTGGAAATTTTGAACTTTCGGCTCGCCCTGATAGTTCTGGGTAATTTTGATTGATAGAAAGAAGCTGAAGTGACTTAGACTTATTTAAATTATACATTCAGCTCTACTTACAACTAACTTCAGCTCAGCCAGTAGCTCAGTCACTCCATATATATGTCTCATTAGTCATTCGGCTCGTCCTTTCGAAAGAACATTAGTAGCTATATATGCCCGTCATAATAACAATTGGATCCCGATATTAGACACAACCTCGCAATATCGTTTATACAAGAATGCTTGGTTGTCTGGTGCATCTTTATCACCAAGGCAACATTATCCATTGGATCTACATGACAGATTACATGGAAGGTAATTGTCCATTGGATTTGCATGACAAATTACATGGAAAGTTATTGTCCATGACACTACAGGAATTCGTGGTTTTTTCTTCGGCCTGATTAAATTTCTTCGGCCAAAAGAAAACCGATGAAAATATTGGAATAATTTCGTCGGCCTATAGAAACCGATGAAAATAATAGAGTAATTTCGTCGGTTTGCCGTGACCGACGAAACTATACTCATAATTTCATCGGCCCGACCAGCTAACGTAATTACATCTAATAACCAGTCGAGACCAATATTCCCAAAGGCTAATTTCGTCGGTCTGGGCGGATGAAAATAATTTTAAAAGTTTTTAAAATATATTAAAAATAATTTTTTTATTAAATTCGTCGGCTTCGGCCGATGAAAATAACCTAGACCGTATGTACTTAGCCATGAAAACAATTTTTTAAAAAATTAATTTATTTTCGTCGGCCTTGGCTGATGAAATTAATTTTAAAAAAGTTTTTTATTTTTATCGTCGGCCAAAACCGATGAGAATGTATTAAAAATAATTTTTTTATTAAAGTCGTCTGCTTCGGCCGATGAAAATAACCTAGACCGTATATACCTACACATGAAAACAATTTTTTTTAAAAATGATTTATTTTCGTTGGCCTAGGACGATGAATTTAATTTTTAAAAAGTTTTTTATTTTTTTCGTCGGCCAAGACCGATGAAAATATATTTAAAAATATTTTTAAAATTTAAATTCGTCGCCTTCGGCCGATGAAAATAACCTAAACGATATAACTTAACCTGGAAAAATTCCCCAACCCACACCGCCAGCCCGACCCGCGCCCCAGCCGCGTCACCATCCAGCTGTCCTGCCGTCGGCTCAAAAACTTTTGTCGACCAGCCAAAACCGACGAAATTGTATTAATTTCATCAGCCGAGGCCGACGAAAATAAGTGCGCCACTTCATCATCTGACCTGTCCCGCCGTCGGCTGAACTGATTTCGTCGGCCTGAAGAAACTGACGAAATTATATTAATTTCGTCGGCAGCCGACGAAACGGTTTGTAATTTCGTCGCCCATATTTCGTCGGCAAACTGATGAAATTATATCAATTTCGTCAGTTTATGGCCGACGAAATTACAACGGATTCCTGTAATGTGACTCCATGGGACACAAAGGACAAAAATATGTATATGACTTGAAATTTGAAGGAACAATGCCAATAAAATTTGTAGCCACCATTTGGAAACCTGGGTACCATTCCAATGCAAATCCTTCAGCTAGCTCTTAGCCTTAATTGTTCTTTACAATTAAAATTAAAATTAAAAGGCTATCATTGAAAATTTATCATTTTCGTACAAACCAAGCGATGTAGTATTTAATAGTCATTTTATGTGGTTTTTAGTGGTTTTCTTCATTTATTTTATTTTTTTTGATTCTTTAAAGCCCCTTTCGAAAGGTTACAACCTTTTTAAATATATTAGGGAGCCTTTCTAAACAAAATCATCTAGCATGCGGGACCATCTAGTGGCAATGGACCAGCCCCCCACAACATTCCAAAACTGACAACCCAACACACGACACGACCTAGAGCCAACCTAGGTGCTCCACAAATAGGAACATGATCCAACCACGTCAAGTTTATCCAACAACCCTCAAGTTCAAGCCAAAACAAAAACAAAAACACAGTCTAGACTATAAATTGAACCCTTCTCAATGCTTGGGTTCGAATGAAATTCCTCCATCTCGATGCCATACGACATTTCAATGGTTGAACAAGAGAGATCCGTCATCATCACCAAAACGATCAAATGTCACCAATATAGCCACATGGGTCATTGCACCTTACACCTTCCTCCCTCCCCACTTGCTTTATCTCTCCTTTACTCTCTAGTGCTAGGAAAGAACCAAGCCACCATCAGGAGGGGCTCGATCGATCAATGTTGTGATGGGCTGAAGTTGGGTGCAACGGTGTGTGGCCAGGGGTAAAGGCGACATGGGATGTGTTGGTGGGGAGCTAGGAGCTCTAGATGTCTAGTCTGCCACATTAAGCTTTAGACCACACCGAAGCTTGACCTAGGCCATTTTAGTTCTCGGTGTTGTACTAGATACACGTGTTGAGAGGCTAAGGAAGGAGGGAGGTTGGCAGTCGAAGAAAGAGGCATGGGAAGGAGAGGGAGCTTTGGGGTGACACCATGTCCAAAAAGGGAGAGGTGGATGGACCTGAAGACTGGAGTTGGAGAGAATGGCAATGAGAAAAGGAGGAAGAAGAAGGTAGCGACAACTTGATCTTAAAGTGTGCTAAACAAGGTCAATGGCATATATATGAGTTTTGATGCTTTATAATAACATTAGAGTGCTGATTTCAAACCTCAAGAGCGACACATGTGTATGGGAACTTTATAATAACACATGTCTAAATTAACATTTTTTTGGCTTGGAAAGAGAGAAGGAAGCTATGTATAGAGAAGATCCTGGTGCCATGAGTAGTGTCAACTTTACTAAACACAGGGTAATATGATATTGTTGGAGAGTAGCTGATGTGTATCCATCCTAATGTTGTTTTATGCAACGTAAGTACGGTGGGGCAGCATAGGATGTTGGCATTTTGGTTGTCACTAAAAGGCTACAAGCGTCTTGATGATGGAGCGACAGCTAACTGCGTTGTTTACTAACTACGATTAAGTTAACCCAAGTGTTCTTCTCCGCAAAGTGTGGCCACACATCAAACGACAAACATGGTTAATTACCCAGCACTAAGCTTCAAAAGCTTTTCAAGACCGGGGCACACTTGATTCGATTTGTTCTAAAGGGTTTTAAGAAGCTACTCCCTCCGTTTTTTTTACGCCTTTGACTTTTGTACACACATTTACCATTTGTCTTTTTTTTTTTTGTAAATATCATTTATTTTGTTGTGATTTGTTTTATCAATAGAGGTACTTTGAATATGACTTATTTTTGAACATCTTTGCACTAAATTTTTTAATAAGGCAAATGGTTAAAGACGTGGCAAAAAAGTCAAAGGCGTAAGAAAAACGGATGGCCTATTTGAGATCAAGAAGTCGAAGTATTTTGCATGTAAATGGCTCAGCTGAATTTGCTAAATTGCCCATGAGGATGCTGCAATCACGTGATTCTCCGAGTGTTTGCTGAACTGTGGTGCTGAGCCAGCTGGTAATTAACGTTTGTCTGACAGTGACCAAACAATGTGGTGCACTGGTGCGTAAAACAGTAAACTCGAATCACCTGCAGCGGCAAGGTGAGATATACAAAAAAAAAAAATTTGTCTAAAGAAAGGATAATAAGGTATTCTAGACGGTTCTTTTCAGCTTAAATAAATTTTTATTTTGTTTTTTCGTGCCAAACAATGTAATATTTTGTAGTTATGGTTGTGATTTTAAATAGTTCTACCTAGAATTACTAAAAATTTCTTTGAAAATTTTTAAACTCTTCAAGATTTTTCAGATTATAACTTTTCAGATTATAACTTTGCGCAAATTTAAGTTGAAAAGAATAAGACCATATATACCCTCTTGCAATTAGGGAAAGATATTGTTATATCATTAATTGAAATATTTGACAATGATGTACTAATTCTCTTATCACAGGCTCACAGCTGGTAAGAAATCACAACATTTTTCAGTAGTTTTCGGCATTTAAGTCAGACGCCCCCGAATTTCGTGGATAACCATAGTCCATTTCAAACGGATGAAAAGAAACAATGAAATGTAGGTTTTTAAACCGGTTTCAAGAAGCTACGAAGGTATTATATATTATCACCTGGAAAATAAAAAATAGTTAAAAAAGCTATTAATATTCTTCTATACACCATCTACACCTCTAGAGATCAAAGAACACTAATAAATATGAGCCATTCATCTTAACTTTCATCTTTTCCTAGTTTTTTTTGGGTCACCGGCTACAACTAGGCTGTTTGGTTGCCATCTCAGTTGAACCAGACTGTATGAGCTGAGCCAAGCTGGTTGGAGCCAGGCTGAGATGATGCAAATGGTTGTTGTTTGGTTAGGTGCATGAGATTGTACAGGCTGCGTAGAGACGTTGTTTGGTTGAATGCACTAAGAATAAAATGGCATGGAGAAATTTAAAAGAGGGATGAAACATTTTAAAAAATAAATTCTAGAAAATCAAAATAACAAAAAATCAATTAAGAAAATAAAAAAAATCAAAAGAAAGTCTCATAAATAAATAAATTGAAAAACAAAAATTTTAAAATTATATGGCAAGTGTGGTCTCGTTTTGTTATCAATAACCCATTTTTGAAATCGTCTTGGTAATCAAAAATACTAACAAAAGATATAGCAAATAAATGAATCAAATATGTCGCGCATGTGGTTGTTGCTGCATCCGCGGAGCCTGGCTCTGGGAAAACGTCCAATTTGGTCGTATCTCCAGAGCCTGGCCCGGAGAGGTTAATTGCATCTGTAGAGCCAGGTTCAGATGGGTGAGAAGACAACTAAACACCCTAATTTTGTATCTCTAGATGCAAAACTCCTTGGATGCAGGCAACCAAACAGCCTAAACATGTCTGTCGCCATGTATGGATATTGGCTGCAATCCCATCGATTGCGTCTTTCCTTTGCCTCTGAACTTTTCTTCGATCAAGTTTCTCTTTCCTTTAATCAGGGCATGGTGTACCGAAAACAAAACGGGGATGTTTCGCAATATCATTGCCGCATGCATGTGAACTTATTTATGACTGCGATTACTTGCACGAGAATTCAGTGTAAACACATTTATGACACCGTTAATTGTGGTGATTTGCATGTACCATCACATCACAATTTGTTTGAAGAAAATCGAAGAAAAAACAATCGGCTCTTCTAGGCCAATCCTCTTCCAATTAAGGTAAGATATTACTATGTCATTAAACAGAATATTTTATATTAATGTATTTATTCGCTTATCATAGCATCAAGAAATCACTGTGTATATGCGCTAATTGTGAACTGTTTTCGGCATTTACACGTTAAAGGCAAACACACCAAAATTCAGCAGATCAATGCCCAGAAGGTTACTTGAAACGAAATCTTCTCTGTATTTCAGAAATTTTTGGTCTCTATATCTCTGTCGGAATTTTCAAGTCAATCTCTGAATTTAGAGATTCTCCGTTCGAGTCTCTGATACAAATACTCTGTACTATCTATATGCCATTTCAAGACAGAGAAGCTATTGAAAAAGATTGAAATATAGGAAACGAATAGCGGTTTAGGATGGATACAGAGAAGTATAGAACGGACTATACACAAATGTGGCTCTGAGCTGTGGTTCTTTTCAAACAGAGAAAAATGAACGATGAAATGTTAGGTTTTTAAACTTGTTTTAAGAAATACTATGATCAAGAAAAAAAATACAACACAATATAATATATAATACTCCTAATTGGAAATATTTTATGTGTAAAGAAAAAGAAAAGAAAAGAAAAGAAAAGAAAAGGAAACTGGAGCTGGAAATGGAATGGGTGGTACGGCGCGGGGAGTCCCGTCGGGGTGGTGGCGGTGAATAGAAAAAGGAGATACGCAATCCTCCCCGAATCCCCCACTCCCCCCCGTGCCCGCGTCCCCGCCGCCGCCGCCCGCCGCCTCCTCCGCCTTCGCCTACAAATACTCCCCTCCCGTCCCTTTCGCCGCCCCCCTCCTCCGCCGCCCCGATCGTGAGTCGCCTCCTCCTCCTTTCTCCCTCCCGCTCCCCGAGGGTGCCGGGCCGCCGCCGTGGAGCCGGCTGTGACGCCGGGTGCCGGGTTGTTGTTGCAGGTGTTGCGTTCTCGCCCCCGCGGCCGCCGCTCTGTCGGGGAGGAGGACGAGATGGGGGTGTACCTCAGCACGCCCAAGACGGACAAGTACTACGCCGACGGCGAGAACGACCGCCTCCGCTACGGCCTCGCCTCCATGCAGGGCTGGCGAACCACCATGGAGGACGCCGTGAGTCGCTTCCCTTCCCCCCTACCCCGCGGTTTCCTCTTGTCCGGGGGCCTGGGAACTGGAAGCGTCCCGTCTCGTGCTAGTTAGGGCGGGGACTGCGGGCTGCCTAGTGTCTGAAATTTTGAAGCCGTGGGGTACAGCTTTGGTTCGCGATCCTGTCATCCTGTGTAGATTTGGGTGCTGAGTTAACCGGCGAATTGTTGTTAACTTCATGCGTGGAAACCGTCCACATAGAAGAACGAAACGAATGGATTCAATTGTGGTTCCATTTGGCTCAAACTCAATGGCGTTTGTTCTATACACGCAAAGCTCGTGTCGGCTCGTTGTCTTGCAACCTCCATTGGGAGTCCACTACTAGCGCTAAGTCTCCGAAGTTGAAAATTCATGAGTCCTGTGTACCATGGCTGAGTTTTGCCTGTTGGCAGTACGAATTGTTTGCTTGTTACACTAGTTTGAAGGGATCGTCTTGTCTATTTCTCATTGATAGCTAATCCAGCACGTATTTACACTGCAGCATGTTGCTTTGCCAAACCTCGATGAATGCACATCATTTTTTGGCGTCTACGATGGGCATGGAGGTATAGTTTACTGTTCTATATTCAGATCCAAATTACTGTTGTATTGTCCCTTCAGCTCACTTTTAAGATTTTCAAGGAATGCTTTGATTGGTTTAACATTATCTCAACTCCGTACAAATTTCAAACTTACCCAAGTAATAATTACAAACAGCTAGTGTGCCCTTAGTTTTGTTCTATATAACCTTAGCATTAATTCAGTCATGTTACCATGCACCAATTACATGTGTGTGATATGATTGTACAGCAAGATTACCAATTCTTTTTCTGCATATACAAGTATAAGTAGGAGCATAGACAGTACATCCATGATTTCATCCTGTATTAATGTGTATAAGCACCACTGGAGCGTAGCACTTTTTCCCTTTTTTGCTAAAAATAGCTGCAATATATGTTATCTGTTTATGCACCACTGGAACAGATGTGTTGTTTGTTAATGTGTTAAAACTATCTTTATTTATTTCAGGGAAAGCTGTTTCTAAGTTCTGTGCCAAACATCTACACAGTCAAGTCATACAAAATGAGGCATATTCATCTGGTGATTTAGCTACTTCTGTTCTGAAAGCGTTTTTCAGGTATATATCACATGTATCTTTTGAGCACGATGTGCTTTTCGGGTGAAACTGATACTCTTACATATGTTTGATGCTTAATGAATCTGTGCGATGTTTTACCCTTTCAGAATGGATGAAATGATGAAAGGACAAAGAGGGTGGAGAGAACTCGCTGAGCTTGGTGACAAGGGCCACAAAATTGCTGGCATGTTAGAGGGCATAATATGGTCCCCCAAAGGTGGAGATTCAGATAAACTTGGGGATGGTTGGGATACTGAGGAGGTAGAACTTTTTGTCTATATTTCTATTAGTAAACATTTTTGCTAGAGCACAAAATTTAAGGGGACGCCCCTTTCCTTTTTTAGTATCTCACATTAGAACACATATCTAATGGAGAAAAATGATTCGGTACTGACAGTGGATTGCATATGGGTGTATTGTCCTGCATGGGGAAGGATTGTGGTTTTTTTTTGCAGGGAAGGGGTTAGACTGGTGGGCTAACTGTGGGGAGTAGGTATCTCCTAACATTCATCAGTCAAAAAATAGACTGCAGATTCCCTCATACCCCTATCCCAACAAATGGGACATTTGTATAGTTGGTACCATGATAAATATTACAACTATAGAGCAAATTGTCTAGCGTTGTTGCTTCTGAAAGGTAGGCCTTTTCTAGATATTGGCAGAAAATGTTTGTCTGCTTTTTCAAGCAGCATAAAAACATATAATGCCTCATCCGAATTACTTCCATAGAAATAACTGGAAATGGTGTACAGCATCCCTTAACACTTGACATAGATGTTGCTTTCAGGACAACAATGCTAGGGCTTTAATATGTATTTCACCCTCATTGCTTAAGAAAGACCAATATTGTGAAAAGTTTACTGAATATAGCATTTCTTTAACTAAGTTACTGTACCAGGGTCCTCATTCTGATTTTCCTGGCCCAACCTCCGGAAGCACAGCCTGTGTGGCTATCATAAGAAATGATCAGCTCATTGTTGCAAATGCTGGGGATTCCCGGTGTGTTATCTCAAGGAGTGGTCGAGTATGTCAGATTTATTTAACTCTGTTTAGCACTAATGTCCAAATAGAAATGGTAGAAGTTTTCCTGACTCATTATTGTATAGGCTCACAATTTGTCAAGGGATCATAAGCCAGATCTTCAGACAGAAAAGGAGAGGATAATAAATGCTGGCGGTTTCATTGTTGCTGGACGGGTCAATGGGAGTTTGAACTTGGCAAGGGCAATTGGTAGAACTTGGTCTTTCTAAAATAGAAATGATTTATTCAATACACACGGATGTTTTATTTTTAGTTTTATTTTGTGGTTTTCCTCTAGGGGATATGGAACTGAAGCAAAACGACAATTTGCCAGCTGAAAGACAGATTGTCACTGCTGAACCTGAACTGAAAACAGTAGGTTTTGCTGCTCTTTTTTTCCTGCAAGTATTTACCTTCAACAAAATCATTCGAACTCAGGGTTGCTTTGGTTGTTGGTCAGGTTAAACTTTCTGAGGATGACGAGTTCATTGTTTTAGCATGTGATGGCATCTGGTATGATTTTTTCGCATCAATCATTTCCTCTCGACCTACATATTTATCGTGGCTAATTTACTTACTCTTTTCTGATGTTCATTATTACAGTTATATGATGATAGTAAAAAACTAAAAAAACCAATCGTACTGTTTTTTGGAACAAGATACTATCTGTCATGTGCATATGGGCCCCAACGGGCATAGGGTAGGATTAGATGATGCGCTAAAGTACTGCTCATACACGCTGTTCACACGTGAACTGTAACCACAGATTAGATATTTATTAGGCTTGTTAGGAGATGGTTTGTTGGTTTCAATCTGCTATTCTTCAGTTATGCTTGTTAGGAGGCTGTTCTATATAAAGAGCCAGCCGGTCATCATATTGCGGAACCAAATAAGACTCGGTTTCTTATTTGCTCCTTCCGTGCTACGTGTGTGGCGCTGCTGCTGGCGTTCCCTCTCCATCCCCTAGACCCACTCATCACACTTGGTATCAGAGTTGACTCAACGTCCACCATATCCGGTGTCAAGGGTTGCGAGATCAACTCCAGCATCACCAATGCCCAACTCCTTGCTGCTGTGAGCTTAGCTAAGAAGATGCAAGAGCAGTTCGCCATCACCAACAACCGTATCACTATTTTCCAGTAGACGGTTGACGCAAGGTTGGCGCGCACACCGTGCAACTGTCTAAGATCAAACGTTGGCTAGATCAGCATTATTATTGGCTTGGTATGTTTTAAAGCGCAGGGTGTTGATCAAGCCAAAGAAGAGAGTATCATTTTCACTGCCACCACCGATGGTACCACTACCACAAATCCACAGGTGTCGAAGGCCGAGGTGGTGGTCGATGTGCAGGGAGCATCGCCAGGGGTACAATGATGTTGGAGTCAACGGCATAGGCAATGCCACACCCCGACTAAACCTAACTTGTGCCACCACATGGCTGCACTGTTTCAGGCAAAACGACGATGTTCAGCGACCACACGTTGCACTTGGCACAGCTAGCTAGAGTGCAAAATGGGGGCCAAGGCGACACACAAGCATCATTTTGTTCGCAACTTCCTTGGTCAACAGCTCGAGGAGGGCGGTGAAGATGTTATGTGCATGTGGGCCCTAACGGGCATAGGATAGGATTCGATGAAGTCCTAAGAGTACTGTTCATGCGCACAACAATAACCACATATTAGATATTTATTAGGCTTGTTAGGAGATATGGTTTGTTAGTCTCAATCTAGCAGCTAGTCGTCATATTAAGGAAGCAAAAAAAGAATCAGTTTCTTATTTTCTTCTTCCGTGCATGGCTATACTTAATTGATGAGCTTTAGCATGCGTGCACAGGTGTCTCCTTGTATGCGCCTCAGACCTAATGCGATTTGTCTTATTGTTACATTTTCTTATGACAGGGACTGCATGTCAAGTCAAGAAGTAGTGGACTTTATTCATGAACACATAAACAATGTAAGCAACTCTTTATTGTACACAATGTTCTGTACTAATGTTCTATGTGGATTCATGATTTTTCTTTACCAAAAAAAAATGCAGGAGGATAGTCTATCTGCTGTGTGTGAGAAGTTGCTTAACCGGTGCTTGGCACCTGTATCTGGTGGGGATGGGTGTGACAACATGACAGCGATCTTAGTTCAGTTCAAGAAGCCAACATTGTCGGTTGCTACTTCTAGTACCGAGCAATCTGCAGACACTACGGAACAGATGCGGCCAAAGTAAGCTTCCCTTTTGACTTGACTCAGATACACCATAATCTAGATAAAATGAAGTTTCGTGTTGTAATCGCCCCATATGCTCTTTCAGAATTTGAGCTTCCCCTTCCCTTTCCCTTTGTGAACAGCGAGCTTGATGGCCCAAAAGATGCAGTCGAAGTAGCACACCAGGGATGAACCATGGAGTGCTCACCGGTGGTAGACAAAAGGATAGTATAACTGGTGTATATAAGAAAGGGGTTCTATTCGACATCCTATAGGGTTGGTTGTTTTTAGCCTCTTCGTGTCATCACAACCTGCTTAATACATGGCATCTTGCTTCATCGAACTGGGTTGTGTGAAATCAAATGCATGAATTTTTCCAGTGGTCGGTTTTGTTTTATTCTTCTTCTTTTTTTCTCTCTCCTGGCCATTTTGGTGACGGTTGCTCATGGTTTGGATCATCTTGCTAAATAGTGTAGAAGTAAAGCTAAATTTCCCTTGGTCATTTCAAGCCGCAACCCGGTTTTCACTTTTCAGTTCAAAGATGATGCAAATTTGAACGAATCTCATTGGAAAATGAATGCCTGAACTTGCGCAGCAGTGTTCAAGTTGCTGGAAATGAAACCCAGAAAATCATTATCAATCAAGCTGCGACAGCAATTGCCACGGCAAACGCGAGCGTCGCCGGCCACGCAGTGAACCCATCAGCAGCCGTCGCCGTGGAGGCATCTTCTCCAGCGGCGGCGCCGCCACCGCCACCGTGGCTGGCGGCGGTGGCATTGTGCGGGAGCGAGTGGACGGTGATGGCGACCTTCATGCCGGCCTGGCAGAAGCCGTTGCCGCAGATGAAGAAGTAGCGGTGCGAGTCGTTGAGCGGGATGAAGTCCTTGCCGGAGCTCCAGTTGCCGGCGACGCCGTCCATGGTGCAGTTGTCGTACCCCGTCTCGTTCACCATGAACACGTTGTGCGTCCCCTTCTGGTACCTGAACGCTGCACCATACCACACTCGCATTGTCAAGGAAAAAAACTAGAAATTTAGCTCAAAGACTAGGGCTTGCAGACTTTGCAGTCAAGCATATATATATATAAAAACTAGAAATTTAGCTCAAGCCTAGGGCTTGCAGTCAGTCAGATAAAAAAATAGAAATTTGGCTCTGTATGTGGTTCAGGTAAAGGCATTGCAATCCATTGGGATCTTCATCTTTGGTTGGCATTGCAAGTGTGCAAGTGCAGGAGAGGAGGCTTACAGATGAGGTCGCCGACGTAGAAGGTCTGGTTGGCGGACCAGAGGGAGTAGTTGATGTTGGGGTTCCAGCCGTGGTTGGCGCCGACGATGTGGTCCGCCGCGCCGGAGAGAGAGACAGCGAGGCCGGCGAGGGCGGCGGCGGCGAGGAGGAGGAGGCTCGCCGTCGACATCGAGAGCGGCGGATGAGTGAAGCACTGGGCTGAGGTGTCGGAATGGCGGGGTACTGGCTACTCACCACTGGGTGGGGTATGCTTTTTCTGGCACATTTTTCCGTTGGGACTCTCCCTGCGCTGCGCATCTCGAGAAATTTGAAACGTTGCGCGCCACAGCACACGGGGTGCGAGACCCACTTTTTTAAACCGCCGGCAGCCCACTCGCCGAGGAAGGTGGTGGTCTGGTGGAAGTGGAATGGAACGCGAGAACGCGGACAGCTCCGATCAGCCGATCACCGTAGGAGAGGAATACATTGGGCATTTTAGCATTTTACTTTAGCTAGCGGGCAGAAGTTCTGCCATTTCATTTCATTAAGGCCTCGTTCTTTTCAGCGTATCGTTGCGTTGGCGTAGTACTGTATCAAATTTGAGAGCCCTCGAAATGAGGTCTAAAGATTATAAAAAATAATTAAAATAGTTTTAGGATCTTTGGAATGACTACTAAAAGTTACGAAAAAATCATTACGAATTATCACAACATATGGGCTACATAAAAATAACAAAATTTGCTACAGTAATACGCAACGGCACGATACGCTGAAAAGAACAAGGCCTAAGGTCTTGTACATTTCCGCTTAGCATAGCGTAGCGTGACGTTTCAATAAAATTTGGGAGTCTTTAAAAAGAGGATTAAATATTTTAAAAATAATTAAAAATAATTTCATGATCTTTAGGAGAACCGCTAAAAACCTGAGAAAAATCATTACAAATTATTACACCAAATAGGTTATATAAAAAAATATTTTTTACTGAAACGCTATGCTACGCTATACTAAGCTAGAATATACAAGGCCTAAAGGAGAGAAAAACAATGTATAAGAGAGGAAAGGAGGAGAGTGAAAGACAGACTGACCAAAAGAGGAAGAAAACGACCCGACACAACGCATAAGGGCTCACCGCAGCGCAAGTGCCACCCACAAGCATGCCACCGCATGATGCCTTGGTCAGGCAAACACCTCACCCGAAGGCGACAACTACAACGACAAGTCCTGAGGCCGCCGGCAACGACAACGACAACACGGCTAAAAATGGGACGCTAGCATCCGACCACCAAGTCTAGAAAACGACGCATTCAGTAAGGGAGCGGCGCAGACGCAACGCCGTCACAAAAGAGTTTTCACTCGAGAAGCATCAAGGGCAAAGCGGCCACAATGATGATGCCTCCCGTGAGGGGAACTGCGCCAGGGCGTCGTCATCGCCGGCCCAAGCGAGAAGCCGAGGTAGAGTTTTCACCCGGAGCACCTGCCTAAAGCCACACTGGAGGAGGTCGAAGCTAGTAGTAGATGACGAGGGAGCTTGGCGATGAGGGATGCCATCAAGCGGCCCTGAGGGTGGAGCCGGTGAGAACACATCGAAGCCACCCCCTTCGCGAGGTCCAAACAACGTCCACAGGAAGCCGACCTCCGAGAACCCTCAACAGAACCAAACATCACTGTAGAACCCACGCCCCATGCTCGCAGACCGGCCAAGCCGCCAATGCTAGGGACCTGCCTCCCACGCACAAGCTGGACACCCATCAGCTGCCGTGAGGAAACCAACCCCGATCGCCGCATCTCCAGCAGAGGGGGAAGAGGAGAGGGGGTGGCTAGACCAGACGCCACCTCACTGGAAGGGAGGGAAGGCTAGAAGAAGGTGACGATGAGGGAGAAGAAGGGCGTCGGGGGCGCCGCACCTCCAAAGGAGAGAGAAGGATAGGGGGCACATGACCCAAGCCGCAACGCTACAGAAGAAGGGAGAGACAGGGACGGGTTTAGGGTATAGGTTTAAGGTTTAGGATAGAGACAGAAGAAGAGGAGAAGGATAGGGTTTAGGGTTTAATAATACACTTATGTGGAAGATACCCTTGACTCGTATCAAGATAGATTAATAGTGTGGGGACAAATAAGTACCAAAATGAGATTAACGATAATGCCACTTATGATGGTGATGCAATTTCATACTGATGCCCCAAAGCAAACTCTGGAAGTAAGCATAATAATTCTTGACAAGCAAAATGAGCATATATGTAGGATGACAAAAACGATATATTTGATGAACATTGGTAGAAACAAAATTTTAAAGTACAGAGATTACATTGTTGCCAGCAGGGTATTTCCTCCTGGTGCTGGAACATGACCAGTAATTGATAGTATTATCAACTGAATTTATACACCAGTCCAGAAAAAAAAAAAAGCAAAGAAGAAACAACTCAAAACACATTCACAATGTGTTCTACATTTGTAACCCCAAGTCACTAAGGTGTATTATCTGATTCTGACCACAACAAACATAAATTGTTCATAGACTAATCCTACAAAGGAAAAATAGCTGATGATGGGGGTAATGTTCCCCACTTCACATTGATCATACACTTCTCATAACTCAAAATCTGAAAACATATGCAATGCTCTTTCGTAGTGGCAGCTAATCAATCTTCACAGACGAGTAAATCAACCTTGTGAACAAAAAGCAGGCGCAGAAACCAATTGTACCAGTGAGCACAAAGAACGCGAATGAAGCAAGCAGCATATATCCAAAGTACAAGATGCCTGACACCAGCTTAGTAATCTGCAGCTTCGTGAAGAAGTAGAAAGCAGCATACAAGAAGAGATAAAGTGCCGAGGATCCTGAGGTGAGGTAAGATCTCCACCACCACATGTAGTCCTCACTGCACAGTTGGAAATAGCAGAGCACAATAGTGATTTCTGCGCATGTGATGATGAGGATAGCAAACACCAGGAAGAGGAAACCAAAGATGTAGTAGAACTGGTGCAGCCAGATCGAGGTCAGGATAAAGAAGAGCTCAATGAAAACTGCTCCAAATGGTAGTATACCACCAATCAGAATGGTGAAAGCTGGATTCATGTACCAAGCTTGCTCAGGGATCTGTCGCGGAATCTTGTTGGTTTTCACTGGAGGTTCCATGGCAGGTTTCTTGAAACCAAGATAGCTCCCAACAAACACGAGGGGCACCGAGATACCAAACCAGAGGAGGACCAGTGCAAACATAGTGGTGAATGGAACTGCACCAGATGATTTCTCCCCCCATATAAGAGCATTCAAGATGAAGAAAATAAGAAAAGCAATCCCTGGAAATAGGAAAGCTGTGCGCAGGGTTATCTTCTTCCACTCAGAACCCTTGAACATCTTGTACAGACGTGACGAAGAATAGCCAGCAAGCAGACCCATCAAGACCCAGACAAGAAGCATTGCAGTCATCAATCCTCCTCGGTTAGATGGAGAAAGGAAACCCAAAACAGCAAAGATCATTGTAACTAGGAGCATGCCAAAGAATTGGATACCGGTGCCAACATAAACACAGAGTAGGTCAGAATTGGTTGGAGGACGGAACACATCTCCATGAACAAGTTTCCAACCGGTTTCCTCTTGTGCCTCCTCTTGAGTTTCAAGCTGGTTGTACCTAGATATATCTCTGTACAAAGTGCGGAGCATTATCATGGCCACCATACCAGATAGGAAAAGAACGATCATGAGAGAGTTAACAATAGAAAACCAGTGAATCTGATCATCAGTCATCAATAGATAGGTGTCCCAGCGGGAAGCCCACTTGATATCACTCTCCTGCAAAAATGTAACAAAAATTCCATAAAAATCCTCATTATGCAGATCTAATATCCAAAGAGTAAAAAAAACAATCGTACTATAGGAAAAAAAAAGGGGCAGACTAGTACCTCATAGCGAACATCATAGGTGAATATGATATCTTTGCCAGCTTCAACCTCCTGAGGAGATTCAGAACTTGTTACAAACTTGTTAGCATGCGGATCACATGTGCTCAAACGAGTGTTTACACCGTTCCATTTATCATCATACTGATGCTTGACACTAGCAGGAAAATACATCAAAAATAAAAAAAACATGAATTAGATTCACTTGATTTGATAAAGCGCATGATAATATAATATCAACAAGGAAGATTTAAAAGAAAACCTGTATGGTTTGACTTCAAATCCCACTATTCTAGATCGTACTGAGTCATCATCCATGTGATACTTCACTAGAAATGACAGGTGATTGTGGATGAAGTACTTCTCATCCTTGGTCTGAAATACATTAGCATACGAGAATTTATCAGTCCAGATCATATGTGTAAAGACAAGGGTAAGTATCAATTGGGCACATAAACTTACTCCAACATACTGGCCCTTGATACCAACATGATATCCACCTTGATAAGCGATGGTGTCCTCCTTATCTTGCCTTTTTACGGGAACAACTAGTGGGAGATTGTCAAGAATCCTGAAAAGAAAATCACGTCACATTGGAAAAATTACAATGAGTGCAGATGTGTGACTGTGCGAGATTGCTGACATAGTCCTTACATGTTCACACGATATTCATCCTCTATCTTTTCCTTGAGCTCCTTCGCATCTTTATCAGTAACAGTTATTTTGCAGACGATCTGACACATCTTGGGCTCTTTCATTTGAAACTATAGCTCAGACAAAGAATAGGACTAACTCAAAAATAGGCACATTACACAAGGACATACAACTCAATCAATCTGTTACCCAATACTAACCAAATAAGGAGAGTTCTCAATGCGATCACCACGAAGAACCTCACCAAGATTTTCAGCGCTGTCAACTATAGTATCTGGCTTACAGAAAGGAAGAGAGTAGTATGTATAGGGGAGCTGAGTCTTTATTGATGTCAGCTTATTCACTTTCACCAAAAGTTCATCCCCCTGTAGACAAACAGGGAAAGCAATTTAGGGCAATTCTAGCAGAAAAATAAAATACAATGGTGCCATAAATTATTATTTTGTTACAGATAATATTAAGAGTATCATATGCGGTGTTACCGATATAGATCAAACCACAGATACAAGAAGTAAAAATATCAGCTTTGTTAGGCATCTAGTTCCATACTCAAAGTCAGATGCAAAATAACCTAACCACCTTGGTGCACAAAATAAAAAGGAAATAGCATACAATATAGCAAATGCAAGGCAAACAGCAATTACCGTTCAGATCACTTGTACAGATGACAATACACTTTT
Organism: Raddia distichophylla; assembly: GCA_005191435.1. NCBI lineage: Eukaryota > Viridiplantae > Streptophyta > Magnoliopsida > Poales > Poaceae > Raddia > Raddia distichophylla. The sequence continues at coordinate 2,842,335 of SPJY01000659.1, read as the reverse complement.
AAAATGAAATCCTAGTGGTGCACGTAATTACTGCAAAATTGTTTTTAGGGGGATTGGAGATGTTCACAGCACTAAATCAGTTCGTTGAGACCTTTCAAACCAAGAACTAATCCGATAGTATTTAGCAGCACTCACTTCCAGCATTCTGGCAATTTATTGGCTATTCTTTGGATCAGTTATCAGGTAGTTATGACTTGCATTGGTTAGTGTTCCTCGTAGGACACTACTCGCTGTTCCAGCCAAACCCTGTAATCAACCACAGTACCACACCATATGCCAACTCAACTTTTATCTATTCTGCCATCAGTAGGCAAGATCCCGATCATGCACATAACATACTAAATGTAATCATAATTCACGTAAATTTTGGCAGTGTATATGATACCTGGGCAATGTAAGAAAAATCACTAATTTGACCCTTAGCCCCAATGTTATATTTGGTTATGACTAAAATACCCTTTTGGGGAAGAGAGTTGGGTTGTTAAGTGTGGATGATTTAGAAGATATAATTGCTCAACAAAAGATAGTAATACATAATGTGACACCTCACCTAGTCATGTAAAAGACAATACACTAGTAACTAGTAATTGCCAATAAAGTGTATTGCTTTAGGTATAGCTTACACAAGACCTTCATATGTAATCATGTACGCTTAAAATTACTCAAGATTTGAGATGGTAAAGGCTCCATGTATGTAGCAAAGCATTGACTTTCCCATGCAGCCGCCTGTGTATGACATGATCGAAATCTAACGCTCAAACGCGAAGGTGGATAAAGCGCGCGAATTGAGGTGCAACCATGTTGAATCCCGCCGAATTGAGGTGACCATGTTGAGTCCCGCATCTAACTCGCGCAGCATCGCACAGCAACTAATTGATCACACAAACGAATCGGAGGGATCAGCGCAACGAACGAGCCCCACACCCTAGAGCTAGATCTGCGGCTCCCAGCCCAGGGACGGGCGCCCCGTTGACCAGATCAAGCCCGGGCACGAGCGCAACCATTCCCACGCGCGTAGGGAGGGGGAGAAGCGCGGGATCTAAGCCCTGACCTTCCCGAAGTCGGTGGGGGCGACGCCGGGGAGGTAGAACCCGGCGGCGGGCGCGGCGACGAGCAGGAAGGCGAGCGCCGCCGCGGCCACGGCCCGGCGCAGCATCGCCGGCGCCCGCATCGACGAGGCGAGGGGGCCCCGGGGTCGGGATCCGGGACGGGAGGAGGCGGATGGGCGGCACGGTGGGTGTGGCGGCGGCGACGACCCGCGCGCGTGAAGGAAGCTTCGGGTGATGATGGATGGGTGGATCTCGCCGGGGTTTTATTGGATAATACTGTGTTTTTGCGTTTGGGCCCTTCGGTTAGAGCGTAATTACTTAAAGGGTGTCGGTTAGCCCCAATATTTGACCCGGCGATGCTGGTACTCTACAACATCGCTTCTCTCGCACATTTGTTATTTTTTCCCTTCTTCCATTGAACCGAGGAATTCTTTATGATAATCGCGAATCCAAATTTGTTTACTGTCAACGAATTATCATGGTTATTTCCAATGAACATTATAACCTTAACCACTTCTTATGCAAAAACAAAAATCAGAAAATACATGTTTCGAGCATAATAAAAAGGAGGAATTGCGACCTGGTGCCCCTCCCCTTGTCCATATCCAATGGCAGGTAGTTTAGCCGAACCCTGATTTCGAAATTACTAAATCCTTGACATTTGCTTGGTAAATGAAAATCTATTGAGTGCTAATTTTTACTTTTAAATTTTGGGAATTAAGAGAGGAATCTGAAGGTAAATTGGTTATTTTAATAATAAAAGAGCGTAGAATTGTGTTGTAATTTTGAATTTTATTTTCTAATTCGTTTATGCTATTTGAAAATTGAAATTACGTCAGTATTATAAACAATTTGTATTTTGATGTTGCCTTGGAAAAAACTGTATTTTGATGTTGCCGTTAGAAAAATTAGAAAAAATTTGCATTGTGATGTTGCCTTTGCAAATTTTTTAAATCTCGCACGTCCAAATCTAAAAACCTGCGCCCGCTACTGCATATGCTACATGCTGGTGCTGATCTACGGCATTTTATTTTTCAAACCTAGGATTAAGTTCTCCTTCTCTTTTTTTTTATTCACTAATAACAATACCATTGGGCTAGATTAACTAAATTAGTCCTGAATAAAGGTGGGACCAGGCAAGCTCGATGGGGCTCAGGCTCGTTCAAGGTAAAACCTAGGTTGGCTCAACTCGCCTCCACCGCCAAACCGAATACTCACGAATTTTTAAAATTGTTTAATTTGTATAGATTTAGAATTTGAAATGGTAAATTAGTTGGTTCAAAACTTGATGTGCTGGATAAAAGTGTGATTGAAACCTTTTTTTCTTCTAATTTGTATAGTTTTCTGTTTCAAAGTGTTTTCAATTTCATGAAACTCTTATTTTTTGACATTTTAAATATTCAACGTGAATTTCATAGTTTGAGTAGTGGAATACACTTGTCTTTGGAACGTCAAAAATTACGTTTTATACTTTTCTTTATATTTTAAATTTTAATAGTGAGAGAAATATGAGTGACATAGGGCGACGTATTTCCATTTTACAGTGGCATTGTGCAAAACCTTATTTTGTTAGGGGCTTATAGCATAACTACCACTTTTACCATGGCATGCAACCAATTTTCTCTAATTGTAATTAAATAGTATTTTTTTTAAAAAAAGCTACCTGTTTGAGCATAATAGAGGGAACATGTTTAACAATATTTATTGTTATGTTTGGTTTGAGGTTAAGGCGGGTGGGTTAAAAGTTGTGAATAGTCAAATAAATGGGTTAAGGTTGATTTGATTTGCATTCAGCTACGTACTCTCTAGGATTAAGTTGTCCTTGTCTTCTAACTTCACTAACACAACCATAGTACCGGGTAACACGAATTTAGTAGGCACCTGCTTGTTTAGGATGGTGAGTTGGCTTGCCGGCTCGCTAAAATGAAATAAGCTAAGATATGAGCATGAGATCATCAGAAACACCTAAGAGGGTGGAGGGGAGGAGACGACGCTTGGGAGGGTGGACGAGGGCAACGTCTAGCCAGGGTCGTTCCTAAGTTTTTGGGGGCCCGGAGCGAAATTATAAACGAAGGCTCTAACATAAGTATCAAAATATTTTTATACTACTGTATATCGACTGAAAAGACACTATTTAATATATTATAGAAATTGTTATCGATAAAAAGATAAAAAGACAAAAGTAAGATTGTTTTACCTCAAACATTTTGTAGATATAATCTTAAAATGTGTTCTAACATTTCTAAATGTGAAATCATCAACTCTCACCGAAGCAGACCGATGTGATCGCGCCACCACCTTGGGTGAAGCAATCGACGAAGCAGTCGTCGTTGATTAGGGAATTGAGGGGAGGAATGAGGAGAACGTGTCGTCGTCGTCCACCAAGGCGTAGCCCAAGTTGTCGAGGCCGCCACGAGCAGGCAAGCAACATTCGTGATCCGCTGCAGCGTGGAAGTTGGAATGGATCATCGAGCGCTCGAGCCCTTCAAAACCTCGGCAGCTCGGGCGACACACTAATCACTATCGCTAATTAAGTGAATTAACAGCCGTCATCGGGGCACACTATCACGATCGCTAATTGAGTCAATTAACAGGTTCGTATGGACAGCGCTGGGTTGCCGGGGTGGGGCCCCTGGGCTTGGAGGGCCCGGAATGGAGGCACTGCTCGCCCCACCCTAGACACGGCCCTGCGTCTAGCCCAGCGGCGTTGAGTTGATAAGAAGAGCAAACAGGAGAGGGATGAAGAGCTGGGAAGGAGTCTAAGATGAGGAGGAGAAACAAAAGAGTCAAAAAAAGATGACATACGAATCCAGTGACACAGGGCTAAGGCTACATTCTTTTTAGCTTACTTAACGACTTATCTACGTTTTGAAAAGACATGTTTTCGTTTTTTGACTGGTTTTTTGTTGTCTCGAATGTGGGTCATAACACTTTAAAAAGCAAGTGAAACGAAATGGATCCGAATCTCAAGACTATCTCAAAGAGTTATCGAAATTATCGTTTCAACTGTTTAGCCGTTCAGTTGTTCAGATCGGCCGAAAAGATATAGACTAATTTTCTCGTAAAAAGGGCCAAAATTCGCCAAATTTTGACGCGCTTCCCCGTCCCCATAGTGGATCTCGGGCAGCCTCGGTGGACCGTGGACCGCCGCGCCTCCTACGAATACCCGCCGTCCGGCCGCCGCTCGCACCACCACCACCACCGCATCACCCAGCCGCCCGGTCGCATCGCATCGCATCGCCGCCCACCGCCCACCGCCCACCACCCCAAACCCCTCCGCTTCCGCCCCAGATCCCTCCCCGCCTCGCCGCGCCAGATCTCGATCCGCCTCCGCCGCCGCCCCGGCGTGGCCATCGGGGCATTGGGCCATGGCCGCCGATCCGCCCCTCCGCGTCGTGTTCGTGGTCGCGGTCCTGGCGGCGGCGCTCCTGCCCCCGGCCGCGTGGGGCGCGTGCCCGGACGCCGGCGTGGCCGCCAACTTCTCGGCCGACCTCACCATGCTGCAGCACCAGCTCCGCGGCACGGTGCGCCTCGCGCCCAACGGCTCCTGCGCGCTGCAGCTCACCCGCTTCGACCTCCTCGCCGCCTCCCCTTCAGCGCGCTTCTGGGCCGCCGACGGCGCCACCCTTCCCGAGCTCGCCGCCGGCAGCCCCTTCTCCCCGCTCCCGCTCAACACCACCTTCCGCAACGCCAGTCTCACCATCCCCTTCTCCGGCCCGCTCCCGCCCCTCCTCGCGCTCTTCGACCCCGACACATCCTCCGACCTCGGCCACGTCTTCCTCTCCGGTTCCAACGCCACCGAATCTGATCCCGGCCTCCCCGCGCCCGTTCCCACCATCTTCGACAACTGCATCCCCCTATCCGACACCTACCGCCTGCGCTGGACGCTCAACGCCTCCGCCGGCACAGTTGAGATCGGCCTCGAGGCGGCCGTCGGCTCCGAGTACTACATGGCGTTCGGTTGGGCGGACCCCAAAGCCAACTCCCCCGCCATGGTCCACTCTGACATCGTGGTCACCGGCTTCACTGAGGAAGGTATGCCGTTCGCCGAGGACTACTACATAAGCGATTACAGCGAGTGCACGATGGGGAAGGACGGCTCGCCGGTGTCTGGTGTGTGCCCGGATAATGTTTACGAGGAGGGGAGGAACGACTCAAGGCTAGTGTACGGGCACCGGCGGGATGGAGTATCTTTTGTGAGGTATGAGAGGAAAATTGATAGTGAAGATGCCAAGTATGATGTGCCAGTGGGTGCCGCAGAGGAGATGACGGTAGTCTGGGCCATCGGGAAACTGCGGCCGCCGGACACTCTGCGGCCACACTACCTCCCGCAGAACCATGGCGGGCCAAGGGACACAACATTTGGGTTTGCAAGGGTGAATTTGTCGGAGGCAGTGGACAGTTGTGTTGGGCCGCTGGATGCAGACAACAAGGAGGACCAGGAGAGGATCATCGCGGATGGCAAGACACCGCTGGTGGTGACATCCGCCCCAGCAGTGCGGTACCCAAACCCGCCAAACCCTGACAAGGTGATTTACATCAACAAGAAGGAAGCGCCACTGCTCAAGGTCGAGAGGGGTGTGCCAGTGACGTTCTCGGTGCAGGCTGGGCATGACGTGGCGTTGTATGTCACTTCAGACCCAATCGGTGGAAATGCCACTTTGCGGAATAAAACCGAGGTCATATATGCTGGTGGCCCTGAATTTCATGGTGTGCCTGCAACCCCTACAAAGCTAGTTTGGTTGCCTGATCGGAATACACCTGATCTAGTCTACTACCAGTCATTGTATGAACCAAAGATGGGATGGAAGGTTCAAGTGGTTGATGGAGGCCTTAGTGACATGTATAATAACAGTGTACTTTTGGATGATCAGCAAGTTACTCTGTTTTGGACTCTGTCCTCTGATTCTAATTCTATATCTGTAGCAGCTCGAGGTGAGAAGAAGAGCAGTTATCTTGCTATTGCATTTGGGGGTGGGATGATGAATAGTTATGCCTATGTTGGCTGGGTTGGCAATGATGGAGTCGGGCGAGTCAAAACTTACTGGATTGATGGAAAGAGTGCAGCTGGCATCCATCCAACATATGAAAATTTAACCTATGTCAGGTGTAAATCAGAAAATGGCATTATTACATTTGAGTTTACTCGTCCTCTTAGACCTTCTTGTAGTGGAAGAAAGGTGGAGTGTAAGAATATTATTGATCCATCCACACCCCTTAAAGTTGTTTGGGCCATGGGTGCAAGCTGGTCAGGAGATGACCTGACAGACGGCAACATGCATTCCGTCACCAGCAGTCGTCCTATACGTGTTTTGTTGTTGAGAGGTTCGGCTGAGGCAGAACAAGACTTGCGCCCCGTTCTGGCTGTTCATGGATTTATGATGTTTGTTGCCTGGGGCATCTTGCTTCCTGGTGGAATACTGGCTGCCCGGTATTTGAAGAGCTTGAAAGGTGATGGGTGGTACCAAATACATGTCTATCTGCAGTATTCAGGAATTGCCATAATGTTCCTTGGCGTCCTTTTTGCTGCAGCTGAGCTCCGAGGTTTTTATGTCAGTTCAGTGCATGTTAAATTTGGTGTAGTGGCTCTACTGTTGGCAGGCCTCCAGCCACTAAATGCTTATTTCCGACCTAAGAAACCAGCTAGCGGGGAGGCTTCATCCCAGAACCGTGTTATCTGGGAGTATCTGCATGTTATCACAGGCAGGTCAGCAATTATTGTTGGAATTGTGGCACTTTTCACAGGAATGAAGCATTTGGGCCATAGGTATGACAGTGAGAATGTGGAGGGGCTCACTTGGGCCTTGGCGATATGGGTACTTTCAGCTATAGTTCTAGCACTCTCCTTGGAATATAAAGAGATCAAACGAAGGGGCAGTGACAGAAGTTTCAGAGGACATTGGGTATTAGGAAACAGCGAGGAAGATGATTCAGTTGATCTTTTGCATCCTGACCATACATCCAGGAATTCAGAATCAAGTCCTTCGGGAGTAATGGAGGTGCAGCTTGAACCTCTTACTAGATGACATAGATCAAGATCTGTATCCCCAGTCAGAGTAATATACAAATACAGGAAATCCTGTTTTGACTTGTATGGATGAGATACACAAACACGCCAATTTTCCCGGAATCTATACTTATATGGCAGAATGGTGCCAGGCAACACAAGATCATCCATAGTTTCCTGCATCATAGTGTTTACAATGTACAGTGTACATTTTTGACTATAGACAGGCACAATTTGTTACATTGCCCATGTGATTCTTTTTCCATGAGATTTACAGGGAGAAAATAATTGGTAGAGGTGCTGTTTTGCGTTCACAGCATTATTAACTGATCCGAGTATTTGAAAAAGAATGCCATAGATCTGTTGTATCATATATCCATTCTTTAGTTGAATACTATTCATTATGAGATGGGGGCAGGCATATTCATTTTGAGATGAGGCAGAATGATGTATGGTTGTTTGTCCTCACTTTTAACTCTCTCTCTCTCTACATGATACATCTTATCTGCTAAATACCAGTAACATCTGCGTGTGTTATTAGGTTCCATAATCTTCTTATGCATATAATGATCAAAGATTGCACAGTAGACATGTTATTTCGTGTCTACTATGCACAATTCCAGAACGCTACTAGACATTTTTGGTCTGGCCTTGTACGGTTGCAGCGTATGTTTATACTGCTTCAGCTTCATTATGTAATGGTGGTTTTACCCCAGCATTTCCCAAGCTCGTCGCATGCTAACTCTGCTGATCAATTAATTAATTAATTAATTCATATAGGACGGAACAATCACACCAGGAATGACTGTTTTTACATCCCCTGCACTGCATGTGATGCTGCTTCCCCTTGCTTCCATTGTTTGCTTGGCCGTTAGAGCATCTCCAATAGTCTTGTTGTACCTTTCTAAACACTATTCATTGAGACATAATAGTGTTATAGAGGTGGGTATAGAGGAGCTGTTGAGGATGCTTTTAGTGTACGAATTTTGACTAGGGCACCTCCATTGCCGGAAAGTCCAATTGCTTTGATTTTTCGAGTTGTTTTTTGTAATCTCGAAGGTACGTTAAACAAAACAGGCTGAGCTCTCCAAAGCCAAGCCAGTTCTTGAGTTGGTGAAGATAAAAATAATAAGATGAGCTGCAAATTTCAACTAGAGTTGAGATGGTGGCAATCAAATTCTGGTAATAGGAAGACGCGTTTTGCGTGGGGATGGTGCGGTTGCAGTTTTTGTGGGCGAAGGCAGGCATCCGATGCCACTGCCTCTTGTGTGGACAACTGGGCGTTGTACCACCGCTTTCCACACGACAACGAGAAGGACGTGTGGTCGTGGAGCCTTTGATTTTACGGGAGTCTAACCGATTAAGCTCTCTGTTAGAAAGCCCGATACCAATCTGAAATTTAAAAAACGTAGGAGACACGATGTTTAGCAACGCAGTTCGACCAAACCTACTTCTACGGGTCATGTCTATGGGCGCTCCTTCCCGTCAACAATTTAGTAACACACTGGTCATCGAGGTCGTTGAAACCCTTTACGAGTCTATGCTACAATTGTCTTAATTGTCCATGTTACACTAGGGTTGCCTCTTCTTTATGAGTCCGACTTCAACTCACGGTAAGATATGAGTTCGACTCAACTCTGACCTACTCTATCTATTACAACTCAGAGCCTTACTTGTACACATATTCGACACAAATTTCAACAAACTCCACCTTGATGAATATGTCCTTCGTCATCTTGAAGTCGCCTCGATGTCTTGTGCAAACCCTTATACATGAACTTTGATTGCTTCTTTTTGCAACTCATTAGAGCATCCCCAACTCACTCTTTAAAGTATTGTGCCTCTATTTCAAATTTTCCCGCCCAGGCCAAAAACCGCACTGTTCTCTGCCTTGTTTTTGAAATTTTCGCGTGAACAGTAATTTAAAGGGAGGGCTGATGGGGGCTCTCCTGGGGATGCTCTTAGAGCCAGACAACGAATTTTACCGGGCCTTAGACTCACCATATTTGAAACAAACACTTTTATCCATGCTATCTCCTGCTTCATCACTCCACCTCTAACAGTCCCCCCCCCCACCACCGTTGCATTTTGAGTCACCTTTACCCATTGCCATGTTAACACTTGTGTGTTCCTGTTTTCCCGGTCTAAACTAGCTCCATGCCGGTTTCACCACCCCTTCGTTTCCTACATGTATTATTGTTGACTTCACTGTCAACCAATCTGATTTCCTCGATCAAAACTACCTTCATCTTACCTCAGCACGCCTACTTCAAAATCAGCATCCCATGCCTGTTTCGAACCTCTTCATAATCTCGCATCCAAGGCCTTGTCCTGAACATATGCTCGAATCAACTGACCAGAATACATATATGGCTTTTTCCATGAAACCCTCATATACCTTCCTAAATTTTTTATGGGCTCATGTTAGTCTTGATAAAGATTGAGGTAGGGATTCCCTCTTCCTTTTATGTCTTTACAAATCCCTCTTTTTTCCACTTATTCTCCTAGGATTTGGCCTGACTCAATCTGGTCCAGCTCGCGCCGCCTAGCTCTGCTCGCCCAAACGTCGCCCGTCCGCCCAACGCATTGGAAGCCTAGCAAACTGGCCCTGTGCAGCTCGCTCGCTCGCCAGCCTAGCTCGCCTCGGTTCGTGCGACTATCTTTGTTGGCCCGCTAGCCTCCACTTAAATCGAGGCCCACGGCATTGTATCGATTACTTCACATTGAGCTGGCTCAGACACCGCTTCCGCCACCTGCCGCACATGCCACGTCTGTCCTAGGCCACGGGGCATCGCCTAGGCCTGTAGTTAAGCCAGTGCTCTGTGATGCGGCCCACCATTATGCTACGATGTCAGCTGGCCTAGCTCGACGCAATAGTACATCGTGGGATCTATCGACGACCTTCTGCACTGTGGGGCCTACCGAGGGCACTCGCTGACGGTTGAAAAACCTTGAAAAATATGTCCACCTTCATATCCACCCTCCATACTTACCGTTGCCAACCACACGTCACTGCGCACCGTGCATGATCATGCCGCACTTGGATGTCCACATAACCAACAACACCAAATAATTCAGAGTATCATAATGACCTCACCATGTGGCATCCTCATCCGATTTCTTCAATGGTCCACCACGTCTGGTCGCTCGCCAGTCTGATCGCAAGTCGGAGTCATTGTAGCTGTCGCACGGACTATGATAGCTACTTTGTTAGTCTGATGTCCGTGTCTGGATGATCCCTACCAACAATAGCACCCTTCGATCGAACCATCGATCACTGCTATGCTCTACCCTGAGCCAAACTAAGAGTTTTCCTCGACGCTGCGTGTCTACATGACTCGCACCTCCACTAAGATCCGCCACATTACCAACCATGTTTTTGATACCACTTGTTAGGAAACCTGACACCAATGTGAGATCTAAACGACATAGGAGACACGATATTTGGTAACGTAGTTCGGTCAAATTGCTTACATCTATGGGGCATGCCTATGGACGCTCCTCCCCCATCGACAATCCCATAACATACTTGTCGTCACCCGATTTACAAGATCGGATTCCACCCGCGTAAAGACATACTAGTCCTAAGAAACGGTACATTGCCATCATTTTGATTATTACATAGAGGGGAACTTAGTCCATTACATTACACAAACAACGGCTCGCAGGCCGCAATACAGAGTACACAACGATACAAGCCTATTACAACAACTAGAAATTTATTTATTCCACAGGCACGAAGGTTGTAGGAACACACAACCCTACTCTTCATCGGAGAACGCCTCCTCATCGTAATCAGGGTCCTCATCCTTGGACGGGGGGCCGTAGTCGGACGGACCAGCTGTTGAAATTTTGAAAAGGGAGAGGAGAAAAACGAGGGTGAGTTCAAATTGTACTCGCAAGTCGAGAATGATGCAGATGTGGTTTTAGTACAAGGAGGGCTTAGGATATTTTGCGGAAAAGCGTTTATTGGCCTAGTTTTGGCAAAGCATTTCGGAAACATTAAACCATAATATTTTTCCTTTTTGGGCTCTTCACAAATTATTCTCGCCACTTGGCCTCAGTGCCATAGCGAGATCAAAATCCTTTCTTATTTCTTTTTCTCAAAACGGCTAGGCCCATTCCGCGCGAACAATTTCTGGTAGGCCGACCCCCAATCCAGAATGTGGCCGGTGGCACCTAACACAAACGAAAGCTTTCTCAAAATTCTTTACTCATCTCAAATCCTTCGTTTACAACCCTTTTCTAAAACTGGTTTTAAAAATAACGAACTACCATATGAACAATCCCTTCGTACGCTCGTAACCGCGAGCATGGCTATCATGATAGTTTTAACTCTGCAGAGTGGGTACGCTTTACCCTTAAGAGGCTACGCACCAGAAGTGTTTCGCCACAAGACTGCTAACTACAAAGGCTAATGATCGGGCTCGTCCCATAACGGGGCTCGAGGTCGTACTGTTATGTCCGTAGGATCATAGGACGAACAGTCCTTAGACTAGGGAGGAACGGTATTTTAGCCCAGTTTTCTCAAAACGGTGCCACCCTGCACCAGCCGACAAAAATATCTCCCCCTAGTCGGAAGATTTTTTTTTTGGGTAAGAGGAAAATCATTTTCCTACCAGGCATCACCCTTGATGCACTACCTTTAAATCATAATTTTTCCAAACATTTCTCAACATCAATCATTTCACTCAAATATTGATAAGATTTCGCATAAGAGATTTTTAAGCATTTTGTCCTACCATATTAGAGGGTATAAGCAAATTTATTATTTAACCTTAAGTTTTAATTCTAATATTATTCCTATCTTCTTCTACTAGGGCACAATAACTAGGTCTAACAAGTACGTCGATTAACATTTTAAACTAGCATGCATATTTTCTAAACAACCAAAAATGACTCTACGATATGTTCAAAGGGGACTTGCCTTGATCAGTTCCCGGGAAAGCGAAGGGGACATCGTCGATCGGGTCTTCGGGCCTTGACCTCCTAATTAATCGCGTAAACATACAAGCACAGCAGTACACCACCCATCAAAACAATATTTTGATGCATTCTTATTTGCTAAAAATGCAATAAAGCCATCTATGCCCACATGAAATGATGCACCCTAAGCTATTTATTCAACTAATAAAAACATGCTGAATGGATGGCATGCTAATAAATATTTTCTAAAGTCCAGGAACCTTTAAAGCATTTGCAGAAATTTTTCTATAATTTTTACAATATCACAGCTATTTTTAATAATTGCTTTAAGATACCAAATAATGATTTAAAATAGAAATCAGAGTAAAATGAATAAAGGGAAAAGAGGGGGCATCCCGGTACTGGGCCGTCTCGGCCGGGCGGCCCAAATCGAGGCACAGCCTAGCGCCGCGCGGGCGAGAGCGGGGCGGCACACGCGGCTGATTGGCGGGACCCTCCCCTGGTCCCACCTGTCGGTGCCTCCCGCAATGGCTAAGGGAAAAAAGGGGAGGCTCCGGCAGCGACGGCGATGCCCACGGCGGTGACAACGGCGGCCACCGGAGGTCAATTGGACGCGCGGGGAGCGAGGTACGAGCGAGGCGAACGCAATGGGGGTTTAAACATCTCGAGAGGTGGACGGGGCAAGCGGCGCGGCGGTCCGTGGCGGCGGCGACCCACGGGCCACACGGCTCCGGTGAGGCTCTCACCCTGAGCATTTCACCTTGGGCCGAAAGGAATAGAGATAGATGGGGGATGTTACCATTGAGCTCACCAGGATGAAGGAGGTAGCAGGGCGATGGGACCACGGCGGCAGCGACGGCATGGGCTCCGGGACACGCGCACGGACCACACGGCTCCAATCCACCCAACGCGAGCTCCACTGGGACGACCTGCTTGTCAATCCCAAGGTGAGGTTGGACCGAAGGAAATGAGGGTGAGGTAGGAGAGGAGACAAGGAGGTTGTGGTGAAATGGGGCAGCGACGTACCGGCTCGGGAAATCAACAAGGCAGTGGCGCGAAGCAGAGGCAACGGGGGTAGCAGTACCCTTTTTATAGGCACGCTTCGCCCGGGAGGTTTCAACGTGGCACGCAAGGTTGGCGGCGCCGGCGCAATTTCCGGCCGATGGCGTGCTAGACGGGTACGGAGAGAGACGATAGGGACAAACGATCGCGTGGAGGAACGAACCAACGAGCCTTCGGGGGAGAGAGAGGGAGGGGGGAGAGAGAGAGAGAGAGCACAGCGGCGGCGACCAACGAACAAGGGAGGAGAGAGCCAGGGGAAAGAAAGAGGAGGAGGAGGCGGCTGACCTCCGGGACCCGCACGTCAGCGGCATCGCACGCGCCTGTGCTAAGGCGAGCTGGGCCGTGGAACACCTTGGGCTGGAGGCAGGCCGCGAAGGCATGGGCTGGCTCGGCACTGGGCAGCCCAACCCGAGGGGAAAAAGGAGGAGTGGAGAAGGAAAGAAAAAGAGAGAAGGTAGGCCGGAGCTTTGGGCCGAGAAGAAATTTGGAATTTATTTTTGAATTTCTGTTTCCCCTGGAATTTACTTTGGAATAAAGTTTTTAAATAAGCAATACTTAGGAAATATAATTTTGCTTCTCCAAAATTTACTAACACATTTCCAATTAATTCATCTTGGGATTGGCTTTAAGAAAATATTATACACATTAAACAAAATACTATATTTTCCACCTAGGGTATTACTTAAAATATTTAAAACACAACCTTAATTAAAAGACAATGCAGAGATGACGATGCCATGATGCTAACCATAATAAATGATTTAATATTTTTAAATCCGTAATAACTTCGTATAGCATACATTATACGAAGTTATACGAATATCCAAAGTTTCAGTGGGCAAAACCTATGTTTCAGCACAAAAAAGTGAAGTTTTCAAAAAAGTAAGACCCAAGTTTCAATAGTGCAAAGTCCAAGTTTTTATAGGGAAAGATCCAAGTTTCAGTAGTAGAAAAAGATACATTTTCATAAGAAGAAGTCCCCAGAGTTCCAGATCGAGAAAAGAGAAGGTCTCATATGCACAACTCTAAGTTTCGAGCACACAAATCCTAGGTTTCCAGAGACAAACCTCAAGTTTCGAGTTTGAAATATGATGGGTCTCCTCTTTGCCTCCTTATTCCCCAAATCCGGTGAGACCTTGCCCCTTGCTCGCCGGATCCGGCGGCGCGACTGCGATCTTCACACTCCGTGCTTCCCTCATCGCCGTGGTCGCCGCCCCCTCAGATCTGGCGGCGATGCTTGAAGCACGGCGACGGGGGAGCTCCGCCCGCGCGCTCAGGCGTGAAAAGGACAGGCAGCACCGGCCGCTGCACGAGGAAGGAGGCAGCGGGACGGCTCCGGCGTCGGCGAGGGAGGGACGTGAGGCGAGGAGGAGGAAGCGTGAGGCGAGGAGGAGCGCAGGCAGGCGGCGCCGGAGGACGGCGAGGAGGCGCAAGGCGGCGGCAGAAGCGCGAGCGAGGAGGGCGAGCGAGGAGGAGGAGGAGCTCCGCGCGAGAGACAGAGAGGGGGAGGAGCTCCGCGCGAGAGCCAGAGAGAAATGAGCAGGGAGCAGTCCGGACGGACGGCAAGTGTTTTCGATTAAATAATAACCATGAGAAACTCGTTACCAAGAAACAATATTAAGTATTGAGAAGAATCATCTAGTTATTGTCGTACATAGAAATGATAGAATAGGTTTGGAGTGGCTTTCCTTTTCAAAAGAACCATTTAAAGCACGTGGTACTGGACATTTCGGAATCTAAACATAGTTTAGCTTTCTTTCTTTTTAATTTTTAAATAAAGGCAGGATCATTGCATATTCAATTAGAGGAAAAAAGCAAAGAGTCTACAATTATATTACAATGGGATGTTACTGACAAGTAGAGGCCTACTGAAAATGCTGAATAGTACAAGAATTTTTTTTTAGAAAAAATTGCACTCATGCCATTATAAACACTTCCAAGTGCTCTATTCCCATGTGGCCATGTGTAACATGCTCTCAACTCGCAAGTGCGATTGAAGATTGAAGTTAGTTTTCATGAATTTTTTTCCTGGATCACATTGTTATGCAGATTTCCCTGCATCTATTTTGGCTTTATTCATTGGGAACTGTTAGCAATTCCTTTTTAACTTGCACTCGGAAATTTTCTCTTAAAATCAGGTATTTTTTGAGAACTTAATTTTTTAAATTTAAACTTATGAAGTTCAGTTGCATCTGAATATCCTTCAGCTCAACAGAACCACCGTACAGCGCAACTCAAATATGTGCTTCCAAGTTCCAACCCTGAGATGAAGGGATTTGATAATTGACCAATAATCGGCCATTATGGGTTCTTATCAGGTATATCGGTCACTCCCGATTATATTTGGAATTGGGAAAAAAAATCGAATTTGAATAAATTTTGTTTAAATTTAATTTGTTGACAATGAAGAGCGGGCGTAAGATCCATTTTTTGAAGATCTGGTCGGACAATTTCTTTTTCCTAGCTTTTCTATTTGCCTTAAAATTCGAAATTTTCCTTTGATAATCGGCCGATAAATCCGATTACCAAAAAAATGGTCTCTATCGCTGGGACCCGGAGATTTTCTCGTTCCAATTATCAAAACTCGGTTCAGTATTGAGCAGTGAATCCTGACGAGTTCTTCCACATCCTTCTTACTGTTCAAGCTGCCTGAAGCTGCACAAAAGGTCATGTCTGAATTCGCAATTTCCTTTCTTGATGTGTGTAGCAGAAGCTGCAGTGGAGGAAGGCCCTGAGCCAGACTGCTCCATCCGTCAGAAAGCCGCCGACATCGTCGCCGCGTCGCTGGAGACGTACCGGAGCAAGCCACTCTCCTTCTGGGCGCTGCTCCTCCTGAGCAGCGCCGCCATGCTCACCGCGTTCCCGGCGTCGAGCCTCCTGTCCCGGCTCTACTACAACAACGGAGGGCAGAGCAAGTGGATCCTGTCGTGGTCCGCCGTCGCCGGCTGGCCGCTGCCGGCGCTCCTCCTCCTCCCGTGCTACCTCGTCGGCGAGGCGAAGCCGACGGCGCCGTCGCCGAAGCTCTGCTTCTGGTACGTCCTGCTCGGCTTCCTCAGCGCCGCCGACAACCTCATGTTCGCCTGGGCGTACGCCTACCTGCCTGCGTCGACGGCGTCGCTCGTCGCCGCCTCGTCGCTCGTCTTCTCCGCCATCTTCGGCCGCATCATCGTCAAGAACCGTCTGCGCCTCTCCTCCCTGAACGCCATCGCCGTCATCACAGCCGGCGTGGTGATCATCGCGCTGGACTCGCAGTCGGACAGGTACCCGGGGGTCACCGGCAAGCAGTACGCGATGGGGCTCGTCTGGGACGTCCTCGGGTCGGCGCTCCATGGCCTCATCTTCGCGCTCTCGGAGCTCGTCTTCGTCAAGATCCTTGGGAGGAGGTCGTTCCACGTCGTGCTGGAGCAGCAGGCCATGGTCTCGCTCTGCGCCTTCGTCTTCACCTCCGCCGGCGTCGCCGCCAACGGAGACTTCCCGGCGATGCGGCGCGAGGCGGCGGGCTTCAGGCACGGCGCGGCGGCGTATGTGATGGTGATGGTGTGGTCGGCGGTGACGTTCCAGCTGGGCGTCCTCGGGGGCACCGGTGTGCTGTTCCTGGCGTCGACGGTCCTCGCCGGAGTGCTGAACGCCGTCAGGGTTCCGGTGACGAGCGTGGCGGCGGTCATCTTTTTCCATGACCCCATGAGCGGGTTCAAGATCCTGTCTTTGGTGCTCACCGTGTGGGGGTTCGGGTCGTACATGGTTGGACACTCATCACCCAGGAAACCTGCTTCGAGCTAATTCTGGGTTCACGGCTGTTTTCTTTTCTTTTTTTTTTTAAAAAAAATAATAATAATACTCACCCCGTTCAAAATATAGGACATATATTAGCTCATAAGATTAAGGTGGATTGAAAGTTCAAAAATCACCCAGATGACTACCTTTATAAAAAATCAATGGAAGCATGCACCTCAATTTAATGTGCCCTATTCACGAGCGGTGAAGCATCGATTTAATCTAAACTAGTTGCGTTGGCGCGCCCGCGGCGCGTCGAGGCAGCCAAATGCATGCCGCACGTGCTCACGCTAGCGCGCCTGCGGCAGCAAAGCGCGAGGGCTAAGCGCCCGCGTGGGCGCGCCAGCGGCGGCAAAACACGCGGGCGGCGAACGCAAGCATGCGCGAGCGGCAACCACGACGCCTCCAACAAGGTAAACGACGGGGAGAACCCACCGCCGTCGCAAGGTCGATATGGTTATCACCCAGAGCATAGGAAGGTCTGAAAGTGATGCCTTCAAGGAGGGAACGACACCAAGGGTGACGCCAACAACAGCCCAAAAGGGCAGGGCTTTCGTCCAAGACCAGCCCTACTAGCCCATAAGGCAGAGACCACCGAATGCTGAAAGCAACAGAAGAAAACGAGCCGGAAAGCGCAGACCAACGCCGCTCCTCGACGCGGAAGAGGCCGCCCACACCACCCAACCCCACGGAGAAAGGGAGGGTCAAGACGACGGGGACGGGACCAAGTCAAAAGGTAGAGAACGGGGACGCCGTTGGGGAAAAGGTCGTCAGCCAACGCCGCCGGAGAGGGGCCACCACGCCGAGTGGCCAGCGCACGGGAAGCGAAGGAGACCAGACGCCACGCCACCTAGACGGCTTGAGACGAGCCCCGTCACCAACAGGGGTCGCCGTGTCGCCGAGGACATGCAAAGGTCCACCACGCCACCACTGGAGGAGCTAAGGGGCCGCCGAACACTCGCCCCTGGAGCCACCTGCTCCGACCACTTCGGCCAGCCACTGAAGCGGACCCCCCAAGCGGCCTCCATCGAGACGGGCTCAGGGGGAAGAAGCAGAAGAATTCGGTGCCGAGCTACAAGGCCACCGGACACACACCCCTGGAGCACATCCACTCCAACCGCTCCGGCCAACACACTGCCCAAACCGGACCTCTTGCCCGTGGACTCGGCCTCGCGCAGAGCGGTCCCCCCGGGCGGTCTCCGCCCAGACGGGCCCAAAACGAGGGGAAGAAGGAAGGAAGAGGGAAAGCCGGCGCCAAGCTCCACCACTGTGCGTGAAGGTGGTGATGAAGAAGGAGAGAAGCGAATGACGCCACCACGGAGCACAACCAACCGGAGTGCCGACGGGCTCGGAAGAGGCCGGCAGGACCACCGGGTCCCTTACAAGGGGGGAGGGACAAGGAAGCAAAGTCGAGACCAGCACGAAGGAGGCGGATGGCGTGGATTCCTCGCCGTCTGCCGCTAATCGTCGCCCCCACACCCCCGCGCCGACAGCCGCTGCACGGCGTAGACCAGGCCAGCTCCGACAGCCTGCCGCACCGCCGCCTAGGATGGGAGAGGACCCATCGCCTGCGGTCGACCAGGGGGGACGACGCCGCCTCCTCTGCCACCTGCGCCACGCTAGGGAGGAGGATCATCGGGCGCCACTGCCGAGGAGGGGAGGGGAGGAGGCGCCGTCTCGGCCATATTTGGCAGGCATCAACACCGGGCGCCGTCGGACCTAGAACAGATGGACGACCAAGAGGAGGACGGAGAGGAGGAGCCGGAATGGCTTGGAGGAGGGAAGAGGAGCTTGGGAAGGGGGCGCGGAGACAGCGTCGGGCCCTTGCACGCCGACCATGCTCGAGGAGGGGAAGATCTAGCCCGCACGCCCAGCTTGAGGCCCGGATCTGCCCCGCGCGCCGCCGCAGAGGGGGGCGGCAGCTAAAGCCAAGGCGGCAGAAGGTGGGTGGCTGTGGCTTGGCGAGGATCTTGACGGCAATGGCCACAGAGGAGGTGGACGGCGGCGGCCTGGCGGCGGCGACGTAGATATGGGCGGAGGTGGACGGCAGCGTAGATCTGGGCGGAGAAAGGGGAGGCCCCGACCAGCCGGCAGCGGCGGTGGCGGTGGCCTGGAGAGGAGGCGGTGGTGGCGGCCTGCGACGGCAAAGCAGAGGGGCGGCGGCGATGCCGGCCGACAGAGTGGAAGGCAGGCAGGGAGGCATCGGCGTCGACCTAGCCACCCGCGGCGGCGAAGAACGGTCCTGCACGCTGTCGCATCGGCCTAGTAGCCGCCGGAGCCGGCCAACGCGCCGTCGGAAATGGCCTCGGCTCCGCCGGAGACCGGCCTCCGCGCAAGCGAAGAGACGGGAGGAGGAAAGGGGAGGAAGAGAGGAGGGGGAGGGCGGGAGGAGGAGGCAAGGGAGGGCCGACAGCGGCGGCGGCACCGCCGTTGCCAGCGGCGAGCTAGGGTTCTGACGGGTGGGTTGAGGGCGGATTGGGGCGTCGCCAGTGTCGAGAGTGAGGGAGTTGTTGGAGACTAGAGAGTGGACTGTGTGTTGGAACTTGAGAGACATGCATTTATTCTCATCTTATCCAGCCGTTGGTTCGAAGCAAATGAGGGGTATAGTTGGAAATCAATACTCCGGTGGAACCTCTGCAAACGCAGTTTAATAAGCATGCAATTTGACAATAAACAACATAGTTTCAAAAAACTGGGTAATGAACATGATTATAGCGATGTTAATCCGTACTAGGGAAAGTCGCAATCTCTCCCTAATATGGGTAAACATCTATAAGAGTGGGTGCTAACTCGCCTTTTTTAGGTAGGTATTCCTCTTCGACGTCTTCGGACATTTCCTCGGTACCGTTTACGTCTATTGCAGATAAACTCCAATAAATGGTGCAGTAAAGATCGATATGATGCATGAATGTAATTACGCTTTCGTTCGACGATCCTATTTTATTCAAAGGAATATCGTATCAATTGTTTGGCGAAAGGACATGCCATGCATGATCTCGCAATGCGATTCGAATATATTTTTCTTATCTATATTAGTAGGGCCCTAGATAATAATTCCAAATTAAAGTATTTATTTTTATGGGATTTAGTTGTATTTCTACAATCTTATAAGGCTTGGATAAAGGTAAAGGTCCCAAAATATCTCCCTTTTAGTCTATTGTTTGGTGAGAGCGGTGTTATATATTATTTCTAGGTCCAAATACTTATCCTGAGTCCGAAAGGTTATTTTGACCCTCTTTGATAGCTTGTTTAGTTTTGGTTTAGTTTCTGTTGGGAAAATTTGACCACCTTTGAAAGTGATATGAAAAGGCTAAATAAATTATTTTAAAAATATTTTTGAGATCTTTGATAAAAACTCTACAAAGTTCTAAAAAAATATTTTCAGAAAATAAAGCGAATGGTGTATATAAAAATAACAAAAGTTACAATCCAACAAAAACTAGAACTAAACAAGCTATCACAGGGGGCCTTTATGTCTAAATACGTTCCTGGAGTCTTTAATAAACTACGATTTTATTATTCCAATGTTTCTACTATAATATTTATTGTGATATTTTTCCTAAGTAGTAAACCCACCGTAGTATTTGTGTACAAAAGTTTAGAATTTTTGGTGGTCGTTTGCTATTTTAAATAAATCCTATTGACTTGCCCTCACACATAAAATAACAGATTTCGTGAGTTAATTGCAAAATCTGACTATGGGCTGGGCTTGGGCCGGAATTGGGCCGGACGTGGCTTTAGCTGGCTGCGCAAGGGCTTAACCCAAGGCGTACTTTGGATTTTACACTTCCACTTATTGACAGGTGGGACCAAGGGCCACCTGTCAGCCAAAAGGACCTCACTCCAGCCCGACCCCACCTGTCAGCCAATCACTCCTCAACCCATTGTTCATCGTCTTCCTCCATATGCACGCACGGTCGGTCATGGGAGCTCGGCTAGCCGGAGCTAGGAGCACGACGGCTTGGGGTCTATGGTAAAATGGAACGGCCGCGACGATCCGCCTCCATAGGTGCACAAAGCACAACTCGAGGTGTTCTATAGCTGCGGCGCGGCGAACGACGACAGAGTAGCTCACCGGCGGTGTAAGCGAGCCTACTGCACGGACGCTTTCAACGACCTAACTAGCACGGGGGCTTTAGGGTGTTGCGGAGATGCTCACCAAGCTAAAGGGAGGACACGTAAAGGCGTCGAGCACGACCACGATGGTGGCATGGCGTGTCGGTACAAGTTGCAGGCGGCGCAGAGCGGTTTGGGTGCGGGCGCGGCGGAGACGGCATGGTGGCGCACAGGCTGGCGCCAAAACAGAGCATCCGAGGAAGAGAGAGACAGAGAGAGAGAGAGACTGCATGAGAGTTTTTTGACAAAATGCCCAAGAGAGTAAAGATGAGGAGGGAAGAGATATGAGTTTAAAATTCAGTCTCGAGTTTTTTTTTTTAAAAATTGTTTTGATTTGGACAAGAATTGTTCAAATTTTCACTTCGGTTCTCTTAGCCAAAAATTGGGTGTTACCGCTGGCAACCGGAATGTCTATCCCTGGCTTGGGCGACGGACGACTAGATTTTTTTTTTAAAAAAGGAGAGTGTCGTATATTTGTAACAAAAAAAATTCAGATGCTAAGCAATTTTCGTAATTAAAACCATGTTCTTTTGAGCTGATTTTAACGGCTGAACGGATGAAATGACTGAATTTCAAGCGTTTCTCAAAGTAGTCTCGAGATTCAGATCCATTTTGTTTGACTTGCTTTTTAAAGCGTTAGGGCTCACCTTCAGAGCAATGAAAAAACGGACTCAAAAAACTAAAAGCATATGTCTTTTTAAAATGTAGATAAGTTGTTAAAGCTGTTAAGCAGTTAAGCTGTTAAGTTGAAAAGAACTGGGCAAAATATATACTCCTTGTCCTTGTGCTCCATCCTTGTGCTCCACTGGCGGTGCAAGTTCGCAAGAGATAACGGAACAGGAGTAGCGCACTGTAGAGGCAAAACCTCGAACATATGGCGCGCGCCCTGCTCCGCCGCGCGCTCTCCCTCTCCACCGGATTTCCCGCCTTTTCCTCCTCTGCCGCCGTCGCGCCGCTGCGCTCCCCCCTCGACGACCGCCTCCTCCGCCTCCTGCGCGCCGAGATCTCCTACGCCTCCGATCGCCGCCCTCCCTACGCGGTGCCCAATCCCGGAATCCCCCCCACACCTGATTCTTCGTCTCCCCCGTTCGCACCATCGGCCTCACGCTCCTCCGCCTCTTCCTCTTCCTCTTGCAGCAGCCGGCGAGCTTCAGGTCCTTCGCGGTGGAGGACCGCCCGGGGGAGCAGTGGGTGCGCCTGCGCGCCGCCCGCGGGGCCGAGGAGGTCAAGGTCGAGGCCACCATGTTCGACGGCGCCGCCGTCCCGCCCCCCGACGCGCCCCTCTTCCAGCGCGTCGAGTCGCTCGAGCGCGGCCCGCGCCTCCACCTCAGCCTCATCGTCGAGGTCTCCCGGGCCGACCACGTCCTCGCCTTCGTATGCTCCGCCTGGCCCGACGACCTCGCCGTGCGCCACGTGTTCACCCGCAGGGGCTCCGGCGCCGGCGCCGCTGCCACCGCTCGTGGGCACAACTTCACGTACGGGCTACTCGCCAGTGCTTTTCAGCATTTGGAATTCGTACTTTGGCATCCGTGGCTCGTGAATTTCTCGTGCTGTGGCTGTGGTTTCAGGAGGCTGGACGCAGCGGAGAGAGAGGCGGTGAACAAGTTCTTGCAGCAGAGAGAGGTGGATGATGAGCTTGCTGAGTTCTTGCACGAGTACATGGCGAGCAAGGAAAAGTTGGAGCTGCTCCGGTGGTTGAAGACGGTTGAATCATTTGTGGAGAAGTAGGCTGAGGAGCAGCAGGCATAGCAGGTAAGATCATTCATTGCACATATGTTCAGATTGCTGAGATGAGAGACAAAACATAGATTTTTACTATCTCAAAACAACTATGCTTGGAGAAACTCGAGAAAATACACATGCTATGCCTGAACTTATTTTCCTGTGCTAGGAAAGCAAGGCTATCAAATAGAATTGCTCGTGAGTGGTGGTAAGAAACAAACCTTTAGCATTTGATGAGAATGCCTTTTTTGGTGACAATCCATCTGCTCCCTTGGAATTTTCGAAATTGATGGTCTCTTGTGTGTATATGATAAGGTCACCAAGTAGTATCAATATAGAAGTTAGTGCTACCAGTTATTTGACTGACAGTCAGCAGATTTCTCATATAAAAAGTAGTGTTCTC
This sequence comes from Raddia distichophylla, assembly GCA_005191435.1. Taxonomy (NCBI): domain Eukaryota; kingdom Viridiplantae; phylum Streptophyta; class Magnoliopsida; order Poales; family Poaceae; genus Raddia; species Raddia distichophylla. The sequence goes on along the minus strand of SPJY01000659.1, from coordinate 2,819,276 downwards.
AATGCATTACCTTCATTAATAAAAAAAATCATAAGACAAGCAATAACTGAACCAGCTTTTATACTTCCTCATTGTAGAAAATCAAGGTTCAAGTATAACCATTCAGGAATTCCAACCATTCATGAATAGTGGTGTGAAATAAGCCCTAACTTTTGGTGTTCAAAAAAGGGCAGGAACGCATCCACTAGATAGGATTTTTCAAAATTGGCGTAATCTCTTGGGATCTTTATAATAGGATCCCAAGTGGTCTTGTGGACAAAGAGTGAAGTTTGCCCAGTTAGCAGCTATTTGGAAATAATCATATTTACAGTATGAAAACTGAAAAGATAGCTCTCAATGCATGAATTTTATTAACATAAAGGAAATGCTAATATTTGGAGAACAGGAATAGAATACTTTTAATTCTTGTTGATACAACTAGAGCTGCATTCAGTTCTTGACGCTATCGCTTAAATGATGTTGTATATGCAGCCTAACAAGACTGACTAGCGTTATCCATGGTTTACTTATGGCTTATCTTTATCATGTTCTTGTAGCTTACAATGTTAAATTTATAGTAAAGCCAATAGGACAGGTTAAGCACGGCATGAACATACTTCAATTTTGCATCTTTGTTTAATATCTTATATTTGGTATATTTATGTGCCTGCACATTTTCGTTTCCGTTAATATTTTATTATTAGTCTTATGTTCATCCTTTTTATTGGCACGGTATACTCGAACGCCTGAACATATCGGTGTATTTGCAGGGGCGCCTTGCCGACATAAGCACGATTATTGATCATGCTACCCCCAAACTGAGGAAAATAGATTCTAGCAAGTGATGTTTAGAGATTCTGTCCTACACACCTATGTGTTATCAATATCCTTCCCTCTAGTCTATCATTCTGTATAATTGCTTAGTTCCCCTCTCTCTACCTCCCTTTTTTTTTGTTGAAATAGGTTAGTTTCTCTCGCTGAAGGAGAATTCGATTTCAGTTTATAGTCAGTGGCTCATGAAGTTGTTGGTATCTTATTTGAATCATTTATTTGTGGAATACATACTATTCAAACTCTGGCTCAATCGAAATCTTCCCCTTTTGTTTCTTTGGTGGCAATAAATCTTTCTGCACTCTGTAGTTTGCCCACCCATCGTTACAGTGACCAGTGAAGTATGTATGCCTGTGTTCTTTATCGGGAAATTCTAATTATTCTCAAAAGAGAGAGAGAAAAAAAAAAGATCATCCGATGGCAGGAAGGACCAGCCCATCACCATTGGATATTTGGATGAAGCAGTGGACGGCTGAGATCGCATGAACCAAACCCGTGGAACTCGCTGCGTGTAGTGTGACCTCACTGCATGTGGGGCACACCTGCAGGTTCAACCCAACCCCTCAACGGCTAGTTCCACTTACCGTTGGGCCAAGACACCAAACAAAACCCCTCCTCCTCACTCCTCACTCCTCACTCCTCACTGTCTCATCTCTCTCGCTCCTCACGCTCCCTCACCAGCTCACCTCACCTCTCACCTCAGCTCACCGAACCTGAGAAGCGGCGTCGGCGAGCAATGGGGTACACGTACACGCCGACATACTACTCGGGGCTGCAGGACACCATCGCGTCACTGTGCAAGTCCATCCTCCCCTTCTCCTTCAGGCCCGGCCGCCGCCTCACCGCCGACCAGGCCGCCGCGCGCCGCCACGCCGACGCGCTCAAGTGGCAGCAGGACTCCTTCCACCGCATCCTCCACCTCTCCGCGCTCCACCGCGAGGGCATCGTCCCGGCCTCCGACGTCCACGCCTTCCGCGCCTCCATGCTCGCCGCCCTCACCGCCGCCGCCGCCCACCCCGACCACCCCGCCCTCCTCCGCGACAAGCTCCTCTTCCTCCAGGACCTCCTCTGCGCCAGCTGCATCTCCCCGGCCGAGTACAACTCCTCCAAGAAGCCTCTCCTGCACCGCCTCGCCGCGCTCGGGGTCGTCGTCGACTGCCCCGACGCCGACACCGGCGGCGGCGGCGGCGGCACTTCGGCTTCCGTGGAGGAGTGGTCGGAGATCGACCTCCGGGACCCGCCGCCGCCCTCCGCCGCGCCCTCCGACAAGCACAAGAACAAGGCCTTCATCCCGCCATGGAAGAGCAGGGGCAGCAAGAAGGAGCAGGGCACCAGCGCCGTCACCACATCACGGCCGCCATTGGCGCAGATGGAGCAGAACCACGCCAAGCACGCGCCACTCCTCATGCCCGAGAGCTCGCCGTCGGACGCGGCGGCGGCTCCCTCCGGGAAGCCCGAGAAGGGGAAGAGGAGGCATCTCACGGCGATGTTCCACGGCGGCGGCGGCGAGAACAGGGAGCCTGCGGCGGAGGAAGGCGCGGAGGAGGAGACCGTGAAGGGCAGGAAGAAGAGCTCGTGGGGATTCGATGGGCTCAAGAAGTGGAAGAAGGCAGGCGGTGGCGGCCATGAGGAGGCCACGGCCGCCGGCGCCGAGCAAGCTGCTCCTCCGCCACGGTCTTCTTACAGTGAATGCCGTGTTGAGGCGAGCCCGGCTGGTCCGGAGACGAAGAGGGCCAAGAAGAAGCTTCATGCGGCCAATGCTGACGACTCTGCCACCGATCTGTTGAATGACAAGGTACTTTTGTAATTTTAGATGCAAGGAATAGTATTATTGTGAGCAAATTATGCATTATAAATCAGGAGGTTTGTGCCACCTCAAACATACAAACTTTTCATGAAGGTTTTGGTGGAGAAAACAAAGGAGGAGCTTTCAAGGATCCAGGCTGAGCTATCATCCGCCAATCGGAACTTGAACTTCTCGTAAGATCTCTCATCTTCTTCTTGGGGGTAATTTAATTTCAGCCCTTTTGAATTGTTGATGGAGTTTTCTTGGCTTTGTAGGAACCAGCAAATCGAGGCCATCTCCACAAGGCTTCCCATGGACAAATCCGACCTCAAGACATTCTTCCCCAAGTAGTGAAACCACCATGACTCACTAAACTCATTCATCTCGTCCAGATTAACCACACGGCGCTTTCACGATCCTGAGACGATGACCCCGGTTTTGCGCAGGGCATGGTGCGATCAGCACGGTGACAGCGTGATCAACGCCGCCAAGAAAGAGTTCAAGGAGCACGTCCACGAGATGGAGAAGCAGAGAGACATGGCCGCCGAGGAAGAAGGCTGGGCTACGTTTGGGGACGGCCACGACGAGAACTTCAACCCGAGAGCCTTCTCTCAACGTGTGGGGAACGTCCACGCCCAGAGCATCAGCGGCGAACATTTCACCAACCCTTTCTATGACAACAAGAACCCAGGCTACAACTGACACCGATCATGCAAGTGAAATGCAACTTGGGTCTTGTGCTGCACAACTTGCCCTGCAAAGCACCATGTGCACTGCTGCACCATGTCATTTATCATCTGGTAATTGGTATTGTGCTTACGGTTCAATTGTAATATTGGACCCGGGCTAATATGTAAGGAATGGGAGCTCACAGTTTGATTCCCTTGATAATCTATTCAGTATTTGACAATCTACAGTAAGAAATCATCGTTTTGCAAAGCATGGGATTACCAGAGCCGAATGGCACACCAGAGTCCTACAATTTATGTACAATTGTGACATAAAACTTACAATTATGACAGGTAGCGCTACAAGATGACTAGTTGAGATATCGCCTGCAGCCTCTTGATCCACAAAAGCAAGGGATCCTTTGGCCTTCGTCTTCTCGGTTGAAGTGATAATCGTACGTAATTTCCTCCCCTGGGTTGATATGGCGTTCCGCAAAGAACACTACCTGGAACTCGTAACATTATAGTCAATTTTTAATTTATAAGCAGTTAAAACTCGTAGCATGTTTCTTTTGAGAAGAAAATGATCATACTCAGACAAGAGACTTGTTTAGTCTGTGACTGTATGTGCACGCCAGCACGTGGGTCCCAACAGACGGGATACATTCACAACACAAAGGATGTAGAGCATCCGTACCTGTTACTCCAAAACACTGTACATTTGGATAGAGTAGTTGATGTAGGAAAGAAATCTTTTAGAGTGTTAGTGTAAAGTGTGAAGAAAATTTAGAGAAAATGATAGAGCGAGTAGCTAATAGTGAAATAGAGTAGGGGAATAGACTGATGGATGTTCTAATTACTGCATTCGTGTCCAGTGAATCTCTTAGAACTGTTGGACACAAAAAAAAATCTTTATTAATTAATCCCGTAATTAACTGATTAAACAATTTTGCGAATAATCAATCAGAGGATAAGTGTTCGTAACAAACTCGGTTTTATCTGTTCACTATCTATCTCTATTTCCTACCCTATAAAAGCAAACCACGAGCACCAGAAAACTGGATCCGCAGTTTGCAACCGGGAGAGGACTCTGCGCAAAGAGCCAACGGAGAAGGAATCAATCTACTATATTTTTCATCTGCTACACGCGTATCAAAAAAAAAGAAAGGTGAGATGTGATCTGTGGCAGGGGAATCCCTCTCTCTGTCCTCCTCCCTTTTCTCTCTCTCCTCCCTCTCTTGGTTCTGGACACGAGCAGCAAAAGGGGAGGGGTCCTCTTCCTCTTCTTCGGCCCAGCACGGCGGCGGTGTATCTCCTCCAGCGCATGGGTGGCGACGAGCTCCCCCGATCCCGGTCTTCGACGGCGGCGGCATTATGGGTGGCCGACGAGCTCCCCCCGATTTCAAGCAACGACGAATTTGTGTGTGTCACAAATTTGGCACGCCCGGTGAGACCTGGGTCTCCTCCCATCTCTGTCGATGAGGCTTGAAGTTCGCTTTGTCTATTCCTTAGGCTTGAAGTGGCTTCGCCCGGATCTTCCCAATCCGTCAAAAGGGACGTGGTCCTAACCAAGGATATCCCTTTCCATCGCAGGAACTTTTGACTTCGTCATGGCAACGCTCGAGTACATCTTCGGTGCCTTCGCACCAACCATCGCCGTGAGGGAGGGTTCAAGAATCTTCTTCCTCGACTCCAAGGACGCACACCCTGACGAGCGTCGCAAGCGGTTTGCCGCTAACGCCGTTAAGCAGTGCCTCGCCGTCATGAGCGAGGCAAGGATCTTCACCAAGCACGCTGAGGATCACTCCGGCGCACACCTGCTCGCTCCACTTCAAGATGCGACCGACAGGCTACGCCTTCTTAAGGCGAGCGCACATTCGCTAAAAAGCGCGCATCCGGCGCGCAACTACAAGAGGAAGTTGGCTAAGGTGCAACGCCTTCATGAACAAATCAACACACTCTTCACCAAACCGGCCGAAGACGACCGGTACACGAGAGAGATGGATCTCGCTGAGCGGACGCCAGTCCATAGAGCCATTTTGAAGGATTTCTAGGCGCGCCACCCACAGCTTCGCGCGGCCCGAAAGAACCGCCTCGCTCGCTCCATCAACACCGCTACTTGTCTACATATAGGTGAGGCAGGTAGGAATTTCTTTAATGCTAACAATTCCTTTCAAGTATTGGCTCCAGAAACGCCCGCTGCCGGCAACGAAGAGCTGCAGAGGGAGCTAAGGAGGCTACAAGACCGTGTTGCCCAATTTGGGAGGCACGTTTGTGAACTGGAGGAAGCACCTACTTCAACAAGAGGTGGGGGCAGATTGAGTCATCGATTCTCTGCCCCGTGGCGTCATCAACCATACTCTACACCAACTCTACGTGGGTCATCAACAAAAGACGCACGCTATACTTCATCAACGAGGATGCACTGCGCTCCACTGCCACCCCGAGACGCTTACCGGGGGCAAGACGCATGTTCGGCACGGCAAGGCCGTTGGGAGTGGCGCCGAGTTCATGATTCATCGCTAACAACTCGTCCACGGAATCTGGTGGTCACAACAAAGACAACACCGCCACCTCTTCCTCCGCCATCAAGGGCTCGCCTTCCGCCGTCAAGACACCAAATCAAGAGGGAGAGGCGCCATAAAAACCGCGCCGCCTTACAAAAGGAGTTGGAAGAGCTCGTACTTCAACACACGCAAATACAAGTACTGGCTGACGGCGAGATCAGCGCAAACAACGAGAAGATCACTTTTCCGAGTCTCCCCTGACTTGGAGAGGAACGAGAGGTATAAATACCTCGTCGCACGGCTGGCATCAACGACAAGAGAAAGACCCTAGCGCCGCTCCACCTCAGCTGCTACATGCTCCTACGTAACGCGAAGGGCAAATCAACGCTTCTACACATGGGAAGCCGTTACTTCCTTCGCCAGTACCTGCCCCGACACAAGGCGCACCACAGCTGCAGTCTGTGGCCCTCATCCCACCTGCAACAACACCGACGCCCATGAACGTAGACGACGCATGGCATGGTTTACTCCCAACGCCTGGAAGCAACCTTGCTACCTGTGGCGCCCTAACGGCTTACTTTCCACACAAAAATGAAGATCGATGGGAGCACGAACTTTGATATTTCATCAAATTAGCCGTTGCTTGAAATCGGGGGGAGCTCGTCGGCCACCCATAATGCCGCCGCCGCCGTCGAAGACCGGGATAGGGGGAGCTCGTCGCCACCCATGCGCTGGAGGAGATACGCCGCCGCGGTGCTGGGCCGGAGAAGAGCAGGGATGGCACGCCGGCCACCCCGGCCACGTGAAAAGGAAGAGGACCCCTCCCCTTTTACTGCTCGCGTCCAGAACCAAGAGAGGGAGGAGAGAGAAAAGAGAGGAGAGAGAGGGATTCCTCTGCCATGGATCACATCTCACCTTTCTTTTTCTTTTTTTTCTTTCTTGATACGCGTGTAGCAGATGAAAAATATAGTAGATTGATTCCTTTTCCTTTGGCTCCTTATGCAGAGTCCTCTTTTGGTTGCAAACTGCAGATCCAGTTTTCTGATGCTCGTGGTTTGCTTTTATAGGGTAGGAAATTGAGATAGATACGTGAACAGATAAGACTGAGTTTGTTACGAACACTTATCATCTGATTAATTATCCGCAAAATTATTTAATCAGTTAATTACGGGATTAATTAATAAAGATTTTTTTGTGTCCAATAAGAACATCCACACATCTACTCCCCATCCCCACACTTCATTTCAATATTTCACTATTAGCTACTCCCTCTATCCTTCCCTCTAAATTTCCTTTACAATTTACACTATACTCTAAAAGATTTCTTCTCTCCACCAACTACTCTATTCAGAACTCCAGTGTTTTTAAGTGACCGCTACGGATGCTTTTATACGCCTGCTATGACCCACGTGCACATAGTAGCCCCGATGTCATCCTTTCGCAAGATGCATTTACTGGGAGGGCATTACATGTGTAATACAAAGCTAACCAACACAATTGCACTACCACTACCTCCAGTATTTGCTCCTTTTATTTTGCTTCTGGTAGTGTCGTAGGGCATCGTTAGCTTTATATTATTAAACAAGGGACGGCCTTGGTCTAAAATCTACAAAACAAAAATGATAAAATTTGCAGGAGATATGCATAGTACCTTCTTCTCGTTCCTGACTGAGATGATTTTTGCAACACAGTTTGGCTGGTCCATCAATGATTGAAAGAATAAAAGGTTTGTGTCAGAACTCGGCAATAACCAGGAGAAATAACATGGACGAGCATAACTTATTACCAGGCACGAATGGTTGATAAATCTTGCGATCCCACCCTTGCGGGTTGCATCAACAATATGTTCCTTATCAATCTTGAAGAAATAACAGGCACCCCGGTCAACAATGGCGCGTATGGGTGGCATTGTGCTCCCCGATCCCAGTCAATGACGGCGCATATGGGTGGCCGGCGAGCTCCCCCGATCCTGGTCAGCAACGGCGAACATGTGGCAGGCGTGCTCCCCCGTCCTCGGTATGCAATGGCGTATGGGTGGCCGGCGAGCTCCCCCGATCCCGGTCAGCAACGGCGAACATGGGTGGCAGGCGTGCTCCCCCGTCCTCGGTATGCAATGGCGTATGGGTGGAAGGCGTGCTCCCCGGTCTTGATCTACAAAGGCGGCGTCAGCTTATGGGTGGCCGGCGAGCTCCCCCCGACCTCAAGTCGCGACGGCGGTGGCCAAATCATCTTCTCCCATTGGCATATGGGTGGCCGGCGTGCCCCTGATTCCGATCTGCGAGGATGGCGATGGGTGGCTCAGAGCTCCCCTCAAGCAGCAAACTACAACGGCGGCGGCGTCCTTTCCGATTTCCATGGCGCGAGATGGCGGCGCTCAAGCTGGCGGCGTTGGCATCTTCCCCACGCTGGCGCGGCGGCGCCCGGCGGCAGCAAAGCTCGCGGCGGCTGGCTCGTGCCCATCTTCTCCAATGGCGGCGAGCATATCCCGTCTCGGCGGCGCCCTAGGACGGCATGGACGGCGGTGCCCCGGGTCACCCATCTACTTCCATGGCGACCCGACGGCGGCGCGTCCTCTGTTTCTTTCGGCACCCTGCTCCTCTGCGCGCGCACCAGCGACGGCGCATCTCCACGCCCGGTGGTCCTCCCTTTGGATCTGGACACGAAGGCGGCGCGAATCGGGTCGGCGGCGCGGCCCTCCTGCTCGCGACGGCCAGCGCGCAGCCCCTTTTTCCTCGTCGGCGCACATGGCGCCAGAGGCGGCGGCGGACCTCCTCCGCACCAACACGAGCGGCATCCCAGGCGTCAACAGGCGGCGGCCCGTTCTCATCTCCACGGCCGGCCTCAAGCAGCACCCAGCGGCGGCCCCGGCGGTGACGCGGTTCCCTCCACGGCTCCGGTGGCACAGATGGCGGCCGGCCCGGTTTTCTCCAAGCGCGGCCGACGCCGGTGCGCTCCTTCTCCATGACCCGGCGCAGCGGCAGCACGGCTCTTCGGCCCAGCACGGCGGCGACGAGCAGCATCTCCAGCGCGGCGGCTCAGACGGCACGGCGCGGCGACCCTGGCCATCGTCAGCACGGCGGCATTCATCTTCTCTCCAAGCGCGCGGCGACGACTCAGCCTCACAGCATGCGGAGCGGCCATCTCCTCCTCCCCGGCGTGGGCTGCACACACTGCACCGCCATTCGTCGGGCCAACGCGCTCGGTTCTATGCTCGGCGCCGGCGTCTGCTTGACTGAACATGAGCAAGCATGCGAAGTCAAGACGAGGCATGCCCCCAATAATTGCTTCTTTGCGGTGGGTGGCCAATACGTGCATGCATAATTAACACTAATTGCTAATCAAGGTGATTAGTGGAACGAGGGAATACAACGTATATACCTGTGCATGTGTATCTGAGTTGCATGGAAAGTCGCTGCTGACGAGGAGACCACGAGGAGATACGTGAGCCACTAAAATACGGAAGAAAATTTGAAAGGACCTAGGTCCTTCACAAATAAAAAAGACCCTACCTGATGGATGACAAGTGTCCTCTCTCCCTCCAATCTCAAAGCACGCAGGGGTCAAGTATCGCTGCTGAAAAACAATCACGGGCGGCTCACCTCAATTCACCCCGATTCCCCCAATTCCCACATGACAGCCCTAACCCTACCCGCCGCCGCCGCCGCCGCCGACGAGCCGGCCACCGGCGCGCCCCCAAGTCGTCGTTCTCAGCCGGCGCCGCCGCCCCGCTGTGTCGTTCTCCGCCAGCGCCCATCATCGCCATGGAGTCCGCCGCCGCCGCCGCTGGAGCCTTAAGGCCCTGTGCGCGCGGCCCGTCGTCGACCCCAGGCTCCCAAGGCCGATGGCCAACCTGTTGAGTAGGGGCTGCACTAGCAGGGGAGGGGCGAGTTGGAGAAGGTCGTTGACCGGCGCATCGTTGGCGAGGTGAGGCCGGCGGCGGTGAGCAAGTACGGGGAGACGGCGACCAGGGGCCTTGCGGAGCACGGCGCCGACCGGACAGCGATGGAGGACGTCGTGTAGAGCTTGTCGATTTTGCCCTGTCTCCGCTGCTCACCTCGTCCTCCGTCGCTGCTGCCGTCCCCTCCTCCTGCTAACTGCTCCCTTCTGCTACCTGTCAAGAGCAAGAATGCATCAGCAAGGGGGTGTATAGAGTATGCTTCTGAAAACCCAGTTCAAAGTGATGAAATTCATCAATCAGTCAGTGTGGTGTGGAATTGTGAGTGACCTTGCTGCTTGCCAGCATCATGTGAGCTCTACCCGGAGTTGCATCATAATGTTAGCTCTACTTGGAGTTTTTCAGACAACATAAGCATGCAGCTAGCTAGCTAGCTAGATTAGTAGTTACTTTGCGGTGTGTGTGTGAGAGAGAGATGGTGTATTATTAGAAGAGCTTGTAATTTCATATTGTAATTTCAAATTTCAGATCTTGTAATTTCATATTGTAAGGAGAGCTTTCATGTACTCTAGAAATTCATGTACATAAGGCTTTTATTTTTCAGGGATAGAAATACATAAGGCTTCTTTCATGTACTTTACAAATGTTCCATGTACTTTACAAATGTTTCATGTACTTCAGAGTTGACGCACTACAGGAGTAATTTTCTGAAATTTTGATGCACTGCTATAGCTACAAAATGGATGCACTCCGGGAGTAATTTTCTGAATTTGTGATGCAATGCTGTAGCTTCAGAATTGACGCATATCAGGAGTAATTCATACATGTGTAAGGATCAATTATATTGCTGAAAATTTCTGGACAAGCTCCTGACATGCACAAAGTTCATGTTCGGAATGAGAAAAATACTCCTGTACAGTACAGCTGAAACAGAGTAACATGTAAAATTACTCCTACTAGCAGTGTCATGTAAAAATGTGTGTATGCTAAGAAAATACTCCTGGAGTAACATGTATGCCTCAACTAGAGAAACATTCACTAAATAAGCAAAGCATTTGTCCATGTACAGACAGCTGAACCTATTTCACTGGAACAACTATTACAAGCCTTGTAGTTTCAGAGAAGACAATATAAATGCATGAAGAACATCGGCGGCGAGGTGAAAGAGGACGCCGAGGGTCGCGGCGGCGGCGGCACGGCTGCCGGTGGCGGCGCCGTTGCGGCTGCCGGCAGCGACGGAGTGCCCTCCGGCGGGCTCGGGTCGAAGGACGGCGGCGTGCCCTCCGGCGGGCTGGACGATGGCGGAGTGCCCTCTGGCGGCATGGGCTCGAAGAACATCGGCGGCGAGGTGAAAGAGGACGCCGAGGGTCGCGGTGGCGGCGGCGCGGCTGCCGGTGGCAGCGCCGTCCCGGCTGCCAGCGGCGATGACGCCAAGGCTTGCAGCGGCGGCGTTACGGACTGGAGAACGGAGCGATTTAGCTTATCCGTGCTTGACCCCGGCCCTGCGTGCTTTGAGATTGGAGGGAGAGAGGACACTTGTCATCCATCAGGTAGGGTCCTTTTTATTTGTGAAGGACCTGGGTCCTTCCAAATTTTCTTCCCTAAAATACGAAGCTACATACATGAAGATGATACACCAACAGAACACTCCACGCGGGTATAAATGACGGCTGGTGCCCTACGCGGCACTGCGCACCGTCATCTTCACCAAGCGAAGGGACACGGCTAACATCGTGTAAACGACGCTCCGGCCCTATCGGAATCACGGTCCGCTAAGGGAAATCCTCCACGAGTCGTCCGCTGCTGAAAACGGAGGACCCCTGAACAATAATACATAAAATGGTGATTTTTCCCTAGCGGAGACACGTTCCGCTAGGGAGAATCATCCCCAGCCTCCGTTCGTCAAGTTGCTTTAGCGGGATGCCGTTCCGCTCGAGGAAATAGAAGACCGACTGCCGGTGACTCCGTTAACGATCACAGCGGGGGCCATCAGCACCGGTAGGACAAACTGCTACACCGACCTTAACGGGATTCCGTCTCGTCCAACGAATACGCCGCCTCGAAGGAGAAAAGACCCTGAAGGCCAGCGGTATCGTGGAGATCCCAATTCCACGGTGCCGACGCACATCTCCTATTCAACAAACACCGCCCCGAAGGTGAACAAGACCCTGAAGGCCGACGGCGTCGTGGAAATCCCAATTCCACGGTGCCGATCTACATATCGTCTCGACAAACACCACCTGAAGGTGAACATGACCCTAAAGGCCAACTATATCATGGAGATCCCAATTCCACGGTACTGTCATACACTCCGTCCCGATAAACACAAGCCTGAAGGAGAACAAGACCCTAAAGGCGAACAAGTATCATGGAGATCCTAATTCCACGGTACCAACATACACCCCGCTCCAAAAATATCAAGACGATGGTGATCAAGACCGTCAACGTCAACATCCAACCCTGGACACGCCGGGATATCTCTGATGACGCCAACAAGCCGTCTACTTCAACTCCAAGTCAAGTGCAAGCCGTGCATCTCCCAAGTACAACTACACCAACATGAAGCCTAAAGACACAAATTCAAGCGACATGGGCGAGCATAGCCATACAACGGCTGTGCTAGGCACTGCGTGGGCCATGTGTTACCCCATGTATCCTGCCATGGCCAACGACACCCTACATCCACCCACAGCACAATGAAGCACAAGACAAGGAGAAGAAGAAGACAGCCTCGTGGCTTAATCAGAGGTGTTCCGCGTGTATCCCGCGCGGATGTAATTAACTGGGTAGCCTTCCGAGGCACCAGGATCCAGAACCATCACAATCGTCTACACAAGATGGCCAACTAGCATGGCTACGGAGCGCAACTCCAACAGAAACTTGTATTTTATTACGATAATAAAATGTCAACGTTCTTGTCTCCTTCTTTTGTGCGTTTTTTATAAATGCACTGGCACGCCCGCAAAATCCCGGCGAATTTGTGTGCGTCACAAATTTGGCACGCCCAGTGGGACATGGGTCTCCTCCCATCTCTGCCGTTGAGGCTTGAAGTCTACTTCGCCTACTCTTTAGGCTTGAAGTGGCTTCGCCCGGATCTTCTTATTCGTCTCCAATCTGTTAAAAGGGACGTGGTCCTAACCAAGGATGCCCCTTTCCATCGCAGGAGCTTTCGACTTCGTCATGGCAATGCGCAAGTTCATCTTCGGCGCCTTCGCACCGACCGTTGCCGTGGGGGAGGGAGGGCTCAAGGATCTTCTTCCTCGATGCCAAGGACGCACACCCTGACAAGCGCCTCAAGCGGTTTGCCGCTAACGCCGTTAAGCAGTGCCTCGCCGTCATGAGTGAGGCAAGGATCTTCACCAAGCACGCTGAGGATCACTCTGGTGCACACCTACTCGCCCCACTTCAAGATGCGGCCGACAGGCTGCGTCTTCTTAAGGCGAGTGCACGCTCGCTGAAAAGCGCACATCCGGCGCGCAACTACAGGAGAAAGCTTGCTAAGGTGCATCGTCTTCATGAACAAGTCAGCACACTCTCTACCAAGCCGGCCGAAGACGACTGGTACACGGGAGAGGTGGACCTCGCTGAACGGAAACCAGTCCATGAGGCCATTTTGAAGGATTTACGGGCGCACCACCCACAGCTTCGCGTGGCCCCGAAGAACCGTCTCGCTCGCTCCATCAACACCACTACTTGTCTACACATAGGTGAGACAGGTAGGAATTACATTAATGCTAACAATTCTTTCCAAGTGTTGGCTCCAGAAACACCCGCTACTGGCAACGAAGAGCTGCGGAGGGAGCTAAGGAGGCTACAAGACCGTGTTGCCCAATTTGGGAGGCATGTTCGTGAACTGGAGGAAGCGCCTACTTCAACAAGAGGTAGGGACAGATTGAGTCATCGATTTTCTGCCCCGTGGCGTCATCAACCATACTCTACACCAACTCTACGTGGGTCATCAACAAAAGACGCACGCTATACTTCATCAACAACGAGGATGAACCGCGCTCCACCACCACCCTGAGACGCTTACCGGGGGCAAGACGCGCGTACGGCACGGCAAGGCCTTTGGGAGTGGCGCCGAGTTCAAGCTTCATCGCCAATTGCTCCTCTATCACGGAATCTGATGGACACGACAAAGGCAGCACCGCCACCTCTTCCTCAGCCATCAAGGGCTCGCCTTCCGCCGACAAGACACCAAATCAAGCGGGAGAGGCGCCATAAAAACTGCGCCGCCTTACAAAAGGAGTTGGAAGAGCTCGTACTTCAACACACGCAAATACAAGTGCTGGCTGACGGCGAGATCAGCGCAAACAACGAGAAGATCACTTTTCCGAGTCTCCCCTGACTTGGAGAGGAACGAGAGGTATAAATACCTCGTCGCACGGCTGGCATCAACGACAAGAGAAAGACCCTAGCGCCGCTCCACCTCAGCTGCTACATGCTCCTACGTAACGCGAAGGGCAAATCAACGCTTCTACACATGGGAAGCCGTTACTTCCTTCGCCAGTACCTGCCCCGACACAAGGCGCACCACAGCTGCAGTCTGTGGCCCTCATCCCACCTGCAACAACACCGACGCCCATGAACGTAGACGACGCATGGCATGGTTTACTCCCAACGCCTGGAAGCAACCTTGCTACCTGTGGCGCCCTAACGGCTTACTTTCCACACAAAAATGAAGATCGATGGGAGCACGAACTTTGATATTTCATCAAATTAGCCGTTGCTTGAAATCGGGGGGAGCTCGTCGGCCACCCATAATGCCGCCGCCGCCGTCGAAGACCGGGATAGGGGGAGCTCGTCGCCACCCATGCGCTGGAGGAGATACGCCGCCGCGGTGCTGGGCCGGAGAAGAGCAGGGATGGCACGCCGGCCACCCCGGCCACGTGAAAAGGAAGAGGACCCCTCCCCTTTTACTGCTCGCGTCCAGAACCAAGAGAGGGAGGAGAGAGAAAAGAGAGGAGAGAGAGGGATTCCTCTGCCATGGATCACATCTCACCTTTCTTTTTCTTTTTTTTCTTTCTTGATACGCGTGTAGCAGATGAAAAATATAGTAGATTGATTCCTTTTCCTTTGGCTCCTTATGCAGAGTCCTCTTTTGGTTGCAAACTGCAGATCCAGTTTTCTGATGCTCGTGGTTTGCTTTTATAGGGTAGGAAATTGAGATAGATACGTGAACAGATAAGACTGAGTTTGTTACGAACACTTATCATCTGATTAATTATCCGCAAAATTATTTAATCAGTTAATTACGGGATTAATTAATAAAGATTTTTTTGTGTCCAATAAGAACATCCACACATCTACTCCCCATCCCCACACTTCATTTCAATATTTCACTATTAGCTACTCCCTCTATCCTTCCCTCTAAATTTCCTTTACAATTTACACTATACTCTAAAAGATTTCTTCTCTCCACCAACTACTCTATTCAGAACTCCAGTGTTTTTAAGTGACCGCTACGGATGCTTTTATACGCCTGCTATGACCCACGTGCACATAGTAGCCCCGATGTCATCCTTTCGCAAGATGCATTTACTGGGAGGGCATTACATGTGTAATACAAAGCTAACCAACACAATTGCACTACCACTACCTCCAGTATTTGCTCCTTTTATTTTGCTTCTGGTAGTGTCGTAGGGCATCGTTAGCTTTATATTATTAAACAAGGGACGGCCTTTGGTCTAAAATCTACGATACAAAAATGATAAAATTTGCAGGAGATATGCATAGTACCTTCTTCTCGTTCCTGACTGAGATGATTTTTGCAACACAGTTTGGCTGGTCCATCAATGATTGAAAGAATAAAAGGTTTGTGTCAGAACTCGGCAATAACCAGGAGAAATAACATGGACGAGCATAACTTATTACCAGGCACGAATGGTTGATAAATCTTGCGATCCCACCCTTGCTGGTGGCATCAACAATATGTTCCTTATCAATCTTGAAGAAATAACAGGCACCCTTGTACTGTTGTCGTTTCCCAGACTGGTATTCTTTCTCTCTTTTGTCAGCAACACGCTGCCCAACAATTTCACCAACATACTCTACAACCTGAAATGTTTTTATGGAAGAATTGTATGAGTGTCTTTACTTGCCAAATCTTCAGCTTCTCATACCAGCATATAGAAAAGGAAACAAAAGGAATGAAAAATTACCATAGAACCACGTGGAATAAACTCTGATGTATAGAGACCAAGTCCATGTATGCCAGATTTATAGACTACCAAGTGTTTCCATCCTTTTAACTGCTTGTAGTGGATATATTCCTTCTATGAAAAATAAAGACACAAATTATTAATGGTATGTGTCATAACTATGTTGTCTCTCTATTGCATATACTATATTGAAGTTAATCAGATACACTGCAGTGAAGGATTACTGAAAGGAGCTACCTGTCCTGTTATGCAAGACTTTGATCCATTTATGCGGAGCCAAGCATTGATTTGTTCTTGGGAAACACTGTACTCACAACTATTCTCTTCAGGTTTTTTGTAATTTGCACCAGGCCAGTCTTCTCCCTTTCGGCCTCCAAAACCCTGTTTCAAAAGAACAAAAAAGTAGATATAAGAATTTGGATTTACAGAGAGTACAAAAAAATCAACCAAATATTACCTCTGTACGTGCGCATGTCTGGTCATTGTTTCTCAAACATTTCTTCTTAGGATGATCAAGAGTAGCATGATCCAGGCATGTCCCATAAAAACCAACATTTTGATTATGCTCGCCTTCTGGTTCCCTTTGCAACATACCCTGTTGAAATTCAAAAGCAATCATGAACATAAAAAACAAGTTCCACAAACATAATAGTAAATGGGATCATCATAATATACAACCGAATAAATAATGCAATTGCAAGAAAAAGAAAAACTTAATATTTGAAGAAAAACAACACACGGTTAATATTGTCATTAAAAAAGGCTTCATTGAAAATTATCTAGTAAAAAGCCATCTCTGTTTATTGGATTGGTTGAAGGGCGTGCACAGAATTCTGGCATATCCTATGTTGTCATAAGATTACTAGTGTGGAAAAACAATTATTTGTAGCCCAGGATGCACAATATATCTCATGAGTATGCAGTAAGTACATGTGGAGAATATGTAGTTTGTCCTAAAAAAAAAGCTTATTAAATTTGCAGATATTATACCCTCTGATGTGCACACCAAGGATGGAAGAGAACTGAACACTTTACATCCCGACACTCCATAAAAGAGCCCCCGGTTCTGTTACACATTGAGCATGCCTGCTGACCAAAAACATTTGCAATAATCAAGGCAAGAAGTTCATCAGAAACTGCAAAGTAAAAGTATTATTGAGTGAATTCATAACTAGAGATGATAAGAAATCCATGTCATAGGCTAGCATTTGGTAATGGATGTGATTTGAGTTTGCATGTGCAGAAAGATTGTTCCAATAAAGAATCATAAGAGCATGTGTATGGAACTTACAGTATTTCTCTTGGCCGGTGAAACACCCAATATATCAAAAGCACTCATTGTGGTGGCATTTGGGCATTCTGTACCAGGTGTCCACAACGCACAAACCACATGAACCCACTGTATCGTTTGTTGACGAAGTAAACTAGAACTGTGATCAGTGGTCCAGGAATTGCTGATTATGTTCTCGTGTGCAAAATCTATTGTCTTCTGCAGATCAATTGTAGATACAGTATTCAATCTTGTTAATCTCGATGCATAATCATGCTTGGCATTTTCCCCGTGTATATTACTTGTACATTCATTTATTGCATTTCCTGATGGATGCATGTATTTTTCAGATCTTGCTGAAATTGTCAAACCTTTGACCAAACTTTTTAGAACATTCTGCGCTTTCAATGCCCTTGTCATAGCACCACCTCCATAACCACATAAAACACAGACCTGAAAAATAATGAAGATTGCTAAGCAACACTCCTAATGCAGCAGAAATCCCTCGGTACTTGAAGAATATAACATGGAGAAAAACAATATAATTAAGCTCTATCGAAATTTAAGAGCAAATAGTCTCATACCAGAAGCATACGTATTGAAAGGATCATTATCTAATAAGGTTATGTTAAGGTAGTTATATTCATAGTTCAGACCATTAAGGCTTGTCTACCCTTACAAAGAGCACTCATTTAAGAAACCTTTGGCAATGACATGACAGATAGGATGTACACCCATAGAAAGCAACATATATCACATTAACTAATTTCTATCCGTGCATAATATAGTTACTTTTTCCTAATATCAGACTCTGAAGGTCCATACAAGGCAAAAGCAAATACCGGCTTACTAACAAATTCAAGGCAGCTGGCCAATCTTATAACGCTAGAAGCATATCAAGAAATATTCATATTTCTAACGGTCAAAAGTAAAATCAATTTTCTCCTCGTTTTCCCCAGATGATGTAGAGTATTTGAGCTCCAGTGTATGACAAGATTTACTGTCTTGAAGCTCCATATTACAAGTTCATTTGTAGTGGAAGAAGTATGAACTGCTCTATTTTTAAGCACCCTAACCTCATAAAACATATGCATCTCCCTTAACCAGTTCAATCATTTGCATGTAGGTGATTAAATTGCCTAAGGAGACCAAAATAAGAGTCGATGGCTGCTTAAGTATGCACTTACAGCAAAGCATATTGTGCCCTTTGAAGGAGTGAAGTTCTTATTAAGATCATGTAGTTCAGTAATTAGCAAGGAACTAAAGTGCTTAAGTAATGATGAGAAGTGAAATGTAGAAGCCCCACTTGTAATTTGCATGTAGGTGATATTTTGGTATATATATTACCACAAAGAATCTTTTACTAATCTACTATGTGATGTAAAAGGATAAATAAATTAATCCTGGAAATAAATTGACTTACTGTGCCCTGGGCATTGATCTTGCAGGGTCTACAGAACCATTGTCCTCTTCGAACTTTTAGGACACCATAGCAAGCTTGGTGCACCTACACAAAGTACAGGGTTCTATGTAAATATGCAGGAGTACTAAGTACAGATAAGAAATAGTATGACAAACTTTGATATAGCACTTGCTGCACTCTATTATTTGATTGCAAGGTTCCAGCTTTGAGATTCCACAAACACAACATGGAGCATCTGAGTTAAGCCTTTCTTTATATCTGTGGAAGATATTAAGCAGAACTTTATTTGGTCAACCAGTAATATAACAACATAAATTAACAGAGATAGTATATTATCTATAAAAAATCCCTTATTTTTTAAAAAATCTAAAGAATGCATCTGCTGGAACTACAACCTCCCAACATTCACTTCACAGACTTGAACTGCATTGTCTTCATCACCATGAGGATTGCATGTTGATCCGGTTGTGAATTCTTCATGCATCTTAATCCTATTAAGAGATATACTTGCTCGTCGATTTTTAGTTCCTGTAGGTATATTATGGGAGTAAAACATTCATGCAGAAATTAAGAAATTTGCAGTTTGCTGATGCAGATTTTCTGTAGAGAAGACAACTACTGTTTGTCTTAATAGTTAATCCCTAAGGCGTCATTTTTTTTCACCTTATTTTAACCTATCTTCATTTTATTGACTTTGCGGATGGGAAGATAAGATAAGGCGAAAAGAATGACACCTAATTTTCTCTACTCACATGTTGACCATATAAAATCAAGTTCACAAAAAGGGTTTCCAACAGCAACTGGCAAAAAACTAAACACAGGAGAGAAATGGTCAACATAATGGAATATAATCAATTTAAGCACTATACAATCAAATATTAGAATGTTTGTGCATGTCCTACCTGTAAATCTCGATGCAGACACTGAGAGCTGACATGTCCTCATATCAGTTAGGCCAATAGGCTTACTTTCTCCAAGATCTGAAATGAGAGGCTTTTCATATTTCCAATTTAAAAAATCACTGTAGCTAATTAGCTATTTGTAGGTACTAGTAGAAATGTTTGCAGAAACATACCACTGCATGGACTTTTACAGTGTGACCTGAGAGTGTTAGATGAATAGCTGCAACTTTCATTACCAAATGAAGATCCATCTAAAGAATAAGCTGAGCTCTTTTCCTCAGAAAAGTGGACATTTTCTGTCTTACTGAGGGATTTGACAGCATGGCATCTCTTAGTTTTCTTAAGAATCAGATCAAGCGGAACAATTTTGGGAGATTTTCGATTATCATTCATTATTCCAGTAGCAATTAAACTGGAATCAATGTGGACACTCCCTTTACAAGGATCTTCGCTGTTAGGATCATTTACAATGCAGTTCAGAGACACAAATTTAGGCAGTTTACGGACAAATACATGACTCCCTTCCTGTTGGTGCTTTGCTTTATCCAGTGTGGTCATATCATCTGCTTGCTTTTTTCTATCAGAACTTAATTCTCCAAGCAAAATGCCCTTGTCATCTGATTGCTCGTCATCACCTTTCAAAATCTTGTGATGGCTGTGAAGTCGTTTCACAGGCTTATTCAGATGCATGGTAGCATGTTTTCGCTTGGGTTTTGATACCCTGCAAGAAAGTGAACTAGCCTCCCTGTTTGGTTGAGAATCCCCCTTTCGGGATGACTGGAAATTAATTTTCTCAGTACAATCTTCTGATTTTGAATGCTTTGCAGAGCACCTCAATGTTCTTGAATTCTTTGGCATTTGAAAACATTGCTCGTCATTGCCATTTTCCTTAAGCGTACTTCCATCAGAAATCTGATTGAGTTTTCCCTTCACTTTTGATGGGTCCAAGTGAAATCTAGAGAAACTATTTAGGGCTTGTTTACATCCTGTACCAGTAGGCACATAGTTCGATGATGAACATTTCTCAATTCTTGATCCTTCATCAAACGCGGGGTTTCTATGTTCAACACAATATTTAGCAGTACATGAGGATACAGTGTTAAATTCAGGTGATGTAGAGAACTTTGTCACCACAGCACTGGAGGATCCAGAAGAAAAACAGGACTTCAGTTGATCTTTAGATATCCCAGAATCTTTACAAGGACCCTTTTGCTCTGTTACACTTCCATAGGGCCAACTGCCACCAGCAACTGATGCTTCAGATACATTCTTCGGAATCTGCGTTGTAGGAACACAAGGCTGGTTCATTACTTTCTGAGATATGTCTTTCCAAAAAGAAGCTTGAGAATTGCTTTTTCTAGCAAATATATTGCTTGAGCAATGGCATATTAACTTTTCACTCTCTTCTAGTGCAAAGCATTTGGTAGAATTTGGCATGTCGTGCTTGTTTTTTGGTACAGCACAATCACTTTGATCAATTCTAACATCACAGTGTTTTGTAAAGCCACAACCTGCCAAACATTTTGTGACTACTGGATAGCAGCATCTTCCATCCAAACAAGGACCTGGTTCTTTCTTATTACGAACATCAAGGAGAAGGTTTTTGGTCAAGTTGTTGATTGTATGTCCCATAGAACTGCAGTAAATAAAGGTCAAGGAAGCGTGGAATAGCTGGAGCATGTTTTTAATAACCACAAAAGTATTAATGGATAGATACATTTGTACCGATCTGCTAAGAAAACAGGTCCAGTGATAGTAAAAGCAAAGGCAAGTACTCAAAGAAAATAAACAGTCTCAGACAGTAACAGGCCCCGAAAGATCCATCTTCGTGGGGCTACAGAAAAGTCTGATATTGCACCATGAAAAGAGCAGGAAGGATCACAGCTCACACAACACAAGTTAAATTAAAGGATTGATGTCTGTATGAAATTCACTACTACAAATAAATGCAAAAACAAATACGTACATTTCTGAGTTTAACACATTGTTCATCAAGGAATATGATATAATCTTTGGTTGTATACTTGCAAAAACAAGCGTAACACTATTACCAGAGACAGGATCTCAAAAATCAGATTGCACGCCATACAGTGCATACCTTGCTTACTCACAAGTACAATAACACACATAATTAATAAATATTAGAATGGAGGCTATCCTGACATGGCTGACAAGGCCAAAAGCTTATAAAACACAATGGTGCAATGC
Organism: Raddia distichophylla; assembly: GCA_005191435.1. Taxonomy (NCBI): domain Eukaryota; kingdom Viridiplantae; phylum Streptophyta; class Magnoliopsida; order Poales; family Poaceae; genus Raddia; species Raddia distichophylla. Next base: position 2,797,646 of record SPJY01000659.1, on the reverse strand, counting down.
AACACACTCTCCACGAGAAATACTCAAGCGCAGAACGGCAACCTAATGACTGGCTTCACCTTTTGCACAAACTTCAACATCTACATTCTTGCTTCTGAAAATTACTGAAGAGTTTTTGTTGATCAAGGATAGGTATACCTGTGTTAGAAGGGCAAGGAATTTCAACATCTACAACTTTGCTTCTGAAAAACTATTCTATCGTATTCATCATTTAGGCTAGCAATGGGTCAGGGAGGCAAAAAGGATGAGAGAAGAGGTGGGCTGAAGGAAATATTTCACCCCAACTAGCCTCAAGTAAATTTACTTTGTTTCGTTGAATATTAAACATTCCAAATAATTTGGGAAATATCAAATAATGTGACATCCTCTATTTTGTCGTATGTCACTTATATTTTCAAAATCCTAAAAAATAAAATAAAAGGGAATTGTTATATATGAAACCCTAGTTTAAATTAATTTAAAATAAGTTTAAGCCAAAACCCTAGAAGACCTTTTAGAAAAATTCTGAGAAAATCCTCATAAATCTTAAAGGCCACTATTTAGCCACCTCCAAATTTCAAGTCCAAAACCCAAGGCTAGCATGTGTTTCCGCAGAGTGACATCGTTCTGTCGGGAGCCCATCAAACCCATGAAATGACGAGCAAACGTGCAAGAACCAAATCCAAACTTGGTGGAGAGTTATTTGAGGCCTAAACCTGCCTAAAGTCAGAAGCCCAAGTCAAAATTCGCATATTTGTAAAAATACCAAAAGTAGGGGAGTCCTAAATCTATTCGGAGTAGAATTAGAGTCCAACTCAAATTCTACCCATTGGAGGCCTGCCCATGGACGACCAATACACTATATAAGTACCCCAAGACCCCCCCTCAACACCACAACTCGTGCAAACCTCAAAGCAAACCCTAGCTGTCGCAAAAACCTAGCCCGAGGAGGTTTTTGAGATAGATCTCCTTGTGCCTTGCCCAAATCGAGTTGTAGATCCCACCATTGCGTAGAGCTCGTCGAGGCGGTCCAGATGGATACCTGGATCATCAAAATCGGTAGAGAATTGCACCCGTTAGGCTCGCCAGAGTTCGCTGCCGCCGCCGCCTCGGCATGCGCTCCCCGCCGCCCGCATCTGCCGCATACTGCCCCCGTGTGACACCTATCCCGCCAGCGTCGCGCGCGCCCGCGTGGCTCCCGCGCCGCCACGCGTCGGCGTGTGGTTGGCCGCCGCTGTTGCCCAGTAGCGCCAACATGTACTAGTCCTGACTTAGTAGTTAGGAAAAACTGTTAACACACTTTACCTTGAAAAGATCGGGCTGCGGTCAATGGGCTCAAGAAGGGGACCTGAGTTGTCGAAACCTTAGAGGGGTATCGGTGTTAACAGAAGAAACTAATTTCGCCATGTAATGTTTTTTTGTTTGTGCTCCTAAGGAAGAGCTTAGACACAAAAGCATCACTCAGCTTATGGGGAAAGTGTGCTACACTCTGCAGAGGTGAAAACTATCATGATAGCCGTTCCCACGGCCATGGGAGGAGAGGAAGGTCGTATATGGTAGTCTCATATGTTATCTAATAACCTGATGTTTGTTACTTTGAGAATCTATTCATCTTTATTAATTGTTCAACAAATGCTTTTGCAACACTTTAATTAATTTTGATAAGAATAGGTGTTTATGCAAATTAACCATCATGTTCTTGTTATACCCGTGCATTCATATATAAGGATTCTTGTTGGGTAGTCGTGTACTCATTATACAAATCCACGGATATATTTGTTCAGGAGAAGACTCGGTCCAGTTTGCCCGCAGGATCAGGAGAATTCTTTGCCGGATTTTGCTGAAGACTAGCTGTCGTTCGAAGGATTGCATAGAGAGCATCGTCATATTTATTCTATTGCATATCATTTCAATTTCCGCTACTCTGATTATTACTAAATGGATTTATGCAAACTATTGTAATAAGTGGTTGTGATACAATTACTTTGTGACATCCTCTATTTTATCGTATGTCACGTATATTTTCGAAAATCCAAAAATAAAATAAAAGGGAATTGTTATATACAAAACCCTGATTTAAATTAATTTAAACTAGGTTTAATCCAAAACCCTAGAAGCCTTTTTTGAAAAATTATAGAAAAATTCCCATAAATCCTAAGTGCCATGATTTAGCCACCCTCCAAATTTCAAGTCCCAAAGCCCAAGGCTAGCATGTGTTTCCGCAGTGCGACGCCGTTCTGCCAAGAGCTCGTCGGTCCAATGAAATGACGAGCAAACGTGCAAGACCCAAGCCCAAACTTGATGGAGGGTTATTTGAGCCCTAAACCTGCCCAAAGCCAGAAGCCCAAATCCAAATTCGTTTATTAACAAAAACACCAAAATTGGGAAGTCCTAAACCTATTAGAAGTAGAATTAAAACCCAACTCAAGTTCTACCCATTTGAGGCCTGCCCATGGTCGTCCAATGCAGTATAAAAGCACCCCAAGACCTCCTCTCAGCACCTCAACCCGAGCAAAGCCCCAGAGCAACCCTAGCCGTCGCAAAACCCTAGCCCGAGGTGAGTTTTGAAATAGAACTCCCTGTTCTTTGCGCAAAGCAAGTAGTAGAAGCCACCAGTGCGTAGATCTCGCAGACGGTCCAGATGGGTACCTGGATCGTCAAAATCGGTGCAAAATCGCATGAGAACGAGCTCGCCGGAGTTTCAGCCTGCTCCGCTGCCGCCCTCGCCGCCGGCGACCTCGGCGAGTGTGCCCCGCCGCCCGCATCAGCCGCGCCCCCTCCCAGCCCGACACCTGTCCCCACCCGCCGCCAGCAGCTGCGCCCGCACGCGCTTGCGCCCTGATGCCGCCACGCGTCGCCTCGTTCCTTCGTGCCAGTGCCTCCACGTGTCGCCACCCGCCGTCGCCGCGCGTCATGCCGTCGCCATCTCCCGCCAGCGTTAGCCACGCATCATCCGTCGCCGCGCCGCCCAACAGCAAGCCGCCACGTGTCCACCCCTGTGCCGCCGCACTGTGCTGGGCCGGCCCAGTTCGGTCGGTTCGGTTGGTTTCACTGGTTTAACCGGTTTTATTATTTCAGCCTTACCTGATTTTCCTAAAACTTCCAAGAATTGTTTAGTGAGCATCAGAACTCCAAATTAGATGATTTCAGAGCCATTATTTTCCATAATTAGCCTAGAATTTTATACATTTAATTGGGATATATGTTCTGTGGTGAATTGTGCTGTTCTTATGCATTTGCATTTTTGTGTAGACTGTCGGTGCTCCCGATGCTCAGCGTTTTTCCCGGAGGTTCCAGAAGGAGGCCCGCAAGACCCTGAGTACTACCAATGCAAGATAGTTGCATTTTGCTCTCCTAATTTATAAAACTTACCCGTTTAACTGTTTTATTTATTTTTCTCATTCATAAAATGATGGGAAGGGTTAGAACCTAATTATTTACACTGCGTCACTGACCCTGTGAATTTAGCCATTTATTGCTGCCTTAATTATTTTTCCTAGCATATACTTGTGCATAGATGCTAGCGCTCGTGGGTTATTAGTTGTTAGGTTATTCATCATTTATTTATTAAACTTGTGACTTGGTATATTTGGAGGTGCTGAGTTACTTAATAATATAATCAACTAAAACCTACGTGGCGTGTGTTGGCTAAAGGTGGCAAGTCGGGTGGTTTTGTGGATTGAGGATTGTAGTGGAGGTATTCACCTTGGTCTAAGGACCCTTGTCGTGTGTTTATCCGTCCAAACCATACAAGCGCAACCATAAGTGCTAGCCCTAGCATGTCGGCCAACATATGCTAGTCCTGACTTAGTAGTTAGAAAAAACTGTTTAACACACCTTACCTTGAAAAGGTCGGGCTGAGGTCCGTGGGCTCAAGAGGGGGACCCGAGTTGTCGAAACCTTAGAAGGGGTATCGGTGTTAACAGAAGGAACTAATGAATCGCCTTGTATTGTTAACTGGTCTAGGCTCCTAAGGAAGAGGTAAGACGCAAAAGTATCACTCGGTTTATAGGTAAGGTGTGCTACACTCTGCAGAGTTGAAAACTATCATGATAGCCGTTCCCACGGTTATGGGAGAGGAGGAAGGTCGTACTTGGTAGTCTCATGTGTTATCTAATAACCTGATGGGTTGGTTTTGTTTTGAGTATTCGAGACTTGTGCAGTTTTGCAGAGGGCTTTCGAAGCCGAGCTCGGTTTGTTACTTTGGGAATCTATTCATCTTTATTAATTGTTCAACAAATATTTTCACAACACTTTAATTAATTTGACTAGAATAGGTGTTTATACAAATTAACCATCATGTTCTTGTTATACCCGTGCATTCATATATAAGGATTCTTGCTGGATATATTTGTTCAGGAGAAGACTCGGTCCCGGTCTGTCCCCAGGATCAGGACGATTCTGTGCTAGACTTTGCTGAAAATTAGCTATCGTTTAAAGGGTCGGATTAGCATCGTCATATTTATTCTCTTACATATCATTTGGATTTCCGCTACTCTGATTATTACTTTATGGATATATGCAAACTATTGTAATAAGTGGTTGTGATACAATAACTTTTGCATCGTTATAATATTTTCTTAGTTATGATGATTGTGTTGTGATGCTCGACCTAAGTCATTCATGAGTTGCTAGCATTGATCGCTGAGACTAGCAATGGATCATACGTAGATCTCGATGAAGCCGGGGTTGTGACAAAAGTTTGTATCAGAGCCAGTCTAACCTAGAAAGCATGGCTAGTCTGTTAGTGGATTTTTAAAAATTTTAACCATGCCATATTTTATTATTAAATTCTTTATTGTCCTTAACTCTTTGATAAATTGCTGACCTAACATGTTTAGCCTTTTTAAATTCTAGATGTCGGCATCCCACCCCGATGAGGATCATCTGGGCTTCCCTATGCTTTTCTGGGAATTGCTACGGGACATAGGATATGAAAGGAGGCCTGAGTACACCCTCACTCCGGTTTTCCTCAATAGGATGAACCAGTACCGTTGCAAGCTGGTGGTCTATTATGTGGATCAAGAAGAAACGCAAAGGGAGTCCACATTCGAGAAGATCGCTGAGCTTGATAGACGCGCCATTCAGCTGGTTGCGAAGAAAGGTTTGATGCACTTCGCGCACGTGCATCAAATTGAAGCGAGATAGAGCCCATTCTCCTACCTATCTCGGCGCTGCAGGGACAACTACAACCACAACGAGCCATTGTTCAAAAGGGAGTTGGAGTATGAGACCAACTCTACCATCTACACCATTGCCACCTATCTGAAGGCGCTGGAGAGGTTGTATGATGGAATTAGGCGCTGGAGAGGTTGTATGATGGAATTCGCTTCAATGAGCAATTCTATGAAGAGAAGACCGCTGAAGCTGAAGATCAGCTAGGAGAAACTGAGAAGATTGAGGAGCTCAAGATGGAGGTCGCGAGCCTGAAGGACGCTGATCACAATGGCCGCATCGCAGAGATCCAAGAGGCGCGCCAACCCAAGCTCCTCTATAAAAGGAAGAAAAAGGATATGAAAAGTTGAACAAGGAAGTTGCTCGCCTCGATGCCATGAAAAGAGAGACAGAAGAAGACGTCGACGAGTTGATAAGAGAGCAAGCTCGGCATAAGGCCAAAAAGGCGAACCTGGAGTGGGAGCATGCCTCGACCCTGAAGGGAAACCGAAGAAAGTCGAGGGAAGAGATCAAGTTTGCCAAGATCGAAGACCCCGACGAGGTGGAGGACGACGAGGAAGAGCCGTTCGAGGTGGAGGACGCATCTTCATCGGATTATAAGATCGCTTCGTTCTATCGTCGCCAAGATTAGGGAGTGTGTCTAAATATGTCATAAGCCGATGAAGACGCGTCCTCCACCTCGAACATGACCTCATCTTCGTCCTCCTCTTTAAGGTCTTCAATCTTGACAAATTTTATCTCTTCTCTCAACTTCCTTCGATCCCCCTTCAAAGTCAAAGCATGCTCCCATTCCAACTTCGCATTCTTGGCTTTATGCCTAGCTTGTTTCCTTATCAGCTCATCACCGTCTTCTTTTATTTCTCTCTTCATGACGTTGAGGCGAGCTACCTCCTTATTAAACTTTTCATTCATAAACTCCTCGCTCTTGTCTAAGTCCTTCCTTTTATAGAGGAGCTTAGTTTGACGTGCTTGTTGGATCTCCTCGATGCGGCCATTACATTCGGCGTCCTTTATACTCGCAATCTCCATCTTAAGCTCCTCGATCTTTTCTTCAGCTTCTCCCAGCTGATTCTCAGCTTCAGCGACCTTATCTTAATAGAACTGCTCGTTAAAGCGAGTTTCATCATGCAGATTCTCCAAAACCTCCAAATAGGTGACGGTGGTGTAAATGTTAGAATGTCTTATACTCCAACGCCCTCGTGATCAACGGTCCATTTCAAATGCAGTTGCTCTTGCAGCGACAGGGTATGTAGCAGAACGGGTTCCATCTCGCCTCGATTTGATACACATACGAAAAGTGCATCAAAACTCTCCTCGTCCCAGTTGAATGGTGCGAACATCGAACTCAGCAATCTCCTCGAATGTGAACTCTCTTAGCGTTCCCTCTTTATTCAAATAGTGGATCACCAGCTGAGCACGATGCTGGTTCATCCTATTGAGGAAGACAGGAATAAGCGTATACGTAGGCCTCCTTTGGTAGCCCATATCCTTAGTAATCCTCACAAAAACGTAAGGAGGTCCGGACGCTCTTTATCAGTATGAGATGCCGACATTTAGAATTTAAAAAGGCTAAACATGTTAGGCCAACAAATTTATTAAAGAGTTAAGGATAATAAATAATTTAATATTACAATATGGCAGGGTTAAAATTTTTGAAATCCACCCACAGACGAGCTACGGTTCCTAGGGTCAGACTGGTTCTGATACCAACTTTTGTTACAACCCCGACTTCACCGGGATCTACCCATAATCCATTACTAGTCCCAGCGATCAATGCTAGCAACTAATGAGCGACTTAGGTCAAGCATCACAACACAATCATCATAACTATGAAAATATTATAACAGTGTAAAAGTAATTGCATCACAACCACTTATTACAATAGTTTGTATAAATCCATATAATAATATTTATAGTAGTGGAAATTCAAATGATATGCAGAAGAATAAACATAACGATGTTCTCTATCCAACCATTCGAAACGACAGCTAGTCTTTACCAAAATCCGGCACAGAATCCCCCTGATCCTGCGGGCAAACCAGACCCGAATCTTCTCCTGAACAAATATATCTGTGGATTGTATAATGACTACACGGCTACCTAGAAAAAGATAGATTGCATCTTGATCTCTAGAAAAAAAAAATATAGGACTCGACCTTTAGATAATTGTTTGAAATTACTTTGATCTTCAATATATTATATTTCCTAAACATTGTTTTTTTATTTTTTTGAAATCTAAATTGAGAGAAAATTCTCTTGCTATTCCAAAAAATATATAAAACACAAAAATGGAATTTTTTGTTTGACTAAATTCATGAGAGAAAACATGATAAAGCATGCAACGCTGAAAGGGGAGCCAGAATGCATGCACATGTTCTTGTCCTACAAGACTTGGTGTAGTAAATATACTACAAAGACAAGGCATGGCAATAACAATCAATCAACAAATAAACCTAGCTAGCAGCTGTTAGAACCAATAATGCCAGAATATGAAAAGATGAATGCTATGGAACTGAAATATTTGTCGACAGTATGCAGTGAAGAACAGCAAAGATTCTTTATGCAATGAGGAAAACCCAGTCTGAATAGAATTAAAAAGAAGACAAGGATTAAATAAATCAGCTTACTTTCTGTGGTGAAACCCATCAATGGGCCATGCATGGTAGGATGACTGCAAGATATGTTCTCTACAACAAAATGATGTCCTTGGTTTAAAAGTGGAGCAAGTACAAAATTCATCTAGCCCTGATGTACAAGGAAGTCAGCCATTGAAGTAAGATAAAGCAGCATTCAAGGAAAATCAAAAAGCGAAATGGATTGTCCATCATAGCAAATTTCATTTGTGAAGAAACAAACCTTCAACAGTAGGTCCATGGGCTAAAATTGGAGTACCACCATAGAACTGACCAATATGCTCATGAGCTCGACACAACTGACCAGCCCTGAAACCGAGATTGGAAACATCACCCTGAACTTTGCAACAGCATCCATTTATTGATTTTCCCATAGTTGGTCGATGGTTTTGGCCAAAACTAGGTAGAGACTCTTGATACGAAGAACAAGACTTTCCACATTGACATCTGATTTCAGCAGAAGCTCTCAAACTTTTATGCATGCATAGGTCATCTATACACTCAAAAGTACTATGTCTCCTGGCCTGCACAAAATGCTTTAAGCATCAGTTTTTTCATAAACAAAGAAACATTTTAGAGTGGTGGTGATGATAACAAGACTTGTGCCATGTGAAAGTGCAACATCAACTCACCATTTTACCATACAGACAGGGAACCCCAATGTCAGCATGCGCAGCCTGATGGGATTTATCAGTCACATGATAGTGACTCCTGCAATTTGCAGGACATGTAACTCCAGCACAAATCTTAGTGGTTCCATCATTAGGTTGATCAGGCAAAAAAGGCAGCGGGCAATCACCATGAATTAAAGGTTCCTCACCATTTGTATGAGGTTCGTCCTGAGGAATATGTCCACTGGAAGCCACTGGAAGAGACCTGCCATCTGATCTCATTTTCTTATGAATAATGGTTGAGGCCAACTTTGAATGATTATTTTTAGCCCTTGGCTCAAGTAGTCTACTTGCAAGTTTTGAATGATCGGAACTGTATGCAGCATCCAGAGCCTTAGGAAGATAATGCTCGTTACTGTTAAGGATATCATCGGTGGATTCAGATGTACTATTCCTCTCAAGATGTGAAAGAAATAATGAGATTAATGAATTCTTGGTTGCTTCATTGGTAAGCTCATCATCTTCAGAACAATTGATGTCATTAACAACTTCAAGCGATTGTTTTTTATTTTTGAATGGTGGTTCAGTATGTCCATCTTCACTTTTGTTGTCCTTGCCTGTTTGCCATGGACAAGGATCTGCACCAGATGGTCAGTGTTATAAATACCAGATGGTCTCAGTGGCAGAGCGCATATCATGAAGGTTCAAGTCAAATATTTCTATTTTGATTCTAAATCATAGCAAATTTATATTGCCATTCACCGACATAAAAGATCAATATTAAATTTCTTACTTGTATTCCATGTTTACCCACATAAACACTAATATAGCAAAATATTGCCATTGTTATGCGCTTATGCATAAACAAAATTACACATTATCAGTAGTCATTGCAGGTAATTTCTACCCTATAATAGAAATTCAGAGATAATAGCAAAACAAGAACTAAGAAGACTAAGAGACAAGCTCACTTTGAGTTATCAATGGTAGATGTGACTGAGATTTTTGAAAATCAATTGTTGTTGATTGCACCAATGGAAATAGGGTAGTCATAGATTGATGATAAGACGATTGCCCAAGCTTCAGTTCAGTATTTGAAGCACAGCCCAAACTGTTTTGAGATATTTTAGTGGGAAGAACAGACCGCAATGTTCTATTATCATAGTTCAAAACTCCTATAGAACTTGGCCCAGTATTGTATAATGAAGCATCAAAGTTTTTCTCCAACAGGTTCACATAACTGGGTGCCAAATGACTTCCATTTCCTTCCATGAATGATGTGAAATATGCACTTCCACTTGGCCTGTCAGTAGGGTTTAAGCTCACTGCATGAACAGTGGTGTTTTTAGCCAATCCTAAATTGAGTTCAGAATTCTGCTGTAAAACAGCGTTCTTTGTAAAAAAATCATGTGCGTCAACACTGTTTCTGTAATGTGTTTCATCTGGCTTATTCACTAGCTTCCCAATACTAGTGAACCATCCACTTTCATTGCACACATCACTGTCATAAATTGGTTTGTTTATAGGCCCATTATTTTTTCCATATCCACTTAATAACCCATTTTCTTCAGTACTATTGTTTCTTGCAAGGATACTTTTCGTCCTGTATTCTTCTTTAGAAGTATCCATACAGTCCCATTCTGGCCACTCCCACTTGGTGTCAGCAATAGATGCTCCAGCCTAGATGTAAAAAAAGGGGGGAAATGTTATGGCAGTTCTGAGTAACGGTTGCTGATAAGTGATAGCTACTATATAATTGGGATATGCTGGAACTTCTTGTGTGAGGAAAATGTATTTCACGAAACATTGTTTTCTGGATGTTAAATACGTAGGATAACACAGAAAGGCGCGCATGGAGATATCTGAAAGAAAAAGGTTGATATAAAGAGTGCGATAGAGAGTCAACAAAAGGGAAGTTGTAGCCACTTTTTTCCATCATGTAAAAGAACATGCTATCAGAGAGGACTAGTGGTTGTGATTTAGTTCTCTCTAATGCATAGTTAATTCTGGATCCCTAAGTGCTGAGGTTGTTACGGCAGTGAGAACTGCCATGATTTTCAGAATTTGAATTTACAATGTCTTGGTTGTTGGCTAAAACAGAGAAGAATATGATGTTTATGCATTTAAGTGTTACCACATCCTGAAATTAATGTTTTTTGCCCAGAATATAAAAGGAGAAGATACTATTATAAATAGATGTCATTCACTGTTTTTTGCTCCTGCTGCAGCTAACATGTAATAGACAAATGGTAATCAGCATTCATATAATCAGCCTTGCTATGAAATAGATACTCCAAGTCTGAGATTGTAAATGTGTTAAAAAAGAAAAAAGAGACTATTTCTGGTCGCTAATACACAAACATCGGCAAGTTGCAACTAATCACTTCGTAGTTCACATCAAACTGCACACTTACACATATAAAACTATCACGGTATGCTTTAATTCGTCTGCAGCCATTAAGACCTAGAATCACAGCACACAGAACAAATTCAAAAGTTTGTATCTAATCCTCGTTGTCCAAAAGGTAATCAGTTTAAATTTGAGGTTACTTTTACATTAAAAACTCACAATCAATTATCATCCAATACATAACAGATTAAGCCAAAGTTAGATGTAACACTCACCCCTATGCGGTATTTGAACCAGTGTGTGATACTCATGCCATTCTCCATGTGGACAATTTCACCAGCTTTTTCTGCTGGTCCTCCTGCATGCTGCAAAAAACATATTCAAGTGCACAACTCTTATCAGTAGGAAAAATTCCATGAGGGGGCAAACAGATACAAACATAACAATTAGGAAAATGATCCTATAGTACCTCACAGAATTTAGCTACAGACATTCTCAAGTGATGGCACAAGCAAAGAACTCCAAACAACCCCGCTTCACACATGAATAACTCTCCACCTATTTAAATGTCAAGAACATGTCAGAAGAACATTTGCAAAAGCGGAACATTGGCTAAAAGATCATAATGATTTTAGGCAGCAGCATCAAGAGGTTGACTGAAATATCCAACTAATACTTAATCCCAACCTCTCTCATTTGCACTAAACTTACTGTTAATCAAATGCTGGTGGTGGGAATGTATTTCCAAAGATTTGCTAATAGGTTGTGATATTCAACCCTATAAAACGCATGTGCACAAAAGCTTTATCATTTCATAAATCTCTATCTTGTCAATCATCTGAACCCTTTTTTTGGCTAATGCAATTGTGCAAAACCCAAAAACCTAAGTCGATGGGGAAGGGTGGACAATGCACACTTATACTTTCCAACATTACCCCTCACATGGAGTCTCCCAAACCTTAGAGGCACACTTATATTTTCCAACGCTCCCCTCACGTGGAGGCTCCCAAACCTCAAACGTGGAATAGGAGTGAGCGACTTATTTACTTGAGCTGATGGGGAAGAATGTACAACGCATACTACACTTTCCAACATCCCACCTCACGTGGAGGATCCTAAACCTTAGACGCACACCTTTACAAACACTCCTCCTCACGCGAGGCACCCAAAACTCAAACATGGAATAGGAGTAGGCAACTTATTCAATTGCACCAGCCAGGATTCGAACTCGTGATCATGGGCTCTGACACCATATAAAGCTGTATGCACCAACCAGTTCACCCAAAAGTCTAATCTGATGGGGAAGGGTGGACAACGCACTTAAACTTTTGAACACAAAACGGTAGTGTGCCACCATATATGCTAAGCAACGAGCAGAAATCTTTTATTTCTGTGGATGGATGTAAACTTTTTTATCGCACACTGCTCGTTTAAGTAGTTCCATGGTTGATTGGTTGGGTCTCATGTTGAGGCCATCAGATGCACAGGTTTTCAAAGGGGGTAAAAATGCTTACTGTAACTTTCTAGCCATTCAATGACTACCTCCCCAATGACCCAGTGGTAGTCAAATTAGGTTGCAGATAATGTTGCAAGTTGAACCCACCAACATTCAGACAGGAGACGCGGATACGATCCCCAAGAAGAACAGGATGATGACGAGGAAATGGTTTGGATGGCAACTTCTGCATGTTGTGAGCATTTGAGTCATGAAACTCAAGCGTGCCGTGGGATATTCCTGCATTTGATGATTGCTCAGAATAGTGAGACTATAGCCAGCCTGTATTTTGCCCATCAGGCTGCCATTGAACTTGCAGGAAATCTGTGAGCATACCATCTTTAGCTGAAACTTCTCCTGGAAAAGCACCCCGCACATTCACACTTCTGTTTGGAAACAACACCCCCAAGGCGGACTGCTCAGCGCCGCTGCTAGTGCTAGTTGACAAACCTTGCCTGGGGTACTTGGGCAGAGGTGCAGTGACACCAAGCATAGAAGCACAAGTAAGATCAATGGTACCAGCGCCATTGCTTGCGTTCGCCCTATCGAGGAGCGCCTTGAGGTCCGGTACATGGTTGACATGGGGATAATTCCCAGGTACATGAGCAAGCAATGAGTTGCTCAGCACAGACTTCACTGGTAAGCTAGATTGTGAGCCTGATGGATCTGCGACCAGCTGCTCCGGCACCGCAGCCGCTTGGCCACCCAATGGGGCCTCCTGTCCGGCGAAGGAGCGGAAGAGGTGGCGCAGGTTGACGCTGTCCATCTGCATAAGCACAGCAAACAAAACGCCATGTGAGCATCGATGTCTCTCTGGACAGCAAGCAACCCCGGCGCTGCATTGCAATCTGAAAACGGCACAGGCCAGGCCATGGATCCTTGGAATCCCAAAGCTAAACTATCCCCGAAGCTGCGCCTCCCTGCCTCCCGACTTCCCGAGACGGCGGGGCGGTCGGGGATCGATCAAAACCCCTCGTAAACCTCCGCATCCTATCTACCCTCGCGTCCGCATTTCGCAACAACCAAACCGCGCAATGCGAGTGCAGCCTCCGTATCAACTGCACGCAGCGTCGCGATTTCGACAATGGCGCAGGCCAGGCCACGGGTCCTTTCCGTGCCTCCTCAAGACCGCGCCCTCCCTCGGCGGCGACTCCCTCGACGGCGGAGAGGGCTCGAGCGGTGGAAAGCCGAAACCCCTCCTAACCCTCCAGAGTCGCGCGGGGATTGCACCTGGCTCGGCGGCGGCGGCGGTGGCGCCGGCGCGGGTAGCGACGGGGGCGGAGGCGGAGGCGGAGGCGGAGGCGGGGGCCAGCGCGCGGGCCACGCGTCGTCCATCTCGCTTGGCGCCGCGGCGGCGAGCGAGGACGAGGAGTGGCGAGAGCGAGAGCGAGAGAGTGGAGAGGAAGCGGCGGTGCGGGGTGGTGGCGAATGGCGAAGCGAGCGTGGAGTTATGGGGCTCTGGTGCGTGTACAGTGCAGGGTGGAAAGCGAGGAGCGCGTCAGGGGCGCCGCGCGGGGTGGGGACTGGGGACGCGTCCGGTTCGCTTTTGGTGCTGTTGATGAGTCAGGTCAGGTTAGGTCAGGTCAGGCGCTGAGGCTGAGGCGATAGGATGGCAGGCGGCACGCCAGCCCTGTCTCCCTGCCTGGACCTCGCCCACGCCCAAGAGCATCGTCCATGCGATTTTAAAATTTTTTAATAAAAAATTACTGGAGTGGTCTTGAAAAGTCAAAAAAACATTAAAATATTTTTTTTTAAATTCAAAAGAAGCTTATTTAAAATCACGTGAAAATAACTACAAAGCACTATATTGTTTGGTTTGTACAAAAATGATAAGCTAAATTTTAAATATAAATACGATAGAAAATAGAAAAAAGATATAAAAATATAGATGAATAGTGGTTGAATAGTACTGGGTCGGTCTAAATTAGGTTTGGGTGGATGATGTCTTAAGAGCTTGTTTGGGTGAGAAGGGAAATCCCTTCTAGAAAAATAAACTACACGGAAATTTTCGGTGTACCTTCGTTTTCCCTTCTCATCCAATGTTTCACAATTTAGTCTCTGTTCTTTTTAGCTTACCAGTTTATCATCGGCTCAACAGCTTAACAGCATATCTACATTTTAAAAAGACACATGTTTTGATTTTTCTGAGTCTATTTTTTCGCTGTCTCAAAGGTGGGTCCTAACATTTTAAAAAGCAAGTCAAAATAAAATGAATCCGAATCTCGAGACTATTTCGAGAAACTCTCCAAATTTAGTTATTTCATTTGTTCAGCCATTCAAATCAGTCCAAAAAAAACATAACCTTAGTGTGTCTATAAAAAATAAGTATAACTTAACTATGTTATGTTTCGTAAATTTAAGTGTGAACCTTACATTGTTGTATTTCTCTAAAGAATCTTTACATTTAGGCCTAGTTCTTTTTAGCTTAACAACTTAACATCTTAACGACTTATCTACATTTTGAAAACACATATGCTTTGAGTTTTTTGAGTTCGTTTTATCGTTGTTTTAAAGGTGGGTTCTAACGCTTTAAAAAGCAAGTCAAACAAAATGTATGCGAACCTCGAAATTATCTTGAGAAGCTCTTGAAGTTCAGTCATTTTAGCCGTTCAGCCGTTCATCCGTTCAGATCAACTCAAAAGAACAGGGGCTTAGATATTGCTCTCTTCCCGATGGCTTGTGCTCCGCTTATTGTACATGATTAGAGTGGGATTTGCTTGCTCATGTTGCACGTATCACCAGGCTTCAAAGTTTTACTTGCTAGCGATTTTGTTAGCTACTACCGAGTTAGCTTTGCACGTCGTGGGCAATCCTCATTTTTTGGAACACCTCTTTTAAATTTGACGATGCTTAGGGCCTGTTTGGATCCATTAGCACTAACAATTAGCTGCTAAAATTAGCAGGGAGGGATCCAAACAGGCCCTGCTAATTTGCTGCTAACTGTTAGCAGGTTGGGTTGCTAACAATTAGTCCATTAGCAGGTTTTGAGCTGCTAACAATTGCTAACAACTGCTAATAGATGATGAAAAGACTACTTTGCCCCTACTTTATTGCTCCTTTTTCCTCTCCTTGGATGGGTATTAATTGCAGCAAGGGTAGGATGGGTATTTTCCTCTCCCAAACAACTATTCAACCTTCTAACTGCTAAGAGAAGGGAAATACCTTCTAGAAAAATAAACTACACGAAAATTTTCGGTGTACCTTCGTTTTCCCTTCTCACCCGATGTTTCACAATTTAGGCTTTGTTCTTTTTAGCTTAACAGTTTATCATCGGCTCAACAACTTAACGGCATATCTACATTTTAAAAAGACATATGTTTTGGTTTTTCTGAGTCTATTTTTTCGCTGTCTCAAACGTGGGTCCTAACATTTTAAAAAGCAAGTCAAAACAAAATGGATCCGAATCTCAAGACTATTTCGAGAAACTCTCCAAATTCAGTTATTTCATTTGTTCAGCCATTCAGATCAGTCCAAAAGAACAGAACCTTAGTGTGTCTATAAAACAATAAGTATAACTTAACTATGTTATGTTTCGTAATTTTAAGTGTGAACATTACATTGTTGTATTTCTCTAAAGAATCTTTACATTTAGATAATGCTCTCTTCCCGATGGCTTGTGCTCCGCTTATTGTACATGATTATAGTGGGGTTTGCTTGCTCGTGTTGCACGTATCATCAGGCTTCAAAGTTTTAGTTGCTAGCGATTTTGTTAGCTACTACCGAGTTAGCCTTGCACGTCGTAGGCAATCCTCATTTTTTGGAACACCTTTTTTAAATTTGACGATGCTTATTGACGAGGACATCACAACCAAGAACGTGAACATGCTTTCTACTTCCACTACAGCCGCTATATCAACTACGTCGACTATATTCACTACATCGCTAAAAGAACAGTAAGAATGTCAAGTGGACGTAAATCATTTAGCAAAACCATCCAAGCCACTAATGCGAGAGGTTCAACACCAACAAGGCCCGAGACCCTCCGGGAGGTCAAGCAAGCCCAACTCTCTGGGAGCTCTAGTATGGTCTCTGCGACTAGTCTGCATTCAAAACAGTGCCTCAAGCACATAAGACGTCCAAATGAAGCAAATAGGTACCCTATATAAATCTTAAGAGAGAACTTTCCCAACATATCTGGTGTCACCTCCATATTCATACTGCATTGCTTGGAATCGACGAAAGAATCAAGTGTGCCAAATCTGTCGAGTGTTATGTCACCTCCATTTTGGACCCAAGGCCCATGTACACCTAGGGGTGCATGGGAGTGCACCCCACCCTAGTTAGCACACCCCTTTGATCGTCATACATGGTCTACCTATGGCCTCCACCCCTCTTCTTCCCCGAATTTTGTTTGCTCTAGTTTTTCACGTGTGTGATGAAACAACCTCGAATTCGCTTGTGTCAGCTAGACCAATCGAATCGAGTTCGAAACCCCAACCTGTGTGTGATTATTAATTTAAACAATTTCATATTATTTTACCATTCTTCTTGCTTGTTCTTCGGTTGCTCGCATGAACAAATCTTCGTGATAAGGTTGATCGTGTTTCTGACATAGTTGATAACGCTTTCGTCATGGTGGTTTAGCTATTGTCGGATTTCAATCCTTGCCTGGTTAGTAGCCAGGTCGTCAAGGTCGTTGCGACACTAAAACGAATCTACCCATCTCACTAGAAGATCGATCAACCCCATCACCCATTTACTTATTTATTTATGTAGCCTTTATTATATTATGTATATTAATTAGTGAACCATTGTTTGTTACTTATTTTCAGTTTATGCAAATATGTATCTAGATACTCTCTACACTTTGCTTAGATAATCTGGCTTTAAGTTCATTTTTATAGTGAAAATGTTGTAATTGTATGTTCCCATAACGGGGAAGATGTTCTTTGGATATACTAGCATTTTATTTGCTAGCTTCCTACCGATATAATTATGGCAGTTTAGCTATGCCAGCCTCTCAAGATATGTCTTGACTAAATTATTTTTTTGTCTTAGGCCTTGTTCTTTTTAGCTTAACGGCTTAGCAACTTAACGACTTATCTACGTTTTGAAAAGACACATGATTTGAGTTTTTTTAGCTCACTTTTTCGCTGTTTTAAAGGTAGGACCTAACACTCTAAAAAGTAAGTCAAACAAAATGGATCCGAATCTCGAGACTAACTTGAGAACCTCTTAAAATCCAACCATTTCAACAATTCAGCTATTCAGCCGTTCAGATCAACTCAAAAGAACAAGGCATTAGTAATCTATTACTATTCTTAATATCTAAATTCAGATTATCTATGTCACATAACACACGCTTTTTTGCCTTTTATTATCACCGTTACCAATGGACAACCATGAAAGGCAAGCGTTCGCACTTCTAGTATAAAGCAACAGTACCTAATAAGACGAAGGAAGAAGTGTCATCTTGGTCTCTAAACTCTTGCGTTTGCATCAAATTGGTCTCTTACAAAAACGCTTTAAGGTAGTCCATGAACAACCAAAACTGTGTCGTTTTGCTCCTTTGACCGATCAAAAGCGGGTTTATGGGTGGTATTGGTAACGTGGATGCACACATGGTTGTTTGTTTCAGGCGTGAATGCTGACTTGGGCAAAAATATGGTACAATAGCGAACATGTGGACTACACATGTGGGTTGCCAAGCAAGAAGAATAGCCACATGGATCGCCATGTCACCAAAACCGCCTTCAAACCTGCTTTTAACTGGCTAAAGGACCAAAATAGAACGGTTTTGATTATTCCGGGACTACCTTGGAGCGGTTTTGTAGACCTAGGGACCAATTTGACGCAAACGCAAAATATCAGAAACCAAATTGACATTTCTTCCTAAGAAAAAAAATAAGATGGCAACATACAAAGCCAACATAGTTTCTATAAAAGGAAATCTTCTCGGAATCTATATCACTTTAGTAGCGCTCTATGTTAATTTCTAAATCTAGTGATTTTCTTCCCTGACCGTATTTTTATTTTTTGAGGAGAGAGGGACTCTTGTATGAGAGGACAAAAATATAACGAAGCAATAACGGTAAGGATAAAAAGAATACAGAGATCCAATTTGAAACCCTGCCACAACCGGTGATAGCTTATTTGCTGGTTACACTTTTTGCATCCTTTTCCATCTTTTTTGTCCCGACTTTCTCACTTTCACCGGGCACTCGGCCTCGGGCAGCCTTTGCACAAAGACCCGGTGCAGCGACCATTTTTTATGCAAAAGTAAAAGCACTTGGCATGGGCCCCAGGAGCAGGTCATCAGTAGGCTAGAAACATGGAGGCCCGGCCAGCTGATACCGATCCTCAAGGACCCAGTCCTCCATGCACCGTTATGCGGGTTTTTTTTTAATATGTAACATTTTACATTTTCTTATAATAAATAATATTAATTTTATATAACCCGCTAAACAGACAGACAATATTTGGAACGAGTAGTTGGCTACAAAAACCTGCCAGTTGGTTAGGCGGAGTTCAAGTCCCGCCGGACCATCGGTGGGATTTGTCCTAGTCTAGCAGTCAGGATAACTAGCTATTTATTGCGGCTAGTCGCTTCGTATGAAGAAGAATCGGCGGTAGGTAGACGTCGGAAGGAGGAGGAGGAGTCGAGGGAGGAAGAGGAAGGAGGTGGCGGGGAGAATGGGATGAGACATTGAGGGAGAAGGGTGGCAGTTAAAGAAGGGTTAAGAAAAGGTGGATAAGTAGTACGGGATGGGATTTAGGAATGTTATTGGAGATGGGAGAGGTACAGGGAAAGAATCTTTTAGGGGGTTTTGTATAGTACAACTATATGGGGTGAGATTTAGGACCTAGTGTTGGAGACAGCCTTAGCCTGTTCTATATTGATAGATTGGAAGATGGCCGATGCCCTATCTCAATTGCCTTGTCCACAAGTCAAGTTCTCTGAACCAACCCAAACTCATTTAGAGCATCTACAATGGGCCCAGGTTAGCTGGCTATAAGGGCTCCGCGTAGGATTTACTACTGAGATGGAGGAGAGAGGGGGCATCCAAGTTAAGCACCGGCGCTTCATCTAGCGCCGGGCGCTAGCGATTTCTTCAAGACGCGGTGGGGAGGTGGGCCAACTGAGAAGCCATCGCACCGCACTGACCGGAGTTGCCACCAACGTGTAAACAGTTCGGATCGGATCGGATAATGTCTAAACCATATCCATAACCGCATATTTTCTCTGAATCGAATTCGATTACGGATATTTTGGATACGAATACGGGATCGGATATTGTCGGACACAAATACGGACATAATACGAACCGAACCGAATACGGTTACATATATTTATCAAAGTTTGAAATATAGCCAGACAACAAATAATTTCAAGTCATAACAAAGTGGCATATATTAATAAACCAACAAATAGTTTTTAACTTTCAAAACAAAGAGGCATGTAGATACGTTCATAGATAGGAAAAAATAAGTAAACAAGACGATCTAGCATGTGTATTTAATTTTAGAAATCAATAAAGATCTAGCATGTGTATTTAATTGTAGTAAAATCGTAGATTGGAAGGTACCCAAATCCGTTACCAAGGTTAAAGGATTTATTAGAATTGCGGGATATTACCGTCGCTTCATCATGGGGTTCTCTAAGATTGTAAGGCTCATACACATGTTTAAGAAGGACGCTAAGCTTAGATGGACAGTTCACTGTCAAGATAGTTTCAACCTATTAAAGAAGAAGCTAATCTCGTAGCCAGTATTGATACTACCGAATATCCACAAAGACTTTGAGGTGTATTGTGTATATGTGCTTATGCAAGAAGGAAGAGTTGTTGCATATGCTTCGCGGCAATTAAGACCATATGAGTTAAAATACACTATTCATGATCTGGAGTTAGCTGCCGTGATGCGTGCTCTGAAGTTATGGAGGCATTACTTGATCAGAAATCACATGGAGATATATATCAATTAGAAGAGTCTCAAGTATATATTCACTCAACCAGATTGAATATAAGGCAAAGGAGATGGTTACAACAGTTTGTGGATTATGATGTTGGTATCTATTATCATGAAGGCAAATCAAATTTGGTCGCTGATGCATTAAGTCGGAAGCCAAAGAATGAGTATATCTAAGAAGAAACTGAGAGGTTAAATTTGATGATCGTTCTGCAACGATATGTGCATAATCAATTGAGTATAATGGAAATGCAACCAGATCTTCAGGAGCAGATCAAGAAGGCACAAGACGATAATGATGGGATTCTTGATATCATTGTTAGGATAATTTTAGAGAAGGCGCCAGGCTTTGTTTTGGATAACGAAGGAATTGTCTAGTTTGATAAAATGATTGTCGTATCAGCTAAGAAGGATCCTATGGGGTTGATATTGAAAGAAGCTCATGATTCTGCGTATTCTATTCACCCGGGAAGTACCAAAATGTATCTGGATTTGAATGAGAGCTATTGGTGGTCGGGAATGAAGAAGGATATAGCAGAGTACGTTGCATTATGTGATATATGCCAAAGAGTCAAGGATAGCACCAGAGACCGGCAGAATTGCTTCGGCCATTGTGAGTGCTTGAATAGAAGTGGGAAGAAGTCGGCATGGACTTTACTGTAGGTCTGGCAAGAACACAAAGGGATTACGATTCGATATGGGTGATTATCGATCGATTGACTAAAGTAGCTCACTTCATTACAGTAAAGATAAAGACGAGGTATGTGAACACATTAGCTTTAGCTATTGTGTTTACATTGAGTTCCAAAGAGAATCGTGTCAGACCAAGGGAACCAATTCACATCAAAGTTTTGGAGTAAGATTGATTCTCTGTTGGGCACACATCTAGCTTTTAGTAGTGCTTATCATCCTCAAATTGATGGGCAGACTAAAAGGACGAATCAAATATTGGAAGACACGTTGAGAGCAATAGCTTTGATGGTCTAGAAAAGCTGTGATAATGCATTGCCTTATGCTGAGTTCTCGTACAATAACAGTTACCCAACTAGTATTCAGATGTAGCAGGATTGTTTCAGCCATTGCGAGTGCTTGAATAGAAGTGGGAAGAAGTCGGTATGGACTTTACTGTAGGTCTGGCAAGAACACAAAGGGATTACGATTCGATATGGGTGATTATCGATCGATTGACTGAAGTAGCTCACTTCATTACAGTAAAGATAAAGACGAGGTATGTGAACACATTAGCTTTAGCTATTGTGTTTACATTGAGTTCCAAAGAGAATCGTGTCAGACCAAGGGAACCAGTTCACATCAAAGTTTTGGAGTAAGATTGTATCGGGGAGAAAATCACGGCCCATTGCCATGGCCCACTCCCTGACAGCCCAATCGAACAGCCTGTCAGGGCCCAGTTCCCTGGAAGGTTCTATCTGGCCCATATGCACCTTGCCGAACAGCTTCCTGGCTGGCATGGTGCGTAACGGCTTAGGATTCCTGTTTGAGTCCGTCTCGAACAAGACTTATGCACGGCTACGTGAAGACCCGGACGTGGTTTCCTGAATTGGACTAGGAGTCGTGATCCCCAAGAATCGGAGTATGCCTTATCTGCCTCGGGATGTATTTGGCACGTTGAGTTCGTTACGATCTCATAGTTAGCCCGGCCCGATATTTTCTCGGTAGGTCGGTTTGCTCTGTACTATATAAACAGGGCCCCCACGGCGTTTAGAGGGACCCCCGAGCCAAGAGCTTTCGCATCTTAGCACTTCGTATACACCATAATCTCACCGAGACTTGTTCGTCTCGTCGAGCCACCTCTTGTAATCATCTTTGGTATATAAGAAAGGCTGGATGTAGGGCTATTATCTCTCCTGAGAGGCCTGAACCAGGATAAAAACCCCTGTCTCCCTGTTCGCTGTTGTTCGTCTTGTTCGGCGTGTCTCCTATCTCCCTCTTGAAGAACATTAGTTGACTTGGGTCAATATCCCAACCGTCGACAGTTGGCGCTGACCGTGGGGATATCGCAGATCGAGCATGTCGAACTCCATCAGCGGTACGGAGATTCTCCCTGAGGACTATGACTCAGAAGGACAGGATGTCTCATCCCCTGTCAGATCGGATCGATCTGTTCGGTCTCGATCGCTCTCCATATCTGGGACAGCAGTCTCCGGCTACACTCCGGAGATGGTTTCAGAGCGTACTCCAGTCATTGACGATGACTACGGAACCGATGATCTTTACGATGGTTTAGATCTATCGGACTCCAAGGCTATGTCGGTAGATTCCACCTGTGGCGACACAGTGATGACGCCGTCTACCATACCCTCGCACGGCCCCCGCAGCATCAACATGGCCGGAGCAGGAACCTCTGAGGAACCTGCACGGGTTGCGGCGGCTGGCGAGATCGGACAGTGACTAAAGGTAGCAAGGCGGGTGATATTGTGGCTTGAGGTATGTGGTGGAGATAGTCACCTTGGTCTAAGGACTCTTAGCTTGTGCTTATGCGTCCAAACCAAACAAGTGCAACTATAAGTGCTAGCGCCAGCATGATGCGCAGCATGTGCTAGTTTTGGCTTAATAGTTAGAGAAAATTGCTAACACACGATACTTTGAAAAGATCGAGCTGCGGTCTGTTGGTTCAAGAGGGGGATCTGTAGTGTCGAAACCTTAGATGGGGTATTAGTGTTAACATAAGGAACTAATGAATCACCTTTTTATCGTTACTTGGTCTAGGCTCTTAAGAAAGAGCTAAGACATAAAAGTAACATTAGGCTTATGGTAAAGTGTGCTACACTGCAGAGTTAAAAATATTATCATGATATCCGTTCCTACGGTTATGGGAGGAGAGGAAGGTCGTACATGGTAGTGTTATGTGTTAATAATGTAAACTGATGGGTTGATGTAGTTTGAGTTGTTCGAGGCAAGCTTTGTTCTACAGAGGGGCTTTGGGAAGCCGAGCTCTGCGTGTTCTTCTTAGGAAATCTCTATCACTATCAATTGCTTTACAAAATTGTTTTACAACAGTTTAAATAATTTGACTAGAGTAAGTCTTTATGCAAAACAACCACTCTGTTTCTGTTTATATCCTTACATCATTATAAGGATTCTTTCTCGGTAATTGTGTACTCACTATACATATCACGGATAAATTTGTTCAGGAAAAGAATTAGGCCCGGTCTACCTTCAGGATCAGGAGGATTCTGTGCCTGACTTCGTTGAGGATTAGCCGACGCTCAAGGGTCGGATTGGAGCATCATCATACCTTATTTTCGCTGCATATTTGAATTTCCGCACTCTGATTCGACAATATTATATCATCTTTAAATCAAACTATTATAATAAGTAGTTGTGAAACAATTATTTTTTGCATAATATATAATTTTCTTAGTTATTTGTGATTGTGTGATGATGTTTAATAAGCTGTCGTTCACAAGTTGATAGCATTGATCTCTGGACTAGCAATCGATTGTGAGTAGATCCTGATGAAACCGGGGTCGCGACACCGGAGTTGCCGCGAAGGGAAGGGAGGGAGTGGTCGCCATTGTCGGAGTCGCGCCCACGCAGCGTTGGAGCCAGGCCGGTGTCGTGCCATCATCGTCATTGCAGCAGGGAAGAGGATGGGTAGGCCGCATCGGGGTGGAGGTGAGGCCGGTGGGGAAGATGATGGAGTAGAAGGGTGGGGTAGAAAGAAATTAATATCCTGTGGGTTCCATGTAGTATGTGCTATAGCCAGATTGTTGGAGGATACTGGCTTTTAGCTGAGATGGATGTGCCACGTAACCATTATAGCCGGCAGTTGGCTATAACGTCCAATGCTCTTAGCTCTTAGTCATTCGTCGAGCACCTTGTCTATGTACCTTTTGCTCTTGTGTGGTGGCCACCAGCAATGGGAGGGAGAGAGCGTAGTGTTGACTGTTGAGTAGGAGGACAACAACGCAGAGAAAGCAGTGACACCGTTGACGACTAAGGCAGGGAAAGCACGCGTGAAGCAGGGAGACGAGCGAAGATATTGGGAATTCATCGAAGTGAGGATTCAAATTTCAAGTGTGGAGACCGGAGACGAAGTAATCATACATGGTTGGGAGTTGAGGGAGACACGATGATTAGATGAGAAGGGCAGGTGGTGCCCTTCACCTAGTCGAGCCAAAGGCGTGACCAGTGGACGCGGAGCGTCGGATGCACAGTAGATGGCTGGGATGATTGACGTACTGTCATCAACGTGGTCATGCAAAGCAGAGATAGTCTGGCCTTGTTTGTTTGAGCTTAAAGTTGAGTTGCGTTTTACTGTAGTAAATTTGCGACCCCTCAAAAAACGTTTTAAAGAATTCAAAAAATTACGAAAAAAATATTTTACAAACTTTACGAAGAACTATTTAAAAATCCACAAAATGACTACAAAATATTACATAATTTGGTTTATTATACAAAAATAATAAATTTTCATTTAATTTAATTTAATTTAATCTGAAACAAACAAGTCCTGAGATAAAGATTACCGCTCTCAATCGTGCATAATATGAAAATCACAAAAATCGAACAAGAAATACGCTATCCAGTATCCAGTCCACCACCCTCGCGTGCTGGCCTGCCGCGTTGCCGTTCACCCTTGCATCCCTTCCACGGCCTGAGATGGCGGCGGCGGCGGCGGCGGCGAGACGCGCCGCTGGCCTCCTCCCCCTCCTCCTCTCCTCCCCACCCCGAGCACGCCTACACCACCGCCCAGCCCTAACCCTGACCCCTCTGCTTCGTCCTCACCGCCTCCTTTCCCACCCAGCCAAGCCCTTCTCCTCCGCCGCCTCTTCCGCCTCGGCCTCTAATGGCGTGGCGGAGGAGAGAAAACGGGAGCTGCACCTGTACAACACCAAGTCGCGGAGGAAGGAGCAGTTCCAGCCGCGGGTGCCCGGCGGAGAGGTGGGCATGTATGTCTGCGGCGTCACGCCCTACGACGACAGCCACATCGGCCACGCCCGCGCCTACGTCGCCTTCGACGTCCTATTCAGGTGCGACCACTAGCTTCATATTGGTCCGGTAGCTTGCTGAGTGAGTTCTCCACTTGTAGAGGTGCAACTCTAATTGATTTATGACCAGTTCTTCTATTCTTCCATGCTTCATCACTTCAATTGTTGTATTTACTCCATGGGCGATGTCTTATTAACTCTATCGACGTGTTGCAAACCTACAGGGGCGTAATTAGTGACATTTTATATCGGAACATTTTTTTTAGCTGTGACTGTGAGTGCAAATTGAAATTTGAACACTATACATTCACTGTATGCGATTGTTTACTTTTTATTTGTTAACATACAACAACATTTTGTATCTTTGATAGCTTGGTTGAGGACATTTTAGAATTATTGTCATGATGTAGTAAATCGTGCTATAATGGTTTGGGACTTTGGGCCTTTGTAAATTTGGATCTGCTAGTAAAATTTTATCACACATATTGATGGTCTAGAGATAAAGGGTCTCCCCACCAATAGAACCAACGTTCAGGCACCACCACACCTACACTCTTACTCTACCAATGCTCACATAAACGGCTTGTGTCTGAGCACTTTGCCTTGCATCCTGGCAGCGGAGCACACACTGTTTTCTGTCACATCTATTCTCCTTTAAAAAGCCTTCATATTAATAACTGTTTATAGTGACAATACATCTCATTTCTTTCTTTCAACAAGCACCATGAAAAATAAGAGGTTAACATATTAAGCATATAATTCTTATTATTTACTGATCCACCACCCTGCAACTGATTCAAAATCATGGCCAGTTTGCATGCCTACTAAATCTGAAATCCACTCCACGTATCCACTGTTTATGGTTACATGGTTCCACAAAACAAATATGTAATGCTAACTTGGAAAATTTAGTCATATTTTCTTCTATTATGTTGTTCCTGATAAGTGCAGCATATGCTTACCTCTGGTATCATGACAGGTACTTGCGTTATTTGGATTATGAAGTACGTTACGTTCGGAATTTTACTGACATCGATGATAAGGTGATTGGAGTTTTTTTTTGGGGTGCAAGTAGTGTTGCCGGCTTTTCAATGAACTAAAATGAATGATACTGTTATGACTTATGCTTGCAGTTATTCTTTTCTTTCCATGCATCCTCTATATTTAGAAGTCATCAACTCATAAATTAAACCTTACTATGAGGAGAATGTTTTGTTACATTGAATAGAGGTAGAGAAGGCAGAAATACGATTTTACTATTATATTGTTCACGTGATATGAGCTGACATCATGCCTTTTTTTTAACTAATTCGAAAATCTAACTAGCTAGCTTCAACTTTGATGCACCTTGTTTGCTTCTTAAATCAAATAAGCTATTTTATTTGGAAAATTAGAAAGGGAATTTAAATGCCAATTGCTAATCTGCACAGGAAACCTGAGTTGCACTTCTGGAATTCTGTAGATAATTGCAAGAGCTAATCAATTGGGGGAAGATCCTTTTAGCTTAAGCAAAAGGTTCTCTGATGATTTCCTGTCAGACATGGCTCATCTTCAGTGTTTACCACCATCCGTGGAGCCCCGTGTTTCAGATCATATCGATCAGATTGTAAACATGATTAAACAGGTAAGGTATTCACAGTATTAACTTGTTGGGG
Source organism: Raddia distichophylla (assembly GCA_005191435.1). Taxonomy (NCBI): domain Eukaryota; kingdom Viridiplantae; phylum Streptophyta; class Magnoliopsida; order Poales; family Poaceae; genus Raddia; species Raddia distichophylla. Next base: position 2,770,888 of record SPJY01000659.1, on the reverse strand, counting down.
GGTTTTCTGTGCTGTACTTAATTTATGTTTATACAGTTGTTTTTTGATAACAGAAAGGGTGTTTTCTGTAATGGGATCATTAGGTGGGTTTTATAGCATGTTTGGGTGACAGTTCCTTTCCTTGTTTGGCATATTTTTATTATCCCTGCAGTAAAGTTTCATGATGCTCTTGTTAGCATGATACAGTGTTACTTTCAACTGAATGTCAACGCACGGCATAGTTCATGCACATAAAATCCAGTTTCAAAGTTTGGTTGTTAGCTTGGTAACTTGGTCGTTTAATATTCCATCCGATGACTCAAAATCCTCATCATTTTTGTTCAAAATGTACCAAAGTTGCATTAGATTCTGTCCATGTGAGTACAGCAGTATTGGATTTGATATGCTATATATGTCCAGTTGCACATGTGAAGGACAACATTTTGTGTTTGTACCTCGATGTCGAGTATTTTCACTGTTGATATGAATTTTGTGTTTGTGTACTATTCGTATCTATATATCAAGAATAAACGACAGATGTTTACCGTTTTATTCGCTTATAGTTGAAGAAAATCTCAAAGTGCAACATTGTTTTAATTGAGTATTGTTGTTTTAGATTTAGCAGTTTTGTGCATTTCGCAGCCTGACTCTTCTTTATGCTTCTTTTATTGGCTAGATCCTTCATAATGGTTGTGCATATGTAGTGGGTGGGGATGTCTACTTCTCTGTTGATAATTTTCCTGAATATGGAGATTTATCTGGTCGAAAGCTAGATGATAATAGAGCTGGTGAAAGGGTTGCAGTTGATGAGAGGAAGAAAAATCCAGCTGATTTTGCACTGTGGAAGGTAATGGATGACCCAGTTCCTAGCATGTAGATTTCTATGTGTTCTGCTCTCTGAAGAGATGATTTCAACATGAGATTAGCTCAGCATCAAGTTAGTTGATTCTATGTTAATTGTAGGCTGCAAAAGATGGGGAGCCATGGTGGGATAGCCCTTGGGGTCCTGGAAGGCCAGGATGGCACATAGAATGCAGTGCCATGAGCGCACATTACTTGGGACATTCTTTTGACATACATGGTGGTGGGGAGGACCTGATCTTTCCTCATCATGAGAATGAAATCGCTCAGAGCCGTGCAGCATGTTGTGATAGCAGTATAAATTACTGGATACACAATGGTTTTGTCAATGTCAATAGCCAGAAAATGTCTAAGTCGCTCGGTAACTTTGTCACAATTCGCAAGGTATTGATATGGCTAGTCTGATTACTTCATTTTCATAAGTACCATAATTCTACTTCCTCAATAGTTTGGAAATTTTCTCAGGTTATAGAGCTGTACCACCCACTTGCTTTGAGGATGTTTTTACTTGGTACACACTACAGGTCCCCGATAAACTACACTATAGAACAGCTTAATGTTGCATCAGACAGATTGTACTACACATATCAGGTACAATCGTTCCTTATGTTCATGCTACTGATATATTCTGTTATAACTTATAACTTCATTCACACAAACTACTTACTTTGTGAGCATCAGATTACACATACCATATAGCTATGCCATTTTTTTTTGGCAAAGCAAAAGGGTGGGTTTGTGCATTGAGGATTTAGGTAGTGGTAAAAATAATGTTTGAACAACAAGAAGCCAGTTTGAACTTTGAAGTAGAGCTTTGCTGAATCATGTGGTGGCTATCAGGAGGAAACACAGGATGGGCATGTTTGTTGAAGGTTGTTCGACTGGTTATTGCTTTCCTGGTTGCCAGGACTCCAGACCTTTATATGTTTGCTTTTTTATCACAAGCATGTGTGAATATATAGTGTCGGCGATTGAGACCCGGGGTTCTTAGGTGCCGAGCTTATTTAGGCCCTGTTTGTTTGAGCTGCAGCTTCTCTAAAAGCTGCTTCTGGGAAAAGCCACAAAAAACTAGCTTCTGGGAAAAGCTTTGATCCTAGTACAAACTGGGCTTTTGGTGGCTTTTGGCTTCTTTGGAGGGGCTTCCAAAAGCTGGACGTTTGTTTGAGCTTCTGGCTTTTGAGGCTAAAAGCTGACTAGAAGCTCAAACAAACAGGGCCTTAGTTGAACTAGGGATCAACCAGGCCCCTTTTCACGCCCTGTGAGGCAACCAAGGAAAGAGTACAAGAGGCGCCGGATCGTAGAACTACCCAGTGGTGCCTCTGCTTCTAGGTGTGTGAATGTGTAGTGTTACAAGTTGAGGTGTGCCATGCTATGTTCGTTCTGTGCTCCTGCCCCTTGCCTGTCACAAGGAGCCCTATTTATAGGGGGAGAGGCCAGGTTGGACCATCCCGGGTACCCCTTGGCGGGAGAAACCCTAGCGCACGAGCGAGGCGCCCCTTTATCCATCAGGCATCCTATCCATCGAGGAAACCTATTGTCTGGCGAATCCTTGAGCTAATCATTACGGAGGTCACCTTTGGCCTTGACGAGGCGGAACCACCGTTGCAGACGGGCATGAAGATGCCAATCAGGGGCATCTAATGCGCCACGCCGTCTTGCACCATCACTGGACCCGAGATATCTTGTTGTGGGTCGGTAATGTCCCGTTGCTACATGTCCCGGGCAAGCGTTTGCCTGAGATGCTTGCGGAGAGACTCTCGCGGGGGTGTTAGTCTGCGTGCCACGTGTTTGTTCGGGACGTCTGCGGAGAGATCCCATGGGGGAGTTTGGCCAGGTCGAGCTATGTGGCCGTCGGACGAGGTTTGCAGGGCCCCATGGAGCTCACCCGCGGCGCTACATGGACTGGTCCGGAGTCCCAATCTCCGACACAGGCAGTAGTGGCATCTCTTGAGTTGCTTGCAGACAAAAAACAATCATTGTTCTTACATCAAGGTACCTACGGTGGAGCTAGATTGGCTGTTCTCGTCAGCTTATCTTATTTGACTTACTTGCTTATCTAACTTATTTTGAGAGCCTTTTGAGATAAATTCAAGAGTCTGGTGCACTTTGTTTGACTTGTGTTTTAGAGCTCTTCGAAAAGTCTTCAATATAGAAAAAAAAGATGGATTCAAAAAAATATATTTTTAAATAAGGGCATGCTCTCCCAAGCTTATCTTATTTGACGTATTTACTTATTTGGCTTATCTTGTAACTTTGAGAGTTTCCCGAGGTGGCCTTGAGAGTCGGGCCCCCTTTGTTTTATTTATTTTAGAGAGCTTTTAGACATACTTTAGAGATAGAAAAAAAGATTGAAAAAAACCAAATTATTAATATTTTAAACAAAGATAAGTAAATGAGCAGATAAGTTAAATTAGTTAGATAATCTAAGAAGAACACATTGTAAGCAAAGATGAGTAAATAGGCAAATAAGCCCAATAAGTCAAATAAACTGACGAGAAAAGGCCCTAAGTGAATGCACTTTTTAATTAGACGAACTATGTTTTTGTCTTTTTTGATTGCAATAATTGCATTCTTCAAAATGGACTAGTAGCATAATTCACTACTAAATTTTCCACGCAACATGTGGGAAAACTCGATAGTCTATGTCTCTAACTAGAGTAGCCTATGAGATTGTTGCTGGATTTCGTTGTTTACTTGTGTTCCCCCTCAGAACTGGCCATCATAAACATTGCCTGGCCTAGGCTGCCTTCTAAAGAACTGATGGTTTGCCTAAACTGAATCATCATGTTCAATGTTAAACTACTTGTTGTATCCTGCTGATTTAAAGTGTGCACATATGAGCCCAGAATCCCAAATCTTTTTTTTCAGTGATAATCTTGTCCCTCCCTCATGCTGCCACTTGATTAAGTTGGTTTAAATGCGACTCCAGTAGGAGTTGCATGCTTGGTCAGACATGGCTAGATTCTTCCCTGCCAGACTCTTGCTGAATTTATTTAATTTGTTTGCAAAAACCAGCTGCAGATAGCCTCAAAATTCATGCCTTGAAACTGGCTAATTTTTTTTACATGTCTGATGAACCAGAACTTCTGACTTGTGGCAACACTGATACTTTTCTGTTCTTTTCATTAAGGGGGATTTCAATGTCACCACTTCTAATATCGAAGGGTTTACTTGTATTATTTCCTATTTACAGACATTACGAGACTCTGAAGAAAGTTGTCAGCAGCACCAAAACAACAATGGAGATTCATTGCCTGCTATTACGGCAAACTGCATTGAAAATCTTCATGGTGAATTTGAGACGTCAATGTCTGATGATCTTCATACTTCAGTGGCACTGGCTGCTATTGCTGAGCCATTAAAAGTTATGAATGATTTAATGCACACTCGTAAGGTAAATTAATGATAAACTTGTAGAGAAACAAACCAAACAATTTAATGGTATTCAATATTCATATAGCATGTGGTGTGAATCCTGAATAGTTCTGTTCCTGTGCAAAAGGTAAATCTGACTGACTTATGTTGATAATTATCTGATGTTTGATCAGGGAAAGAAACAGGGAAAACGATTGGAGTCACTTTCTGCCTTGGAAGAGAAAATAAGGACAGTTCTTTCTGTTCTAGGTTTGATGCCTTCAAGTTATCATGAGGTGTGCGCAATGTATACCAACTATCAAATGGTCTAAAAAATCCATTGCTGGCCACTGTACTGCATGATCACTGTCTAATCCTTCCCAGATCCATACGTTTCTAGCTATTGTGTTCTATGTTGTAGTTCATTATTTTTGTCGCTATAGATCCAAACCTATAAACTGCTGGACAAGAAGAGTTTGGAGAAGGAAATAGAGTCATATATCGGTCCACCATTAAACCATATTCAAAATTGAGGACACGTTGATGCAAAGGCTTCCTTGATTGAATAGTTCAGGACAAACAATTAGCTTCAGAACTTTTGTTTTCTTAATAAACGAATGTGAATAATGAAAGAGACTTCAATCAAAGATCACTGTTACAAATGATGAAGTCATGAATATGATAGTACAAGTCATGGACATATAATGCAAGTGTAGCTTTGTGACTTCTCAATTAGAATCATTTCAGACACGAACCTGTAATCTAATTAAAAATTCAGCCACACTTTTAGAGGCTCTGCAGTACAATACGACTTACAATGATGAGAATGATCCTTTTCCCTGTAACATTTACTAACAAGCCTCTCTTATCACTTGTCAGGCTCTGCAACAGCTGCGGGAAAAAGCACTGAAAAGAGCATCGATCACGGAGGAGCAGGTGCTGCAGAAGATCGAAGAAAGGACTTCGGCAAGGAAGGCGAAGCAGTACGAAAAATCTGATGAAATACGAAGGGAATTGGCTGCGGTTGGAATCGCTCTCATGGACGGTCCTGACGGGACTACTTGGAGGCCATCTGTGCCTCTTACTGAGCCAGGGGTGGTTGCTAGTACATGATGATCTGCCTAGCCTGAGGAATCACAATGTGCTGCAGATTATATGGTAACATATACGATGGTATGCATCATGCATGACCTTGTGCTCCTTTACAAGGAAAAGGGGACGAGTCCATGGCCTACAGCTTACAGTAAATGAAACGGAAAGAAGGATGCTCAATTTTGTTATCACCTATTCACGTACACGAACTGTCCTTTTTTTTATATATAGGAAAAGTACGCAAATTGTTCTTGCGCCGCACTGTACTAACAGTAACAATCCATTCTTTACTCTCGAGGCTCGAGCCATAGTTTGAGACTTTTAACTCTAAAAGTTTAATTAATGCAGCACATTGCTGGTGCTAATGCTACGTGTTCGAATGGTGATATGTTTTGTTCATAGCTGCCACTGTATATACCAATGCAATTCTGGTCTTGTTTGTTTCAGATTAAGGCTCTGTTTTTTTGAGTTGATCTTAACGGCTGAACAGCTGAACGGCTGAAATAACTGAATTTCAAATGCTTCTCGAGGTAGTCTCGAGATTCGGATCTATTTCGTTTGACTTGTTTTTTTAAAGTGTTAGGATCCACCTTTAAAACTGCGAAAAATTGGACTCAAAAAACTCAAAACATATGTTATTTTAAAACATAGATAAGTCGTTAAGCTGTTAAGATGAAAAGAACTGGGCCTAAAGTTGAGTTGCGTTTTACTGTAGCAAATTTGTGGCCCTTTTGAAAGACATTTTAAAATTTTTAAAAAATTATGAAAAAATATTTTACGAACTATAAGAATAACTATTTGAAACCTCACAAAAATAACTATAAAATATTACATCATTTTGCTTATAAAAAAATGATAAATTTACATTTAATTTAATTTAATCTAAAACAAACAAGGCCTTTTTTTAAGGTAATACGCTGCCTTCTCCGGCACCGAGGCCCGAGGCCAACTGCAGACTGACACGCGGGCCCGGGTCCTGGCCCACGCGTCAGTGTATCAGAAGCGACGCCAGGTCGCTAGCCACACGCCTTTGCGCGCTCCTCTCCGCCTAGCATTTTTAACCCAGAAAAAGTTGAGAGCGCAGCAGTAGTTGCACACATTCTTCTCGTGTCCGCTCGTTTCCTCACTTTTGTCGCGTGTCCTTCCCCCAGCTCCTCCTCTCCCAAACGAAACGAAAGCCCCACTCCAAAATTCGAACTCCACACCTCCTCGCCCAGCCCCCGCTCGCTCCGAGGCGGCGCGAACATGGCGGCCTCCGCGTCGCTGCAGCACGGGCGCCACCTCCTCGTGGCCTCCCGCGGCCGCCTCCTCCGCATGCCCCCGCCACGCGCGCCGCCCCTGCTCCTCCTCCCGCGCCCGCGCCGCCGCCAGCCCCCGGCCGCGAGGGTCTCCTCGGGCGACGGCGACGGCGGGGGAGGGTTCGCGAGCGCTGTGGAGAAGCGCTCGGCCCCGGAGGTGGTGGCGGAGGAGGAGGGAGCGGAGGGGGAGGCGGCTGGAGCGCTCGAGCTGAGGTGGCCACCGTGGGAGGGGCTGCCCGAGCGGTACAAGCTCATCGGCGCCACCTCCCTCGCCTTCGTCATCGGCAACATGGACAAAGTGCGCTTCGCTGCTTAGCTCGCATCTACCCTTGGCGCCTAATGATCCCGTGGTTCTGTACGAATGGGCAACACTCCGCCGCCGCGCGGTAATTTCATATATTGTGGGCTCTGATCGGGCCAAAATGACGCGGTCTGTAACTTTGCATGCGATCGTTTTGGAACTAGCTTGTTGATCTTGGTATACACGTTCTCACACGATCCAGTAATTTGATTCCTCATATGTCTGAGTATTGCTCGTGTGGGTGATTAAATTATGTTCTATCAGGAATTCATGCTAATTGTAATCACTCTAGCTTTTCAGGTTAACTTGAGTGTCGCCATCATTCCTATGTCACATCAATATGGCTGGAACTCATCGACTGCTGGCTTAGTTCAATCGTCTTTCTTCGGGGGTTATGCTTTGAGTCAACTGCCAGGGGGGTGGCTGGCAAAATTGTTTGGCGGAAGGTTTGTTTGGGGTAACAAAAGCCTCCTGTTTTCAAATACAAATACAAAAGCTATCCGCAATATTGCATATACAGTATGCACAGATATTTTCGCATCTTATAGCCCCTGATTCTTTTCGCTGGCTGCTTGTCCCGCGGAGATGCTGTTCCTATAAATGCATATGATGGTGCTGTTTAGTTCTTCCTCTGGAGTCCATCTTGTTGGGATCTCTTGATAAAAATATATGTACCTATCTACCTATCATCAAAAGACTGATCCAATATGTCAAGTGGTCTGGCAAACTGCAAATGAGCAGCATAAAGTGGCTATACTGTGATTTGTGGCCTGTAAATATTTGCAACTATTATAATTTTAGCTCTTTTTCTGGCTTTCAAATTGTTCATATTCTGAGCCCTAAGGATTTAAAGACAGAATATATTGATTCAATGAAATTAGAAGAGTAATTCAGAAGTTTTTTATGAGAGAAATAATTTAGAAATTTCAAACTTCTGGACCCTCATTCAGCCTTTATCAAATGGCTCAGAGTTCTTACCAGTCATTTGATCCTTTGTTCTTTCTCCTCACCTTATTATATCTCCATGACGCATAATACATTTATGTAGTCATATTGTAAGAACTAATTATTGTTCTCATCTGCTATTTGTAGGAGAGTGCTTGAGATTGGTGTTGCAGCATGGTCTTTGTCCACTGCTATGATTCCTGTAGTAGCAGGTTTTATGCCAGGACTTGTGCTATCAAGGATTCTGGTATACCTCTACTCACTAACTAGTCTCTCCTAGAAACTTTTTGACCAGAAATGTTGTGGTAAATTATGATGTTCTTTTGTTGCTTAAAAATTTCTCTGACACATTTCTTATTTGTCTTAACTCTTAGGTAAGAATGAATCCTTATGCCTTGATCCAAGAGAATAATGGTTAAGAGTGACATAATCTACCTTTTTATGAATATTGAGAGGCTTATCTTCATGGAATCATGAGAAATTGAGTTATGTGTGGAAAACCAAATTTACTAGCAAGCAGATGGCTACATAAAAACATAACAATACAAAATTCCTGATGGCAAGTGTTCTGGAATGATGAATAAAAAAAGGGTGATGCAGATCTACATGCACCTTCTCTGTGCCAAATGAAATATCCCGGATCCCGCACAACATTTCAATTTCTATATTCTATATATCTGTTAGAATAGCTATTGTATAGGACCTCTATGCTATTGTATAGGTCTTTAGAGGTCTTTTTGCTTATTTCACCTTTTCTCTTGTACATGTATATTGCAGCCCATTTTGGGCCCATCTAAATGACCAGTTCATTTCACAAATCTAACATGGTATAGAGCCTTCCTAGGGTTAGGGTTTCTTTCCTCCTCCCCTCTAGCCCCCGCCGCCCTCTACTCCCGGCCGACGGCCGGCGGCGGAGCGGCCTCGTCGCCGTCGCCCCCTCCCGCTTCCGCGCCGCCGCCTACCACGCCCGTGCTGCCCCTCCCACGCTCGTGCTGCCTCCTCCCGCACCGGGCCCGCGTCTTCTCCTCCCACGCTGGGCAGCGCCGCGCCGCGTCGCTGCTGTTCTGCGCCGCTGCCGCGGGCCACTTATGGGCCGTTTCTGGGCCGGCTTGCTCTGATCGCAAGCGGCGGCGTGCAGCGTTTCTGCTCTGTCACATCAATACTTATGGTACCTATGCGCTCAGGTGCGAGCAGGTGCGCTCGGAGACAGACGGCTTCACGCGGGTGCGGGGCCTGGCCTTTGAAGGATGCGAGCAGGTCCATCCGTCCATTTACATGTATTATAAAGATCATGCCTCCCAAATAAATATTACTTACCAAATAACTCATTTATTTCTTGCAAGGAAACATGTACTTGTATGCCATGGTACTAGCGTATGAACTTGCGTGCACCGAGGCTCAAGGCTAGGCGCAGACGCTGCGAGCTAGCGCCTGCACATGAGCCCACCCCGCCGCCTCCAGCGCCTGTGCCGCACCCTCCCGCGCCCGCGCCGCCCCTCTCACGCTCGCGCTGCCTCCTGTCGCTCCGGGCCCGCGTCGCGTCCTCCCCTGCCGCGCCCGCGTCGCCTCCTCCCACGCCAAGCAGCGCCGCGCCGGCTAGTGCCCGCGTCGCTTTCGCGGGCTGCTTATGGGCCGCTTCTAGGCCGGCTTGCTCTGATCGCATGGGGCGGCGTGCAACGTTCCTGCTCTGTCACATCAGTACTTATGGTACCTATGCGCTTAGGTGCGAGCACGTGCGCTCGGAGACAGACGGCTTCACGCGGGCGCGGGGCCTGGCCGTTGAAGGGTGCGAGCAGGCCCATCCGTCCATGTACATGTATTATAAAAATCATTCCTCTCAAATAAATATTGCTTACCAAATAACTCATTTATTTCTTGCAAGAAAACTGGTACTTCTATGCCATGGTACTAGCGTACGAACTTGCGTGCACCGAGGCTCTAGGCTAGGCGTAGACGCTGCGAGCTAGAGCCTGCACATGAGAGCCACTAGAACGGATGCTAGTGCTATGCATACACAGACAACTAGAGGCGTAGGCGGCGGCGCGTTTGTGCTCTGCCAGACATCAGTACTCACTGTATCAGACTTAGGTACCCATGCACGCAACAGGTAGGATGAACAGCTACCCAGCTCTTCTTTCTTTCCGACTGGTTTTCACTGTGTTTTGCATGTCAGTTCTTGAGTCTCGATGATCTTTTCCTACAAAGTGGTCCTGATGATCCACCGGAGGACGAGATGATTGTTGCAAAGCACCAGAAGGCTCTTGAGAAACTGGAAAACCCTCGCACCAAGACAGTGATCCCGAAGACGAACACACTACGAGCAGTGGACGTCGGGAGTAGGCTCTAGAGCATCTAGCTGACGGTGAACATCGCCGAACCGCCGGTGGAAGTCGTCAACAGTGGAGTCCTGCTGCTAAAGTGTCTTGGCCTCACGCAGAAGAAAAGTGTAGAGCTCCTAACTGCTAGGCTAGTATGTAGTCTGGACGTAAAGCCACATCACCCAAGAAGACTCCAAGGGGACCACGTCAACAACAAGATCTGGACGCATACTGCCGACGAGGACATGAACAGCACGATTCTCTGCAGCAGTCCAATCGCCCAGACGCTCAACCGCGGTGTTGTAAGTCCGGACAGCGGTGTTGTAAGCCTGCTGGACGACGGGATCAACATGAGCACCATACGCAGTAGGCTGAGGAGCAGGACCAGGGGCCGCAGGCAGTGCTGGAGGAAGAGTGGTGCCGGTGAGATACCCTCAGAGCCTCTGACTGTTGAGGCAGATAGGAAGGAGAGTGGACCAGTCGCGAAAGTTTGATCCGTCAAACTGAATGCTCGGAAACTGAGCCGACTCCGTCCGGAGTTTGAGCTCCTTCATGCTCAGCTCCTAGCTCGCTCGCCTCTTCTGACACTGCAGGAGGCGCTGACTCAGGTCCAGGCTGAGGAGACGCCTCCGTGGCATTCTCTCATCATCGGCTACTGTGTTGGGTGCTCTTGAGCTGCCTCTGCTTTCGGTGCCTTCGTCGCTTCCTCCTGTTCGTGGTCAGGCCGCAGGGGGGTGGTAGTGCCCGCTGCTTCTACACCGACCATAGCAGCTACACCTGCCGCAGGGGGCTCTCGTAGCTTTTGCAACTATTGCCGTCGGAGGGGGCACACGATCCAGCAGTGCAGGACCCTCCGTGATCGGCAGCAGCGCCAGCAGTCTAGCAGCCCTGCTGGCGGCGGCAGTGCTGGTCCTCGGGGCTCTGAGTCTCGTGCTCCCGAGTGGGCCCAGGCTCTGGTTCAGCGCGTTGAGCGCCTTGAGCTCTCTAGGTCTTCTAAGGCCTCCTTTGTCACTGCCAGCTAGTCTTCCTCTATTGGATCAGGTATCTGATATCTGGACTCTGGAGTTTCCTTTCACATGACTCCTGATTCCACTCACCTCACCTCTATGAGGTCCCCAGCTAGTCCAATAATTGTGAAAACAGCTGATGGCACCTCCCTCTCAGTTGCTGGACAAGGCACTCTACACACCATCTTTTAGTGTTCCCTCTGTTTCTTATGTGCCTTGTCTCACTATGCAGCTGATCTCTGCTGGCCAACTTACTGATCTTGGTTTCAGCATTACTCTCGAGTTTGACTCCTGTTTTATCCAGGCTCGTAGTTCGGGGACCCTAGTTGGTACTGGCCGGCGCACCCGTGACTCCCCACGGCTATGGGAGCTTGACTGGCTTCACCTTCCTTCCGCTGCTACACCTCCACATCTCAGCCAGTCGATCGTCGCATCCGATGCCACTGTCTTCACCACCACCACCATATGCACCAGTTTTGCTCTGTGGCATCATCGGTTGGGTCATATGTCGAGTCCTCGCTTGTCATCTCTTATGAGTCGTGGTGTCTTTGGAAAGGTTTCTCGTGATGCCTTCCTCCCCTGTCAGGGCTGTAAGCTTGGTAAACAGTTACAGCTGTCTTATTCCAACAATCAGTCTGTGTCGGATTGCCCTTTTGCTTTAGTTCACTCTGATGTATGGGGACCTGCACCCTTCGTTTTGAAAGGGGACCATCGCTGGTTTGTTATCTTTGTTGATGATTACTCTTGCTTCACTTGGATCTACTTTCTCAAATCTCGTGATCAAGTGCTAGCTGCTTACCAAGCCTTCGCTGCCATGGCTCGTACACATTTCGACTCATTTGTATGTTTCGCGCTGACACAGCTGGTGAGTATCTTTCTAATGCTCTTAGACAGGTTCTCTTGGATCATGGCACCCTCCCTCAGTACTCTTGCACTGGTGCTCATGCTCAGAATGGAATTGCTGAGCGCAAACATCGCCATATTCTTGAGACTCGGGCCCTGATGCTCTCTGTCTCTGTTCCCTCACACCTCTGGGCTGAGGCTGCTTTCACGGCTGTTTATCTCATTAACATGCAGTCATCCACTGCCCTTCAGGGTTCTACTCCCTTTGAGCGTCTCTTCGGTCGCCTTTCTTAGTATAGTCACCTTCTTACTTTTGGCTGTGTTGTCTACGTTCTTCTCCAGTCTCGGGAGAGGACGAAGCTTTCTGCTCAGTCAGTACGGTGTGCCTTTCTTGGCTATGATTCTGAGCGCAAAGGTTTTCGCTATTGGGATCCCCTTGATCGTTGGATTCTGGTTTTCCGAGATGTCCAGTTTGTTGAGTCCTGCTCCTTCTTTGCAACTCTCGCTCCTTTGACTCTCCACATCACACTTCTCCCTTACTTGAGTCTCTCTCTTTTTTGAGTCTTCCTGAGCGGTTCATCGTTCCTCCGTTCGCTTCACCACCTATCACTACTACTTCGTCCCCCACCTCGGCAGTTCCTTCTTCTTCTTCCATTTCTTCACCTGTTGAGACTCTGCCTACTCCATCTTCTCCACTTCCCGCTCCACCACCCCCACGGTATGCTCTCCGTGATAGGTCCACTCTCGCTCCCTCTGTCCGCTATGGGTTTTCGGCTTCTGTCGCTCTTCTTCCTGAGCATTCCTCCTATCGCGAGGTTCTTGCTCACCCCAAGTGGCAGTTTGCCATGTCTGAGGAGTTGGCTACACTTGAGCGTACTGACATGTGGGCTCTTGTTCCCTGTTCTTCTACTGCTCATCCCATCACCTGCAAGTGGGTTTTTAAGGTTAAAACCCGCTCTAATGGTTCTCTCGAGCGCTACAAGGCTCGCCTAGTGGCTCGTGGTTTCTAGCAGTACGGTCGTGACTACAGTGAGACCTTTGCCCCTGTTGCTCATCGGACCACTGTTCTTTCTCTCATAGCCATGGTTGCAGTTCGCCACAGGACTATCTCTCAGCTTGATGTGAAGAACGCCTTTCTTCATGGGATCTTCATGAGGAGGTTTACATGTATCCTCCTCCTGGGTACAGTGTTCCTCAGGGCTTCGTGCTTCGTCTCAGACGCTCTCTCTATGGCCTCAAGCAGGCTCCATGGGCTTGGTTTGTGCGTCTTGCGTCTGTTCTTACTGTTGCTAGTTTTGTTCCCAGTTCTCACGACCCAGCTCTTTTTGTTCACACTTATGCTCGAGGTCGCACCTTGCTTCTCCTGTATGTTGATGACATGCTCATTACTGGTGATGATGCTGAGTATGTAGCCTTTGTCAAGGCTTGCCTCGATGAGTAGTTTCAGATGTCTGATCTTGGTCCTATTTGGTACTTCCTAGGTATTAAGGTTGACCATACATCAGAGGGCTACTACCTTTCTTAGCGCAAGTACATTCGGGAGCTTTTTGATCGTGCTTGTCTCACGGATGAGCGGACAGTTGACACATCTATGAAGCTTCATCTTCAGCTACGGCCTACTGATGGAGTTTCTCTTGAGGATCCCACTCGCTACCGTCACCTAGTGGGGAGCCTTGTGTACTTGGGAATCACTCGTTCGGATATTTCGCATGCTGTTCTTCCAGCTCCAGCTCTCTTCAGTTGCAGGCTTACTTGGATGCTACATAGGCTAGCGATCCCACTGATCGCAAGTCCGTCTCGGCCTACTGTGTCTTCCTTGGCTCCTCGCCGATCTCCTGGAAGACCAAGTGACAGGATGCAGTGTCTCGCTCCAACACAGAGGCTAAGCTTTGTGTTCTCTCTTCGGCTACGGCCGAAATCACTTGGCTTCTTGGTGATCTTGGAGTTCCTATCACCACTCCGACAATAGTATGCTCCGACGGCACTGGCGCCATCAGCATTGCTCGTGATCCTGTGAAGCATGAGCTCACCAAGCACATTGGTGTTGCAGCTCACTATGTTCGCTCTGAAGTGCAAAATCAAGTGATTACTCTTCAGTATGTGACTTCGGCTCTTCAGCTTGCTGACTTTTTCACCAAGGTTTAGACAATGTTGTTGACCCACCATGAGTTTGAGGGGGGGTGTTAGAATAGCTATTGTATAGGTCTTTAGGGGTCTTTTTGCTTATTTCACCTTCTCTCCTGTACATGTATATTGCAGCACATTTTGAGCCCATCTAATTAAGTAGTTCATTTCACAGATCTAACAATATCAACTTCTGTTTCACGACATTTACTTTTTTTTGTGGAACTATAGAATTTCCATTAGATCATTTACCAAAGGTTACACAATATTTAGTTTGTTATCACACCTTCATATCAGCAATAAACAAAGATTCTACTGGCTTTATTATCTTTGCATTTTATTCTTTTCCTTCTACCGCCTTTATTATATTTGGATTTTATTCTTTTCTAATTGTTTATTATGCTAGGTAGGCATTGGTGAAGGTGTCTCACCATCAGCCGCTACAGATTTAATTGCAAGGTGAGATTAAATATCCCTTTTATAAACATTTTTTACGGTTTTATTTTTTTCTTAATACCAACTTGGTTCTCTTTTGGACATATGTTCATTATGAATTTCTTAAAATAACCTATGCGAAAAAAAATTAAGATGGATGAATTATTTTTGGCTATACATTCAATCAAAGTGTAGACAACTGATGTATCACTCACTGTATTGGCATCTTTTTGGTGTTTCCTCATTTAAAGCTTAGGTGAATGATTATTTAGCTACACTACCAGGATCGCAGGTGGTGACTACATTTTGTATATTCTTCTGTAGATATATCAAATTATTAGATATGTAGATATGTGTATTGATTTTCCTTGTATATGGTGTTTCCTAATATGCCCCTTTCTACATGTATATATATTGGCCTATTGGCATCAGATGAATGCAACTGCTATTCATACATCAATGATACGCAAAATATTGATGTGCAGTTTCTTATAAACTTTTCACAACAGTTCATGTTAGAGTATATAGCCCATGATGTGAGCTCAACCTGCTGGAGTAGTTGTTGAGTTTGCTGGAATTGGCTCTTAAAAAAGTTCTGTTATTATTCTTCTTCTCTTGTGCAGGCGCGCACACACGCACACACGCACGCACGCACGCACGCAATCTGATCAACAACCTGCTATTAGGCTGCAGGACTCTAGATAACACTCTATAACACAATGATTATTCTGCTGTCAGTTCATAGTACATACATTTCGCAATAGTAGGTTGTCATGTGCACATGACATAGGTCAGTTGCCATCGGCATAGATATATGATGTCAATTTTATGTTGATATATCAAGGAATCATTTTTTAGTTGTATTGAAAAAAAGATTCCCAACTTCTCAATAGAAGACTGTTTTTTTCTATTGGACATAATAGAGTAGAATTGTGTCTGATTTTAAACTGAAAATTGTTCGAACATGTTAAACTTCAGCAATAGTGTGATCATATGGATTTAAATGGACTATTGTTACATAACTTTCACTGTCATGGCTGCACATGCAGGTCCGTTCCTTTGCAAGAACGATCAAGAGCAGTTTCTTTTGTTTTTGGTGGCTTGGCCTTTGGGAGTGTCTTAGGGTATGTGTTTTCAGGTATTTTTTTTGTGGGTAATAGGTACATGTTTTGCAACATTTCACATACTTTTATTAATGGGACCCACTTAGGTCTCACAAGTCACACCTATGTGCTAATGAATGTAAATGTTTAATTCAAAAACATCAGTAGTTTCCTTCTATTTTCTTGGGTTTATTCCTTTTCTCTACAAGTAAACACTTAAGAATTCTTCTGCTGTTATGCAGTTGGGGATAAAACAGCAAAATACTAAAGCAGAATAACATAATTAGAAAAAACAAATGCTAAAAAGTTCTTATGTGAAGCGCTTATAAAAGTTATGTTGGTGCCTCTTTTTGTTATTCAATTGATCAATTTACATGGGTTGAACCACAAGTCCACAACTTCTGTGACCTTATGCATGATGCTCAAATAGTCAAATATCAACCTGACTGTTCTCTTTGTTGGATGAAATCCTGGTAGCTGATAGACCTTATGAATATTACTTTTTTGCCTGTTTCTTGGAACGTAATTGCGTTATATTTTGGTTGTATAGCTGTTCATCTTAAGTAATAGAGAAAATGTTGCCATATATTTAATTTCTTCTCCACTGTATACTATTGCAGGCTTCTCTTCGCCCCTCCTATTATTCAAAACCTTGGTTGGGAGTCTGTGTTCTACCTATTTGGCCTTCTTGGAATTATTTGGTAAGCAAACAACTCTTAAGAAGCTGGCAATAGATTATTTCTTCGAGCTCAGCTCTATTTACTGTTGTGTCCACAGGTGTCTATGGTTTGAAACTCTTAAAGAACAACAGTTAGGCAACAACGAAGACACATTAAGTAAGTGGATATTTATCTATATGATTCTGAACCACCATGGTAGAAACTCGCCTGGAAATCACTATTTTTTTGAGCAAATCGCTATTAATAATACTTATATTCATAGTTTTTTTAAAAAAATATAATTTTTCTATGAACTAAACTACTAAAGTGAACTATGGCATGCAAATTTAGGTGAAGGAATCATGGTGTAGCTTTAAAGATACCGTGTGTATGAATACTTTCTTTCTTTCATGGACACATCACATATCTAGTGTGATTTGTTATATGTACTTATGCAAACAATCTTGGTTTGAACATCAAAGTAACTTGAAAATTCTCAGAAGAAAAATAAGGACTAGATAGTCCTCCATTGTTGGAATTTCATTAAAACTCAATTCATGTCGACGAGAACAAAAAAAGATTGCAGTCAATAATAACACAAAATTTATGTCAGAAGTTTATCCATTTTTACACAACATGAAACGAGTTTGAATCTGAAATTTCAAATAGTTTGTGGATTACATCAAGGACTACCTCAAAATTTTAGGTAATGTTAAAGTTAAGCTCACGAACTAATCAATATGCCTTGCATTAGTAAACCTAGAGTGTTGTTGCAGTTTGCACTTGCCTTTTCATTTCTTTCATTGTTACAAAGAAGTATTTAATATACTTGACATTGCATACTCTTTTAGCTTAGTTATATCTATTGGCTGAAGTTTTTGTTAGCTATCGTGTTACGTGCAGGCACAACAGGGCTCAAATAGCCTATAAACAGTACCCACGGTACTTGAGCACGGGATTAGTTAGGATTAGATTATAAGAGTTTTGGATTAGATAAAATCAATTTGTTTAGGAGATAATATTAGTTAGGATTTCTTTCCTAAAGTCCAAACTTTTTATCCCTATAAAAGGGACGGTCATGTGTCCTTTATCAATTATTCAAGCAAAGGATTAGTTTGAGATCTAATCAAGAACCTAGGTGCTAGCTTTGATAACAGCTTGCTTCGCCTGCGTTAAGGGTCATATCTGTTTGTGCGTTGCGTGCTTGGGATCAAGCACGTAATATATCACCTTAAGGTTGTATTTCTGTGTATTTTATCCTGATAATAAATTGAAACCTTAAAAGGTTCTTCTACCTTGCAGAGTTAGAACAGAGTTCTGTTGGATCAAATGGCCCTATCTCTTCAATTGTGTCTTCAAAGTCATTGGACTTATCATTGGAAGAGCTGATGACTTCACTAAAGGTTGATCTCATTTTAGAACTTAGAAGATTAGTCCGTCTATGTAAAAAAAATGTTAAGAGGGATAAATTTACACCATTACCAAGCTGAGACACTGATGAAAAGTTGAATTTTTAATTTTTATCTGTCCTGGAATACCTAAACAGAGTAATAGCTGGATCAAATGGTTTGGGAAACTTCCAATCATCTGTCAGGAAAATGTGTCAATTTGTTGTTAGTACTCGAACTGTGATTTTCTTTATATGCTTTATGTGGTACTACACAAATGTCAAGAATCCTTTCAACTAGTTAAAATGTGCTCATATATTCTAAACTGTTGTTGCTGTCAATTTTTTTGCGAGTCCTGCCATTTATTTGTTTGAATGGATTTTTTTCATGAACTGTTTTCTTGTACCTTATATATTTCCAGACTAGAGTTCCGCTAGTTGTGCTGTGCAGTACCAGGATACCAGCCATTTATTATTTTACTCCCAAAGATAAATGCTGGTGTTAACTTAAGTGTGGTTGCAAACTGCAGTGTACTTTATTGGGTGATATCAATTGTTAGAAGTAATAGCTGACTATGAAAAAATTGTGTTCTCAAATTATTATTTTTATTTTATCTTAGTTTGTATCACATGACTATCTTGATTTAACTATAGCAATGCACTGTGATTTAGTTAACTTGTGTGAAATTAAAGGTAGAACTCTGAACCTCTCTATTGTCGGTCAATACTCAATACATCCTTGCTTTCCCCTGAGTCCAGACCAATCCGCACCAATAGACTGTATATCACCATGAAGTGAACTATAGTTCAGTGGCTGAGAAGACCATGGCACCATGCCCTAATTCAACTAGTTGTACATGGAGTTTATCACTCCCAATAAATCCTATGATGCACAACGTGACCATGTGTCTATGTTACAAGATAAATGCATTATTATATAAATTCTTGGAGTGGTTTTATTTATACATAACACTTATAGGAAGTTCATTATTTGTTTTGTAGGATGTGCCTTGGAGGGAATTTTTCAAAAGCAAGGCAGTGTGGGCAATGATATATGCTCACTTTTGTGGAAGCTGGGGGCACTACACTTGCTTGTCATGGCTACCAACGTTCTTTAGGTTTGTATCTTGCATATTTGTCTTGTCATTCTTCTATTTATGGCTCATTTCAGGTTCATTGTTGCTAATTTGTATCAATGATAATGAATAGTACATAATGAGATTGATATGCCCATTTCTATAAAGGCTGGAGCGCTTAGTTTCATTGGCAATCTTTTCAACATCTTACCATCCTACACATTCAGTTCAGTTTTCTGAAAGTGCGTTGACTTCAGTTAATATTGAACTAAACAAAATAGAAGGATTTAAATTTCTGCATTTCAATATTCGTAAAAACATCTAATCAAGTGGATGTTGGATACTACTGATTTACAGTGTGTTCTTTTATTATTTTTTTCATATCCATAGTTACATTTCATATGCCAATTTATAGCATGTTTTGATTTTGTGCTCTCGAGATATAGGAAATTGCTTTGAGGAATATGATTTTCTGCTATTGTTTCAGTACAATATATCAAACATTTATAGGAACAACTTCGTTTTGTTGTGATTTTTTTTCCTATTCAAATCTTATGCAGCGAGGAGTTGAACCTGAACTTGACAGACGCAGCATCGGTATATACATGCTTATTTTTCTTAAGAATTATAATATGATCATTGTATTATTGAGAACCACATATCCCTTCTTGTTAGGCGATCCCAGACTGCCCCATTTTTCATTGATGACTTTTAACTTTTACTTCATAGTTTCATGTAGGGCTTATGAATTTACATATTTGTTTTAGGTGTCAGTCCTTCCTCCCTTGGCTTCAATGATCATTACCTCTATTGCGGCACCTTTTGCAGACAACTTGATATCAAATGGTGTTGACACCACAAGGGTAAAGAATTGATTTCTTATCTTGAATATAAAATTTTGCTTGTTCATATCTTTTCTTTAGAAGGTAGTTAGCTATACAAACTGTACTAGAGAAAATTTTAAAGGCTCAAATATTTAAACACATCATTGGCAATTGTCAAGAGTGCAGACAAAATATGTTGTATTTTTTTCAGTTTACTTGTGCGCGCAAAGTAAAATATTTATTGCCGAGCAATCTTAAAATCATTGTATGTTTAATTTTTTCTGTAGGTAAGAAAGATATGTCAGACAATTGCCTTTCTGTCACCTGCAACTTTCATGATGCTTTCCTCTGTGGATCTTGGACTACCTCCATGGGAAATTGTTGCTTTTCTTACAAGTGGTTTGGCACTCTCCAACTTTTCATTGTCAGGTCATGGTGCTAGCTTGTTGTCAACTTATCAGTTTTGCTATGTTTTCAAGATCCAAATCTAAATATTTTGGTTGATAAGCAGGTCTTTATTGCACCCATCAAGATATCTCTCCTGAATATGCAAGCATTCTCCTAGTAAGGAATGCCATGACTCTCCGTTTAATCACTTTTTTTTTCTGTTGTCATCTACAAAAGGAATAATAAAAAAGCATTCCTTCAGAGAGTGATCAAGGGATGATACCACCACACATTATGACTCAGATAGTCCTTTTTTTTTCCTTTTTGTTTGTACAGGACATTAAAATTTATGTTAGTATGCTACTCTATATTTTTTTCTGTCCATCGCTGCGCATGGCTCTATTAATAAGTTTGTTGAACTCATCAAACTACTGTTGCCTGAAACATCTAGTACCCTCTCCATTCTAAAATAGTAGTCGTTTTGGACATTGACACACGGTCTCCAAAATGTAACTTTGACCACTAAAAATTATTACAATTTATGTATATGCAATTAAATTATAGTATTAAGGAAGCCATTTTTGAGACGAATCTATCTATATGATTATCATATGCTCAATCTAAAAAGTTTAATGGTCTATATGGATAAAGTTTCAACAGTTTGACTTAGGACAAGTCTAAAACAACTTCTATTTTAGAATCAAGGGAGTATATTATTATTGTCACAGGAGGTAGATATTTACTTCTTCCTTTGTGTTTCAGGGGATCACAAACACAGTAGGTGCTGTGCCTGGAATCGTTGGCATTGCACTGACTGGCTATCTTCTTGACACAACTCATTCTTGGAGCGTATGCAACCATTACAAGTCCATTTTTGACACTTCATAAACAATAGTGTCTGTTCCGATCGTTCTTAATTCCTTGTAATTTTTTCTTCTGTTTGCAGATATCACTCTTCGCACCTTCTATCTTCTTTTATTTAACTGGTACTGCTGTCTGGTTAGCATTTGCCAGCAGTGAGCCCCAGGAATTTAGCAAGTCAGAACTGGAGTCGTCACACAAAGGGTAGTTAGTATATAAGGTTCTCGTTGCACAGGAAGGATCATTCAAAAGGAAATTTAGTCGGGATAGTCTCAGCCGAGCAGATTTATGGAGCTCCTGGACCCTGATATTCTGTTCATTTCCATTTACAGTAGTCAGATAAGATGATGTCACTGCTAGTTGAAATTTTAGTCTATAGATGTACATGCCACGGCATTTTCTGCCATATATTGTATGGCTCATATTGTATTGGCATTTCTGAAGTGATTTTTCTTTCCTCTTTCTGTCATACTTCCACAGATTTGGAATGGGAGTATGTTTTCCATGTTGGGGAGTTGTGTTTGGACAATGGTGTAAAACACTCTGTTCAGTTACAGGAGACGTAAGTTTGTAGAACAATATACATCTTGGGTTAACAAAGAATGGAATTCATTTTTGTTGTATATTGATTTGCTTGCCACAACAACATACAATCAGTTTAATGTCCATTTTGCTCATGAACGCAAGCTGACATCTGTAACTATTCGCCTTATTTTTGGTTCATTTATAACTGAAGGAAAAGGCTCTATTCTTATTCGAATGTTTTTTCAGTAGATCCACGGAAATGGGAAAAATGGACATAGCCCAATCTACACGATCTCTTTCTAAGAAAAACAATTTCCCCACACTTTACACTCATATATATGAGCCGTCGTTCTTTGTAATCCAATCCCCAATATTCAAACAGTTGGCATTGCGGTACCCAAAACTCAGTTTTTTCCCCGTAAGGTTCACCATCGGCATAAACCATCATGGATTTGGACAACTGAATTAAAAAGGCAAACTGGAGGCTTCAAGTAAGCACATCACATAATCTTTTGCAGTAGCAGCATGCACGCCAGCAATAAAAAAGGCCAGCTGGAGGCTTAAGCACAACACACAATCTTTACAATAGCAGCATGCACCCCAGCAATACGTGTATTGCTGGTTTAAGACAAGAGTAACAAGAATTAGAATGAATGCATAACAGAATCACAGCTCCAATAACAGAACATAGAATTTTTAAGACCATGCACAAAAAGGTAAAACACAAAATGACAACATCAGAGGTCAACGTTTTCCTACTTTATGAGACCCAATAACCCAAGCCACAAGCTTCATAGGTCCCAAACCTGTTCCATCATCTAAACAACACAACTAACAGACTGAAACAAGCTGAGGTGGATGCAGGAAGCTAAATCACTTCTTCTTCTTGGAAGGCGGCTGATCTTCATCATCGTCCTCTTCCTCCTCATCATCATCATCTTCATCTTCTTCACCATCTTCATCACCACCATCTTCATCGTCGTCATCATCATCATCGCTCCCTCCCTCGCCATTCGCCTCAGGATCATCATCTTCATCATCATCCTCGCCCCCGTCATCCCCTGAGAAATCCTCTTCAGCATCATCATCGTCACCACCTTCATCATCCTCGTCTTCATCTTCTTCATCGTCGTCGTCGTCTGACCCACCAGCATCCTTATTCTCAGGTACAGTTTCATATTTGATTCTGCCAAGTTGGCTTTAAATATTGCAGCAGCAGGCCAGTCAGCAACATTAAAACATTAATTACAGTGGAAACCTTACAAAATAATATAATGAACTTACCTGTAAATCGTTTGCTGCTCCTCATTAAATATGTCCACTCCACCATTTACAGCTTCCATCTACGAAAGATTATAGTACATCAGCAAAGACAAGCAGGAAACAACAAATGGATCAAGCATTATTCCAATCACATAAAATTAAAAAAATCCCAACTGACTCAATAGTATAAAATATCTGCACAAAAACTTTATTCAACAGCAAACAAGAATTAACACAACATAAATCAATAACTAATCAAGTGGGGAGCAATAGAAAGAATATTTACACAAACACAGTTTATTATGTCGACATAGACACCACATTTAGAAAATCATATTGAATTAATTACTTTGATCCTTTTTTCATCAAGTTGAAAGGATTTTTATGGAGCCTGATAGGGCACTAAACATGGTGTAAAATTCCATAAAAAGACTGAGCGCATTGAATATTTTGAGAAGAAACACAAAGTGAACAGTCAGTCAGTAATGTTCTTTTAAATGGTAAGAAGTACTTTCTTGGTCACCCGCCTAGCCGTTATTTAAAAACAGTTGCTATCTAAGGAATGACTGTTGTAAGAAGCATGGTCAATCAAACAGTTGCAGACGAGAAATTAGGACGCGGTGTTCCAGTGCCACTTAGACATGCTACGTGTCACGAAAAGTGCGACAGTCAAGATTTGTGTCCAGGTGCCATACTTTTCAATTTATATCCTAAATTGGCATAACCCACGATACTGTAAAGATTTGTGTCCAGGTGCCATACCTTTCAACTTATATCCTAAATTGGCATAATCTACGATACTATCAAGATTTGTGTTCAGGTGCTCCGAATTGGAATATTCCATCCAGGATTTTAGTATCTCTGCTCGGTTCCCCAACCAAACCCTCTCCTATCGTTGTACCTTCAACCAAAATCTCCCCAATTCAACCACTCAGATCTGCTTCTTAGATCTAATTGCAAGCACTGCATGCACCCAAACGAGAAAGCACCAAACTTCCCCCAATGACAGATTACAAAATCGTCTTAAACAACACAGTACATGAGCATACACATACAGATCTGCAGGCTGAATTTACTAAAGAAAATTTGCAGGTGACCATTGTCGAAACACTAAATACGCACGTTTCACCAAGAATTAACGCTACTAGCAGCAACATACATCGAGAGTACCTTGTCGCGGTGACCCAATCGACCAATCACATCCACACACACAAAGGCACTGGCCAAGCAATGGATGGTAAAAGTAAAACCACTCACCGCCAGAGCGAGAAGAGCCAGCCACCTCTGCGCGGCGGCAGCGACGGCCACCACGGCAGCCGTGGACGCCGCCGCAGCTATCCTCTCGGGTCCACGCGCCGCCGCCGCCGCCATCTGCGCACCAAACAATTAATCTCAAAAAAAAAACCACAAGAGACCAGTAAAAGCTCGAAACTTTCGCCAAGAAACGGGGATTCCGGGGGGCAGAAGCGGCCGAATAAGAGCTCGAAACCCTAGGGGATCGAGGAGGCGAACCCTACCTCTTGCCTTGGCTGCGAGGAGAGGGAGGGGTGGAGCCTGGAGCGGATGCGTGCGCGTGGTCGCGTGGATTTCTTGGGGCCGAGAGGCTTTAATAGGGGGAGCCGAGACGAGAGGATTGGATCATTGGATGCGGGGGGGTTAGGGTTTTGGGCTCGGGCGGGTGGCGCTAGGGTTTTTGGTGCGGGGGTCGCCGTGTGGCTGGCGGGTGGGACCCGGAGGGGGGTGACCTGGCCGCGGCGCCCAATGGATGAGGAGGATTCCAAAGGCGGCGAGGGTTTGTGGCTATACTGTTTGTGGATTTGGATTTTTTTGCGGGGCCCATCTGAATCCGATCTGAGCCGTGTATTGGGCCCATCCGTTTGGTCTCTCCTCTCCCCCTCTTCCTTATCTTTATTTACTGTTTGGATCCCAGCACAGTAATCTCGTACTACTAGTAGTCCCGTTGCAGTCCTGCAGATCTCTGTGTTTGAACGGGTGTCCGTGTCTCGCCTTTTCCCCTCCATTCGTTGAAGTATAATAAGTAGCAGGAAATTATTTAGGCCCGGTTTTTTTTAGCTTAACGTCTTAACACTTAACGACTTATCTATGTTTTAAAAACACATATGCTTTGAGTTTTTTGAGTCCGTTTTTTTGCTGTTTTAAAGTTGGGTTATAACGCTTTAAAAAGCAAGTCATACGAAATGTCTTCGAATCTCGAGAAGCTCTCGAAGTTTAGTCATTTCAGCCGTTCAGCTGTTCATCCGTTCAGATCAGCTCAAAAGAACAAGGCCTTATACATTGGAATTGGAGCAAAGGGAATAAAAACTAAGGCCCTGCTTGGATGACCGATAATTGGACCAAATCCAGTGCAAATGCTATGCTGGAAATTTTTTTTGTTGGACTAATAAAATACGCACTTGGGTAGACTTGTCACGCATTACTTTTTACCATTGTAATGGGCTACTACAATTGGGAAAGAAAACACTCGTGCGGACAACAACGTTCAAAACAACGAAACTCGGGCTCTCCTCAACTTTCTCGAATCTGTTGGCTTCGGTACGAGAGAGGAGGGAGCGTGGCAGCGCCGTGCTCATCTTCAACAGTGAGGACTTGGAGGTCTCAAGTCAGTTGTGGCCGTACGAACCAAAGCTCAATGTTTCCCTGCACGATCTCGTCGTCGCTAGGGATGACAATGGGTCTAGGTCATTCGGATTCAGCCTCTGTGGACCTAGACTCAAAACCTAATAATTGGATCTAGACCCAGACCCAAAAACTATAATGGGTCCAAAGTTAGACCTGGACCCAGACCTAGATGGTTTACCCAGACACGAAAAATTATAAAAATACCAAATAACATTGCAGAATCAGCATCAAATATATATACAACTATGTCTCATATATAGCGATTAGTAACATTTCAATAGCATATGAGCATAAAAATCACAGCCAACTCCTTGTTCTCTCCCTCGCTGCTCACCGTTGCTGCCTCAAGCTCAATGTTGCTCCTCATCATGGTCGTTCGTCATTGGCTTGCAAGTATGTGGGGAGATTTGATGGGACGGAGGGAGAGTGGGAGTAGGAAAGAGGAAGGGGGAGAATATGTGCTGGAAACTAGGATCGTGGGACGCCATGGGAGTTTAGGAGCATGCCAGCTGGGAATAGGAGGCTTTGAGGATGCGCAGTGACTTTCTAACAAAAAAATCGGTGCTCCTTCGATCACCAATATTAGTGTTGGTTGTGCTCGCTTTAAAAATGGTAGATGAACAATTGCCATGTATTGCAATGAGGCACATGGTACAATCCATATATATTGATTTATAGAACATATTGAGGAGATTATAAAGGGCGCAAAGGACATTAATACGTGTGATCATATATAGGGGATCACATGTGCGATGATACCGCATGTGCATGGCACGTCTATAGTCTAACACTCCCCCGCAGACAAACGAAACGGTGGAGACACGAACGCTCTGATTGGACTGAGAAGTTAATTCAAAGGGTAATATCTATTTAATCACATGGCAGAGCATTGCCTCTCCATGTTAATTTGCATGATTGCTGCTAATCCATCTGTATCCATCTAAGGCGTAGCGCCCACACAAATACCTCCAATTTTTTTACTCCTAAACCCCCCACTTCTTGGGCATGCAAACTCTTCTCGAGTTCACATTTTCTAGTTTCTTTGCCTTTTCAAAGGAAGTTTGGTAAGGCACTGTGAAATATATTGTGGCAAACTAGGGTTGGTAAGACAGGGATCTGGTCATTTGCTACCATGTGGGCTCCATATGGGTCCGTGCCCCACACGACAATGGCTGTAACGTAGATATATTGTGGCGTGATGGCACATTTTCTTAGGAGTAGAGATTTCACAGTTGGTTAAATATTTCTTTTTGTCCCTATGTCTAAAATAAACATATGGTTTTTTGTTTTTTTTCCATGTAGTTGTCTAGTCGACATGTCATTTATTTATGGGAGGTTCGAACATTTGAGGCCGAGGAGTACAAAAGTTGTCATTCAAGGTCCATACAATATAGTTGACAATTGTTAGTAGTAAAAAGGTTCTAGATGTGCAATTTTGCAAAGGTAATGGTGAAGGGACAGTTAGGAACAATATATTTTTATAGTTTCGAGACAACCATGTTTATAAAAGTATCGTGCTTTTCAAAATCATAAGATGGCTACTCCCTAATAATATAAGATGTTCCTCTTTCTCTCCTACTGCCATCTCAAATCAATACATACATGACATGATTCTAATCATTTTCAATAAAATTATTTAATATTAATTTCCCAGTACAACCACGCATTTGTATGTTACACTTGCCATGCATTTGTTGTAGATCATAAATCTTCCCATCACAGCAATTTGAAATACAAAAAACAGCACAACCACGCAGGATGCAAGGGATAGAACAATAAAACACTTATCAAGTGATACCAAATAGAAATTAGGTGCAGCAGTAAGATAACACCACATCACACAACTGCTGCTGTGTTTCTTTCAGCGTTCTGCAGCGTTCAGTGTTCTACTTCCCGCGCGATACTACAGTACACGCGCGTTTAAATGAACTGAAGAGCAGCCAGCGGCTAAACGCGCGGGAATGCAAATCGCGGTGAGATAGCGCAAAGAAACAGAGCCTGCATGTCTCACTTGTCTTCGTATTTTTATTACCATGTAAAGAAAACTGCAGTGGATAGAAGGTCTTGCCATTAGTCCCCAAGTTTCTATGATTCTCTAAATGCATACTATCATGAGTCCCAGTAATACCAGTACCACCACAAAAAGGAGGAGCATACCTTCTCCCCCCCAAAACGGGGTGTTTTTGAGGAAATCTAAGCTTACCATTTCTGTGCAAGCTCGGGCATATGTACATAGGGCTAGCAGCTGTGCATGAACAGTGGAGGAAAAGCTTCGCAATCGAAGGGGAGCGTGCGCGGTTTGGTCCTCGCCAGAAGGACGCGGATGACGCCCTCTGCAGCCTCTTCTTCACCCGCGCCGGCGCCGGCGCTTCCGCCGCCTTCAGCTGTAGATCGATGAGCTCGATCAGGGGGGTGGAAACATAAACAAAAGTTAATCGATGAGTGATTAAAATCGCAGCATCTAAGGGCGTGACGGTGCATCAATTCAAGTGAGTAGCTAGCGGGGGGTGTGGATCTGACCTCGCCGCACTGGTGCCGCCGCCTTCTCGAGCTCGTGCATGTACGCCTGCTTCCGCCTTGAGCGTGTGGTAGATCTGCGCGAACGCCGCCTTGGTGTCGCCGTACGCGCCATTCCCCACCGCCGTCGGCGCGGTGGAGCTGGCGAAGGGCGGCGCGGCGGAGCGGTGCAGCGGGTGGCGGGCGACGCGAGCGGGCGCTGGGCGGCGCGGTGGAGCCGGCGGCCGGTGGCGTGGTGTGTGGAGCAGGCTGAGCGGCGGCGCGGGGGCAACAGCAGCTAGGTCTAGCGCGGGGAAGTGGAGCGTGCAACAGGTAGCGAAGCGGGCCGGTTAATTAAGTGGGCCGTATTTTCGTCGGTTCGGGCCGACGAAAATACTGCCATGTCATCACCTGTTGTGTTGCAATGCGGCGGCATCCGGAGCCGACGAAATTACAACTATTTCGTCGGCTTTTTTTCAACCGACGAAATTATTGATATAT
Source organism: Raddia distichophylla (assembly GCA_005191435.1). Taxonomy (NCBI): domain Eukaryota; kingdom Viridiplantae; phylum Streptophyta; class Magnoliopsida; order Poales; family Poaceae; genus Raddia; species Raddia distichophylla. The sequence goes on along the minus strand of SPJY01000659.1, from coordinate 2,742,609 downwards.
TTTCGTCGGTTTTAAGAAACCGACGAAATTACCGTCTTAATTTCATCGGTTTTTTTAGGCCGATGAAATTACTATCGACCGACGAAAACACATCGTTTTCCTGTAGTGTTGGTTAAAGATTTTTTTTTGTCCCTATGTCTAAAATAAACATATGGTTTTTTGTTTTTTTTCCATGTAGTTGTCTAGTCGACATGTCATTTATTTATGGGAGGTTCGAACATTTGAGGCCGAGGAGTACAAAAGTTGTCATTCAAGGTCCATACAATATAGTTGACAATTGTTAGTAGTAAAAAGGTTCTAGATGTGCAATTTTGCAAAGGTAATGGTGAAGGGACGGTTAGGAACAATATAATTTTACAGTTTCGAGACAACGATGTTTATAAAAATATCGTGTTTTTTAAAATCATAAGATGTTTGGACGACAAAAAAATACTTCATTTTCATATTGTTTCTTAGTATTGGCGGAGCAGTGCCAGAGATTTATGAAGACACGTGGCCACAAGAGTTGCAAAAACCAGGGAAGAACAATAATTAAGCGATTGCAATGCTAGTACGAGTCTTTTCAAAAAAATATTAAGGAAAGAAAGTTTCCACCATTACATTGTGAGATGTACACAATTACATGACAATCTCACTATCAATAAAAGACTATCATGTCTCACTGTGACCAACATAAGGTTTAAAATTTACTAGCACAAATTCTACTGAATTTCCTGGTTTATGAAGAAAAAAATAGCTATGATCTCTGACGCACATTTGAGCCAGGTAGGCAAGACAGAGTATAACTCGTCCTGGTCTTTTGGAACCCGGATATTGTTTAGAGCGTTTTGAATTACTAGTAGGGTCAGCGCGTCCATGGTGCACCACTGCATGCACTCTTATATCTGAGAAAAATGTATCACAAAACAAACGAATAGGAAAGTATTACACCTTTTGTTTGTTGTTCCCATTATTTTTTATTACTTTTTATTTTAGTTTTTAATGTCTAAATCTTTTTATAGGTCATTATCATGACATCACGGTGCCTTTTGTAAAGCTTTTTTTCTAGAATTTTTAAGCGGCCACAAAAGTTAGAATAAAAAAAATGAATTATTTCCAACTACAACTATTTGTGAATCCTAAATGTTTTAAAAATAGCTAGATCTTTTTTGGAAATTTTCATGAATACATGCTTTTAAACTATAGTTACGTATTTTAAAGGTTTTTATTTCTATTATTTACTAATTAATATCGTAGAATTTAACATTTGTAATTTTAAATTCATTTATGGACCTTTACCATAAAACTTTGATTGCATTTTGAATTTTTTTTAGCTTGGTAGGAAAAATTAGAATGAAAGAAAAGAATAGGTTATTCTTCGATTTTCTATGGTTATTCCAAATTTTTTAAAAAGAATATACAAAATCATGCAGGCCGCACAAATATATTAATCTGAACCCAACACGGTAACACCTTTTTTACCGGTGTATATAGGCTAATTTCTCTATCTGATTACCTAGAAATCTATAGGTTAACAGAGTAGCTTCCTCTCGTATTGCACTTTGCTTTGATATATTGTATAGCATGAGCAATTTTACAGTAGGCAAAAAAAACTACGAACTATATATTCGCCGCCTCCAGCTAATGGCTAGTATTGATTTTTTTTTATACCATCATGATAGTATTTATACTACAATTATATTTTTTGGGAGGCTATACTTGACTTTTTGTACATCGGCACAATCTTCAAAATACAACTTTGACCACTAAGTATCATTACAATGTATTTATAAATACGCAACAAATATTATGTTATATGGAAGGGTTTTCAAGATAAATTTATATGTATATATGATTTTCATGTAGTCAATTCAGATAGTTTAAAAGATCTTCATAAATAAAGTTGTAAAATTTTGATCTAAGATAAATCTAAAACATCAAGTTTTTGTTATATCGAGAAAATATTATGCATCGTACAAGAACTCAGAAATATACACCATCATAGATACCATTCCTTTTCCATCCTAACAAGCTACAATATGTACATCAGAATTTTCTTTCAAAAAAGAATGTGAGAAAACAAAAAATAAGACCTTTAGTTAATTCATCCGGCCTGCAGGCTTATCTGCCCTTCAAGCCCAGTAGGCCAAGCCCACCCGGTTTTAGGAGCAGAGACACACAAGCAGGGAAAAAGTGTGGAAAAATGGGGTGGGGGTAGGAATCAAACCCGCGACCTTCCTCTTTTTGTGGAGGCAATAGGCCAACTGAGCTATGCATAACTTGTGTTTGGTGTGAGGTAGGAAAGGTAGATAAAAGAGGAAAAGTAGGAATATGGGAAGGAAAATGGCTGAAAAAATAGGACCAGCAACTGAGTTCTGTCGCTGTAAACCACCAGATCAAACGGCCCACATTGTTAAGACTTCTATCGAATTTTTTTTTATATATAATCTTTAAATGGACGACCGGATTGAGCCGACGGGCGCCATTGTGCGCGATCAAACGGCCGCAGCGCTTGAAACTGTAGCAAGTAGAGACGTGTCGCGTGGAAAACGACAACGTTATCGCATTGTATATGTAAATGATGGCAATCCTGGTCTGACTTTCTAGTGTTCTGATTATTCGTTTCATGCTGTGCTGGTTAGCGGTAACCCTAGCCTGCCCTGTCCAGATAAGCTGTCGTTAGCTTTCAGTTGAAAGCTACGTGATTGGTGGTCCTGTTGTCTAAATTAAAGAAATATATATTTGTCATTAGCTGTCAGTTTCAGTAGAAATTTTGATCTAAGATAAATCTAAAACATCAAGTTTTTGTTATATCGAGAAAATATTGTGCATCGTACAAGAACTCAGAAATATACGCCAGCATGGATACCATTCCTTTTCCATCCTAGCAAGCTACAATATGTACATTAGAATTTTCTTTCAAAAAAGAATGTGAGAAAACAAAAAATAAGACCTTTAGTTAATTCATCCGGCCTACGGGCTGATCGGCCCTTCAAGCCCAGTAGGCCAAGCCCACCCGATTTCAGGAGCAGAGAACACAAGCGGGGAAAAAGTGTGGAAAAATGGGGTGGAGGCAGGAATTAAACCCGCGACCTTCCTCTTTGCGTGGAGGCAATAGGTCAATTGAGCTATGCATAACTTGTGTTTGGTGTGAGGTAGGAAAGGTAGATAAAAGAGGAAAAGTGGGAATATGGGAAGGAAAATGGCTGAAAAAATGGGACCAGCAACTGAGTTCCGTTGCTGTAAACCACCAGATCAGATGGCCCACATTGTTAAGACTTCTATCAAAAAATTATTTTATATATAATATTTAAATGGACGACCGAATTGAGCCGGCGGACGTCATCGTGCGCAATCAGAAGGCCGCGACGTTTGAAACTATAGCAAGTAGAGACGTGTCGCGCGGAGAACAGAACGACAACGTTAGCGCATCGTATACGTAAATGATGCCAATCCTGCTCTGACTTTCTAGCGTCCTGAGTATTCGTTTCATGCTGTGCTGGTTAGTGGTAACCCTAGCCTGCCCTGTCCAGATAAGCTGTCGTTAGCTTTCAGTTGAAAGCTACGTGATTGGTGGTCCTGTTGTCTAAATTAAAGAAATATATATTTGTCATTAGCTGTCAGTTTCAGTAGCACAGGGAACCTGTGCAGAGGCATGCATTTCACCTCGAGATGAAAAAAAGAAATGTAAACAAGCTCAATTAGATCTCTTTCCCCCCTACCTTTTTCTTTCAAATTTTAATAACAAAACTACAATGTAATCCGAGTTACAAGCCTAATTGATATTACAAATCAGATAAGTAGAAAAAAGAACACAAAAACAAAATGGAGGACGGATGCCACCAATTCATCCTCCCTCCAGCAATGGATTGCAGCTCACAGATAAATGAAGCTCTAATCCAATAACAAAGCACACCTTCTTGTGCATGACAAACAAAACAGACAAAAACAAAAACTACGGTATGCCAATTGCAGAATGGCTCCAGCCCTGTGCAAAGAATAGGTTTCTATGAATAGCATAGAAACAGACTCTTCAATGTGTAAGAAATGCAACAGAAGGAATCCATGTATTTTATCCCATGCAGCAGACCTGCAGAGAGATAAAGACAAATTTATTATCACAAGGATACAAAATAAATTGGACAGGATTAGTACAAGATTAGCCACAGAAATCTAATATGGAAGCACAACTCTAATGGGAGAGCTTGATTTCTCTATACAAATGGTACCTAAACTTATTCTAAGTCCGATGGCAAATAGTTTGTTTGGAGGAGCTACAGAGTTCAAATTACTGCAGATTAATAAATCTTGTTCAAGCGCTCTAAACCAACCATGAAAAATTAAACACTATCTATCAGCAACTTTGTCCATGTGAAGATCTATTGAATGATGTTGTGCTAGAATATGTCCGTTGAATGCTAAACAAATTATTGTGTCTCAATATCATATTAGTAAATTATGCCATCAACCTTTTTTAACAAGTTGTAAATAACTAAAATTTTCAGCACAATTATTTTACAGAATCAAGACCAACCAGTGCAAGGAATTGGACCTGTAAAAAATTAGCACAGCCCAGATCCTAGGGTTTATAAAAAGTGTTCCATAGCATAAAGACAAAACAATGAAAACCATTCAGCCGCAGCAGTTTGTAAAAACAACCACACGAGTTCAAAAAAACAAACTGGTGTCCTACAAAACTCAACACCATCTCTGTTGGCGCATGGACAAATTCAGAACTGTGTATTCATCTTATTCACAATTAGACCAAGCTAGCCTGTGGTTTTTTAGATATTGGAAAACGAAACACATAACCAACTTCCTACTCCCTACAGCCAATTCAAAAATCTCATGTGCAATTGAAATAAAGCTCTTAAACAAATGAACACTTCATGTGCAAAGAAGTATGATTAATTATGCTCACCTAAAAGAGAAAATTTGTGTTGATAACAAATGCCCCAAAATTAAATATGCGATGGAGCAACTTCATGCATACTATATATGCTCCAGCGTAGTATGCAACTGTGGAACTCTCCGCCTAAATAATGGTTCAAGACGGAAGGATGGAATACCACGCAGCCATCGTTTAATGTCATACATTTCATTCCAGGCTTGCACGATTTCATCACTCTTGAAGCCCAAACCTAAGAAGCAAAGAGGGTAGTCTCAGAAACAAGTGTTCCAATGTTTGAAATATAAGATTAAAAACATAAGTTTAATATACAAAGTAAATAGCTTTATTAGCAAATCACTGTCACACAATACTAATGACATTAAAACTACTCTATGACACTCAACTCACAAGCAACTAGCGAACACAATCTACTCATATATAATGCTAGAAATATCTTGAAAGAGATTACCATATGTTTTTTCCCTACACTTTGTATTAGCAATTATCTATAATAATAATAATTACTAGAAAAATCATGAAAGAAATATAACAACAATGTAATAAATACTAGGTGAACCTAAAATATATCTAAATAATTAAGGTTACTGAGAGGATAACGAGCAAGAAATAAACTCAGACTGCTCACAGTAGAGGGTGAATAGAGCAAATGCTATGCATCAGGGTTTCAGTGATCACCATGCATACTATTTTAGCATTGTTCATTAAATCAATGGTATAACACCCTTAGGAGAACGCTATGGAATAAAACAGTTAAATTTCTCTTACCATCTTGGGCAGTTTCATTGGCACAATGGTTTTTTACCAACACAGCAATGTCTGTAGCTGAAGCTCCCCCAAGTTTAAATTTTTCAATGGCAGCCATCAGACAATCCTCCCACATTGGAAGGCCTAATTTAAACTCCACAACTGAACGCTCATAGAGTAGCATGCCCCATAAGATGTTTATCTGAGACCTCATATTGGAAGCCTGTTCAGCCGCATCATCAGTGGATACGTCTTTGATGTACTCATCCAAACCCATCTTCTCTAGCACAATATTCTCTTGGCTAGGTTTGGATCGATTCTTGAGACGCTGTTCTTCCATTTCCTCCCACAATTCTGTACCTTTCTCCATATTATCCTCAGCTTTATTGAAGAGTTCCAAGACTTCGGATGAAGGCCATGTGTCCAGATCTGCATTACTACCGATTGCATAATACCATGCTAGTTTGGCTTGCTCAAACTGTTGGTGTGCAAGTGCAAGAAAACCTTCAAAAAAGTTCGGCTTGGCCTTGATGGCTTCTTGATATCTCCCCCCAGCCTTATTGTACTCTTCTCTTGCCCACTCATAAGCTTCCTTCACTTGCTCAAGAACCAATTCCCTTGGAGAGTCTCCTGACAATAACAACCTCTTCCTAGCTCGAGACATATGAACATTACCCCAGTGGAAAAAAGCAAGTGCGGCCATCTCCTGGAAGTTACCCTCAGCAAGCTGAAACACCTCCTGGGCTTCCTCAGTAGTAATTGTATCCTCAATAGCCTCGGTGTACAACTTCATACTGACTTCATGGAGGTCCAAATACTCATCAGAACTGACCCCAACATGGTTCTTGAAAAGCCGAGCAAATTGCACAATCCAATCATCTATGCAAGTCACCGTGCTCCTTTCCTCATCCTGCCTGTTGCTTCGGGTACTTCCATTATCTGAATTGCTGTTCATATTTCTCTCCAAAGTTCCGCTATTGGCTTCATCAACATAAGGTTCATGCTCTGGGTTGGCCTCGGTGACATAGAGCCGAAGTGAGCTCCCTGCCTCAGCCAAATCCTCAGCCCACTTCAGCTCATCCTGATTGGTGATTGTCACAAGGTCACCCTCCTTGTCCTTGTACTTGACAAGAACAGCCTTCAGCCCAGGGAACTTGCTCCGCACAGCCTCCCGCAGCTGTGCCATGCTGCAGCTTGCCGGCACCTGCGCCCACCGTATGTCCTCACCAAACACAAGCTTCACCTGCCTCAGTGGCTCCTCCACCTCCTTAGTGGCTTCCCCGGCCTTCTCCTCCTCCTTCTCCACAGCGTCTGCCGCCGCCTTGGCGGCCGCCTTCCGGCCCTTCTTTTTGCGGGGCTTCTGCTTGGGCGCAGCAGCAACCACCTCCTCCGGCGTGGGCATGACCTCCTTGTCATCCAGCACGATGCCCTTGGCCTCCATGGCCTTCCTGACCCTGTCGGCCACATCGAGCGCGGTGAGGTGGTTGGGCTCGACGGCGAGCACCTTATTGACGTCCCGGAAGGCGAGGTCAAGCCTCCCGAGCGCCTCGAAGCAGCGCGCCCGCTTGAGCAGCGCCTTGGTGTACTTGGGCGAGGCCTCGAGGGCCAGGTTGCACTCGTTGATGGCGCGGTAGTGGTCGGGGGGGCTCATCTGCATGTAGCAGGCGGCGAGGTTGCTGCGGAGGTAGGCGACGTCGGGGTGCGCCCTGGGGAGCAGCTTGATGGCCTTCTCGTAGTTGAGCAGAGCGCGCTCGTAGTCCCGGCGCTGGAAGAGCTTGTTCCCTTCCTCCTTGAGCTCCTGCGCCATGTCCGTGAAGATGGCCTCGTCGCCGTCCAGGACCTTGGAGCCGGAGCGCTCCAGCACCGGCTTGCCTCCGTGGTCGCTGGACTTGTCGCCGCCGGAGGCCCTCTTCTTCTTCAACGACGGCTTGCCCATCCCAAATTCTTCCTCCTCGGAGAAAATTCAGCGCAAGGAAGCCCGCCTCGAATCCTCAGACACCAACAATCCCCCCACCAATCCGCCGGAACCAGCTAAAAATCCAGCCTTTCCCCTAATCAATCCCCCAGTTCAGATCAAGAATCCCAAGCTGCGGCGGCGGCTGTGCTCAATCCCCAAGAAATCCCCAAGAAGGAAGGAGGAGGAGGAGGAGGAGGACAGGAAAAGAAACCAAGTCAAAGCTGGGAGAGGCAGGCGAGACAAGAAGAAACCAAACAAGACGAAGACGTGGTCGGAACAGGGAGCAATACCCCGGGTCTGGCGCTGGAATTGCTGGGATGCGTGGAGCCGAATCAAGGAACCAAGATGAACAGGGGAGCCAGCAAATCAGCAAAGCAAAACCAGCAGAGCAGAGCAGAGCAATATTCTCCGAGCTGATTGAGCGATCAAGCAAAGCAAAGCAAAGCAAGCAATTTTTTTTTTTTTGCGCTTGGGGTTTGTTTAGAGCGTGTGCTTGGGGTTGGGGTGGGTAGTATACGGCATTGGGTCGGCGGGGGTGTGTGGTGGCGGGCGAGGCGCGGGCGCGGGCGCCGCCAGCCAGGGGCGAGGGGCGAACTGGCGATGCGCTGGAAGGGATGCGTGCGAACGGGGACACGGTGGTTGGCGCCGATTATGACATTCCGTCATTCCCAAACGGGAGTTCTTCCCGCGTCACGAGCACGACCCGGTAAAGCGGAGGAAGCCACCGCCAAACCGCACACCGCGACCGCCGCCACGGGATTCAAGAAGACTAGGGTTTCGTCGTCGCTTGCTTTCGCTTCCATTCTAGGGCTTCCGGTGCTGGGCTGGGCAGGGTGATAAAGCCCAACTCGACCTATCGAGCCCTCGGTTCGTCTCAAGCCCGAAAGAGAGGAGGAGATCTCTAAAAAAGGATAATTGCTGACATGGAAAGCAAGGTGGACGTCCATCGATAAGGAGGGAGCCACAACTACTACATATCAGAGTGAGGAGGAGGAAGTAGCCAAATAAATCACCGATGCATCATGGTTTGCTGTTGTGGTGAGCAGGATGCCATATTGTGCTCATGGACAGGACATAAATTTGGTTGTTGCAGTAACGACGTCATGCGGAGGGCCCAGATCTAGCTGCCGCCATCGTCACCGCGGCGGTTGGGATGATCGCTGAGGCTTGCACACGAGGTGTGTTGTTGTTGCTAAGGTTAGGAGCTTGCGAGCGGTTTTAGACAGAGGCACCTCATCATGCCATATGCATCTGTAGCTTGGTGCAGATTAACCTCGCCAATAATGTTGAAGACGATGGTACCTCGCCGGCCATAGGTCCGCTCAAGCACTTAGCTCATTGCTCATCGCTCAAAGTGAGAGGGAGGGAGGGAGTGAGAGAAGACTGGGCTTAGTCGTTGGATAAGTGTGTGGTTGCCGTGAAAGCTAAGACTGCAGGAGGTTGGGTTAGGGTTTTCTATCACGTGGAGTATGAACTAAAGATGTTGATTGTTTGATCAAAACTCAATGATGGAGATGGGGCAAATAGGTTGGGTCGTGGCCAAGCTCAACCTGAATCTGATCAAGGTGGAATCGAGGAACTGACCCAACCTTCTTCCAGCTACCGAAGAATTTGTTTGACTCCTTCTGAATGGCATCGTGCGCCCCGCATAGGGTGTGAAGCCATATCATCCATATTTTTTCAACAAATTTTCGCTATATTCTAGTATGGACTATGAAAGTATGCATCTAAACCTTTAAGTTGATCTTGGTGATTAACGATCTTTCGCTTCCATTCTAGGGCTTCCGGTGCTGGGCTGGGCAGGGTGATAAAGCCCAACTCGACCTATCGAGCCCTCGGTTCGTCTCAAGCTCGAAAGAGGATAATTGCTGACATGGAAAGTAAGGTGAACGCTCATCGATGAGGTGGGAGCCACAACTACTAGATATAAGAGTGAGGAGGAGCAAGTAGCCAAATAAGTCACCGATGCATCATGGTTTGCGGTTGTGATGAGCAGGATATATGTCATATTGTGCTCATGGAGAGGACATAAATTTGGTTGTTGCAGTAACGACGTCGAGGGCCCAGATCTAGCTGTCGCCATCGTCACTGCGGCGATTGGGAGGATCGCTGAGGCTTGGAGACGAGGTGTGTTGTTGTCGTGCCATATGCGTTTGTAGCTTGGTGCAAATTAACCTCGCCAACAATGTTGAAGACGATAGTACCTCGCTAGCCATAGGTCCGCTCGAGCCCATTGCTCATCGCTCAAAGTGAGAGGGAGGGAGGGAGTGAGAGAAGACTGGGCTTAGTCGTTGGATAAGTGTGTGGTTGCCGTGAAAGCTAAGACTGCAGGAGGTTGGGTTAGGGTTTTCTATCACGTGGAGTATGAACTAAAGATGTTGATTGTTTGATCAAAACTCAATGATGGAGATGGGGCAAATAGGTTGGGTCGTGGCCAAGCTCAACCTGAATCTGATCAAGGTGGAATCGAGGAACTGACCCAACCTTCTTCCAGCTGCCGAGTCAGGTAGGAGCCCGATTGATTGGGTCAATATTTAGATCTCTAGTAATTTGTGGGACTCCTTCTCAATGGCATCGTGCGCTCCCGCATAGGGTGCGAAGCCATATATCATCCATATTTTTCAACAAATTTTCGCTATATTCGGGTATGGATTATGAAAGTATGCATCTAGACCTTTAAGTTGATCTTGGTGATTAACGATAAAGCGACGTTTGGACTAATGTTGTAAATGAGATTATGAGCATGCTTAATCGATATGAAAACACTATTGAGAGCATCGTGAACCCCTCAAAGAAAAAAGTTCGATTATTCCTAAACTTGTATTTTACATCTTTTAATTTGAGTTGTAAGGGCAGCCGGCAGCTGCACTATTAAGAAGGATGCGACGAAAAATAACCTCTCTAAATATCTCAAGTGCTTATTGAATGAAGTATAACATAGGAGAGAGACACTAATCACATCTCAATCTCAAATTACTTGGTTTTACATTTTTAGTGGTCGAACTATCCTGTCTAAAGTATTGGAGTATCTAGTACATAGGACATCGGATTGTCTGGAATTTAAAGAATTGACGCTCTCTGTTTGAATTATCAAATATTCAACGGAATATTCGGTCCAAAGTATTGGTGTATCAAGCACCTGGGACATCGAAATGTCTGATATTTCAAGAGTTGGTGCACTCTGTCTTTCCTCCTAATTTATTTTATTCTATCAGAGTATTCGGTGATTTGGCAGAGCATACAATACCTGAGAGATCGGAATGTCCGAAAATTCATGATTTTAGGCTCTCTTTTTATTGGACACACTTTACATCAGAGTGTCCGGTCTTTGAATTGGATTATCCTATGCACGCAGAAATTTTCTGCCTAACGACTAGCCCGAGTCCCTCACCTATTTAGTGCCCCTCGCCCCAACGATCTAGGGTAAGCACTTCACTCTCATCAAATACTCACCTCTAGCAACCTCTTGAACATTAAATCTTCTGCCTACCCCAAATCATTTTGCTTTAAGTTTTGGGTAGGGTTGAGAAAAGTGATCGAGTGCCCTATGAGCTAGCTTTATCCTTTGAGCACTCGATTTATCTCCAAGCTCATTTGCGCTAGATTTGTTACTTTTGGAGGTTGAGGACTCATATACGGCTAACATCGCCCTGAGGCACAAGAGCTATGTGTGGTGTGTCGAAGAAGTTTGTGAAGGTCGATTCCGCCTCCGGAAGGAAAGGAAGCAAGAAGTGAAGCCATTGGTTTTTGGTGCAATCTCGGTGAGGGAAAGGGTTGAAAGAGATCCAGGCTCAAGTGTGACTATATCTACCTCGACGGAGATGTAGGATCCCTTTAGGATTCAAACTTCGAGAACAAACATCAACATATATCCTCTTCGCTTTTTGGTATTCACTCTATTTGCTTTTTAGCTCAATTTGTTTTGATGAGCTTGTGTTTGTGGTTGGGTAGCAATTTCTCAGGCTCAGCTGAAAAACCTTCTAAAATTGGAGCGTCCCAACTAGTGCTGGGGAAACGGTCCGTGTCAAATGGGCCAGCCTAAGCACGACCCAAAAAAGGCCTGCGACATGGCATGGCATGGAGATTTGATGGGCCGTACTGGCACGACCCAATGGCCGGGCCGGTGCCGGGCCCCAAAACACAGCCCATCATGCCGCCCGGCACGGCCCGACGTGACGTGCCGTGCTTGGGCCGGCCCGGCACGAAAATGGCCCAACAGGCCCAACCCAAGTACAGCGGCCTAGCTAGCGAGTGGCGATACAAGTTACCCCGTCCCCCTGCACCGTTTCACACTGGTCCCCTCCCCCGCATTCGTTCCCAATTCCCCTCTCTCTCACCTTGCGCGACTCCTCAACCCTAACCCTAGACATGGCGGCGGCGTCCAGATCTGGTGCACAGCGGCGGAGCGACCTCCACGACGGCGTGGTGTCCTCGACGTCGGTGGCGACTCCTAGATGTACCAAGCGGCAGGACTGGCTCGTGGGCCGGCGATGCGTACCAAGCATCGGCAACGCCACCTCGTCGACATCGTCGTCTTCTCCAATGCAGGTGAACCTATCCCTGACCCCGTCCACCATGGTGTTAACTTCTACCAACGGTACGCATTCATGGAGATATTTGCTTTGATTTGTGACATTTGTCCCCGGTGCATCGATTTTTACCCATCGCCTTGCCTCCTCTGCTGCCCTTTTTCTTTTTTCTTGTTGTTTAATGCATATATGATATATCCATTGCAAGTGCAACTAGCCATCTCTTCTCCCTCGTGCCATCGATTTCTAGGGTTGTACTTCTACCCGTTACCTGCTCTTCTCTCCCGTGCCAGATCTGGATCTTCTCCCTATAAAGGAGTTCTCTCTTCACACTTATTCTCTCATTCTCTACGAGTCTCTAACTCTCTTTGTCCCTCTCCATCCTTCATGCTACCATGATGAGGGGGAGGAGGAAGGTTGCTGCAAAGTGGACAACAGCCCCCAAGAAAGAAGGCACTGCAACCCGTGTTACTAGTGTTTCCAATGGTAGTTCTTCTAATCCCTTTTCTTGTGATGATGATGCTGACGACATCGATCCTCGCCAACTCTCCCCTGTCATGGGAGATTATGGCATGGATGACCATCATATGGATGGAATAGAGGGCGAGGAAGATCTTGTAAAAGGCACAGGTAGCACTGATCGGATTGATCTTTCATAGGGGGATGGTACTAGTACTGGTATAGGTACTGGAATTGCTCCTTCAAGTGCGCCATTGTCATCTAGTTTTGGTGGCAGCAGTAAGGTTAAGAAAGCTGAATGTTGGAATCATATGGAAAAGCGTGAGGTTGTCATAATGGTATACCGCAAGAAGTGGCGGTGTGTAACTATTGTAAAGCTGAGTTGACTGCAGGTTCATGAGGAGACACTGGGCATTTGAATATGCACTACAAAGTCTGCTTGATCAAATTAGGGAAAACTCGAGTACATACTCAATTGAACTTTTCTGCCGACGGCACTGTAAGTACTTGAGTGTACAACCCACAGGTAGCTTGTGATGAAATTGCTCGATTTATTATTTCTAAAGACTTGCCTATCATGATGGGTGAGAGTCATAACTTTACTAAGTTGATTCAAAGGGCTTTTTGCCCACAGTACCAACATGTTAGTAGAAGAACTACTAAATCTGATTTGCTTTCTTTATACAAAAATGAGCTTGATGCTTTGAAAGAAACATTTAGCAAGGTTTAGTATTCATTTGCTTTGACTTCTGACATTTGGACTTCATCTCACCAAAGAATTTGCTATATAAGTGTAGTTGCACATTACTTGGATGAATCTTATCATCTTAACAAAAGAGTGATATGGTTTAGATTAATGGATGAGTCTTATAGTGGATCTGCCATTGTTGATTCTATTCTTAAGGTAATTCATGACTTCAAAATAGAAGATAAAATACTTTCTATTACTCTTGACAATGCATCTGCTAATTCATCTGCCATTGATTTCCTGGAACCTAATCTGAAATCATATATCAATAGGTATGTTATTCACCAAAGATGTGTTTGCCATATTATAAATCTCATTGTTCAAGATGGTATGAATGTTGTTTCCAAATATTTGAACAATATTAGAGGGGCTATTAGATACATATCTAGTAGTCATTTGGTAGCTTCTAAGTTTATTGAATATTGCAGGGCTAATGATATAAGACCAAGGAAATTTAGTCTTGATATGAAGGTAAGATGAAATTCCACATACCTAATGCTCAAGAAGTTGGAGGGTTATGAAAATATTCTTACTGGTTTTATCAATTCTAATGCTAAATACATTAATTTGGTACTCACTGATTTAACCAGATTTAGAGATTCTTTAATGAACTTCTATGTAGCAACTAATGTTCTTTATGGGGTTTACTATACCACATCATGCTTAGTGATTGAGTACATCTGGTTAATTGCTGAATCTTTTGGTAAGTATAAAAAAGATCATGTTCTTTGCTCTGTTATTGCATCAATGGAGAAAAAGTTTGTCAAATACTTTGGGGCAATATTACATGTCTACTGTGCTACTATCTTTGATCCACGCAAAAAATAGATGGTTTAAAATTTGCTAGGGAGGGGATATGTGATGCATTAGGAATGTATTACTCTGAAGGTTTTACTCATGTGAAAGAAGAATTATTTAGAGTCTTTGAGTTGTATTTCAGAAAATTTGGGGAAAGTGAGGTGGAGTCGCATACAGCTGACCTGGAGTTGGAATCTGATCAGTCCTTGACCTCTCATTTGTGGAAGAGGTCCAAGGGCAAAGAAGCTGCTGCTGCCTCTACCTCCAGTACCAGGTGAAATCCTAATGCTGAACTTAATCACTATCTTAGTACTAATTTTGCAGCAACTGATCGTACACTGAGGGGTTCTAAGGTAAACCTTCTAGAATGGTGGAAGGAACACCAGTACTCTTTTTCTGCTTTAAGTCAATTTGTCAGGGACATTTTACTTGTATCGGTATCAACTGTTTCTTCTGAAGCAACATTTAACACAATTGGGAGGATCATTGAAGAAAGGAGGTCTTCTCTTGCACATGAGACAGTGGAGGCAATAACATGCCTCAAAGATTGGCAAAGAGTTGATGAGAGGAAGCAACATCAACTAGAAGACCCTGAGATTGAACTTGCAATGGCAGATCTCAACATTAACTAGTTTCACTTGTGTGGTGTATGTCTCATGTCTGTATGCTGTTTACTTTTGTTGTATGCCTGTAAGGATTGTATAATGTGGACTGGACTGGACTGAACTATTATTTTGAAATGGTCCATACCCTTTCCCTTACCGAGGGAGCCCCACACTGGGGTGTAAGGTTTTTAACAAGGCAGACCATATATAAAATCCATTTTCCCCTCATTTTTTGTGTTCTTGTGTCAATTTTTGAACATGTGAGTTCTTAACTGTGATGATGTGCTGTTCAAAGCAAAATAGAAGATGTGATGATATGGTGCTGTTCATTTTTTAAATATCTGAATTCTGAACTGTGATGATGTGGTGCTGCTCAAAGTTAAATGTTTAATTTTTAAATCTCTGAATTGGGATTGTGATGATGTGGTCTTGTTCAAAGCACAGTGCAATTTTTTCTGAATTGTTGAAGTGGTTTATTGCTGGATTGAAGAAATGTGGGCTATGCTTGGGCCGACACGGCTCGGCCTAGACCCATCGTGCTTTTGAGCCGTGCTGTGCCTTGAATTTGTCTTCTCGTGCCAGCCTTGCCCGGCCCGGCACGGTTGGAGTGGCCATGCCACGCCGGCCCGAGGCACGACGGGTCGTGTCATGTCGGCCCAGTACGGCCCAACTCCAGTACTAGTCCCAACGTATATGTTCGGGGTCTCAGATCCGGGCATCCGGCCCATCTAACATTCGAGCAAGAGCAACGCTTTCTTGGGCCGGCCTACTTGACGCGTCACGCGGAGTATTGACGCAGGCTAGTCTCTCTCCGTGACGTGCTGCGACCAATCAGTGCCTGCCATGTCAGACTCATCACGCTCTCTGACATGTGGGTCCGAACCCACAGCGCTCCGCCCAGGCTAGCTTAACTTCTCTCTCCTCCCCTGCGAAAGAAAAGAAAAGTGAACTGAAGTCGCCGGCGACGCCGCGGCAGGAGGAGGAGCGGCGGCGGCGGCGGCGTTGGCTGGCGATCTCGGCGACGCGGAGGGTAACCGGCGCGAGAGGAGAGGCCACGAGATGCATTCCTTCGGGCACCGCGCGAACGCGGTGGCGACGTTCTCGGTGACGATCCTCGCCGCGATGTGCTTCGCCGCGTCCTTCTCCGACCACTTCAGCTCGCCGTCCCCCACCGCCTCCGTCAAGGTATCGCCGCCTTCCCACCTCCCGTTTCCCCTCAAAACACCCATCCTGTCCACTCCCCCGCACTCGTCCCCGCCGCGTTGGTAGGCTCGATTCGCCTTTAGGAGCATGGGCCGCTCGATCTGCGTGTAGACTCTAGCTGATTAGCTCGCTCGATCTCTCTCGAGTTCATCCGATGTGCTCGTTTGATCTGTGTCGCCTGAACTGCGCAGATCCTCAACATAAACTGGTTCCAGAAGGAGGCCAACGGCCACGACGAGGTGATCGCCTAAACTTGTGAAATTAGCATGAGATTTCGTTCAGAGGCATGCCATGGGCTCCTTTACAATCTTGCTTTCGTTCTGTCGATTCGTTTAGGTTAGCATGACGCTGAACGTTTCGGCCGACTTGTCATCTCTCTTCACGTGGAACACAAAACAGGTAATGCATATTTCTGGTGCCTTGTTCCCTTTTCCCTCCATCTCCACTCTTCTGCATTATTAGTTTATTACTAGATCAAATAAGAGGTTATTGCTATTTTGTGAAGTATTGTGTTATCTTGTGGTAGAAGGTGTACCTTTTTTCCTACAAGGAAACGTTATAGTGATAGAAGTATCTTCAAGTTAGTTTGCAAACCATCATGAAATATGCAATACTGAAAAAAATTGAAGAGGAAGGCAAGTCTTCCGCGCCACATGGGAAGTGTCATTAGTGGGTGGAACTAAGTGAACTTTTTTCTCTATGTGTTGGCAACCATAATTTATATTTACTAGTGACTCTCGGATGTTCCACACTAAGCAATAAGCAGAATAGAGATTTATTGCCTAAAATATTATTTATAGCATTGTATTGTTACAGTGCCGCTGAATTTCTTATTCACCTTATCTCTTTAGTCTGTTGAAAACTTAATTTTTTTATTTTACTTCTAGTGTGACTGAAGCTACTTCTCTTGGATGGTTGTAGGTGTTTGTGTTTGTGGCAGCTGAGTATGAGACTTCACAAAACGCACTGAATCAAGTAAGTTCATGGATGGTTATTCATATTTTAAAGAACACGCTGTATAGGATGATGGGATGTAAATGTCGACACGTTGCAGCTGTATTGCTTGGCATTCTCTATTTAAAGATCGTAGGCATAAATTATAGCGCTTCTAGGAAAGTGGTCCATCATGTTGAGAAAAAACCCTGCGTACCCACAATAGAAAGTTAGAAACAACAGGTTTTTGCTTCAGTACACACTAGACTTTGACTTGATCATGTGGGCCAGTTTGGATGCTCATGTGGTTATCAGTTATTATGAGCCTCTGCGACAGCTACCCATAAGAGCATGAATCTTTGGCCCCGTCGACACTAGCTCAATTTTAGGTAGTTGATCATACCTATGTTTTGCAGTAATGGCACCACTTTTGTCTTCATCTTCTCTTCAACATACAATAGTAGCATGAGATATGTGTCTCCAAAATGCGTGTTGCTTTGTTCAGTTATCAACTTGCAATGATTGGACACTTTAAGCTATAGTTATGGCCAATTTCAAGCCTGGTTATTGCTAAGTAGCTGGTAATGGTTATCACCAGCTCACCACAAAAGCTCAACAATGGGGTAGTCAAAATTCTTGAAATCAACCAAACTTAGATCAATGTTACTTTATATTTCTATCATCAGCTTTGTTGCTCTGTTTTGAATAGTTTTATTAAATACTGTTGTGATGTGATGAACTGCTAAACTCAGTCGGAGATAACTCAGACTCAGCCCAAATGAAATGAACCAGGGCAATTAGTCTAACCTATTCTACTGGTCTGCTTTTTACCTGCATTGTTGATATTCCATTTCCTTCTGGATCTGTGAATCCTATACATCTTTATCTTTTTTATTTCTTTTAATGGAACTACTTTTATTTTAACCTGCTTGAGTCAATAGTATTAATTTGTTGTATCAGTTATCGAGTCATTTCTAGCGTCTGCAGCCACTATCTTTCGTAATTCAGCTTATTCTTTTCTAGTTGTAATGGTAATGATTGCATTGGGTTTATATCACAGGTTTCCCTGTGGGATGGAATTATACCAGCAAAGGAGCACGCCAAGTTTTTAATCCATACCACCAATAAGTACAGGTTCATTGACCAGGCAAGTACATTACTTTGGCTACATATCAATTTCGTGCAATTCATAAATGTGATTTTTTTCCAGCTCTTATGTGAATCATTTTGTGCATTACATGGTTGTCAGTGTCTTTTTACTCGATTAAAATTCTGAACTATGTAAGCTCGATAGTGTTTAGATAGATTGCAAAGATTCATTCTAAGCACACACCATTCATTTGAACCTGCACATACAGTGTTTTTTGTGTGCATGTACATCCACGTAGCATGTTCAGAGTAGCTTAAGCTTTTTTTGGTTCAAAAACCAATTTAACTTTTTTTAGTCTAGTTTTTTTTTTCTATCATACACCCACCTCTAAAAGCACCTTAATATAACAAAAATGAAGTGGACCAACTTTGAGAAGATTAAAAAACATCTTGAAGTATGGCTCAACATTCAGCTTTCTTCATCTCAGCCACTCCGAACATGCTAAAGTTGGTGCAGAAAATTTCCCTTTTAGCTATGCCACCTATTCTTTGTTCATTTTGGTGCTAACTGTAGGTTGCAACGGTTTGTCTAATTATTTTGTACTGTAACACGTGTTTCTTCTGATCTTGCATTCATGTCCTCTTTTTATCCGGATACAGGGAAGCAATCTAAAAGGCAAGGATTTCAACTTGACAATGCATTGGCATATCATGCCAAAGACCGGCAAGATGTTTGCAGATAAGATAGTCATGACAGGGTATCGGCTCCCTGATCAGTACAGATAGACTGAGCAGCTCAATTGAAACCGCGCTACGCAAATGCAAGGATATTACATGGAGCAAACCTCCAAAAGGGTTGAGTAGCGGTGACATAGCTGATACTGAACTTTTTGTTCCAATCTTAGCCGAACATGCGCTGTAATCTTATGAGCTTGTATTTTAGTTGAAAACAGGCGAAACAAAGTTAAATTATTGAAGCGATACCATGTTTTCCAACTGACAAATTCGCTGGTAAGTTGAGAAAGAGAATTCGATGGAAACAGCTATCCAGAGCCCTCCAATCGAGCCATGCGTACTTCTGCAAGACACGCTGATTTTGCTATGTTTGTGATGCAGAATTCAATTGGTTGCAGCATTTATACTTTAGAGTTGCATACAAAGTAGAACTGGGGCTCCCAAGCACAATCTGTGGTGAAAAAGCTGTCAAGCGGTTAATATCATACTGCTACGATATGCGCGAAGGAAAGCTTATGTGTGTTGTAAGGGTTCCGTGGCATTCGGTAGGCACACATGATTCAGACTCAGGTGTGATTATATTCACACATTCTTCTGTTTGCGCTCCAGTTCATCGTCGTGCTTGTGACAGTGAGCTTACCTCAGGCTCCGCGCAACGGCTTACTGCGCTTACCAGCCGGAAACTTCCCCTCCGACCCAATGAATCACCCACCGCCGCCGTTCTTGCACCGTTCTGCTGTCCGTGCCCGCTAGCCCTTCCATATTCCCTTCTTTCGCCTCTCCGACGCTGTCCCTTCTCTTCTTCTTTCCCATTCTCGGTGCCCCTAGCCCACTCCTTCGTTTCCGATAATTCCTCCCACATGTTGAATTGCCAATTCGTCTTGAAGTTAATTAGCCTTGGCAAATTTGCTCAAAGTTCGTTAGCTTTTGATGTTTTGCCCTGAGTGGATCTAACTGCTAAAAAAACTTACAAGAGTGGATCTAACTGCTAAACAAACTTACAAATCAGTCCATACCACTATTCCAGCAACCACTAGATGCGCAACCTCTGGACGCGGTCCGAAGAAAGGCAAATCCTAGCGCCATGACGCCGTAGCTCTACACCTTCTCCGTGCTCCCCATTGGAGCGCTCTACTCGCTCTCCCTCTGATTCTCCAACTCCGCCTACATCTACCTCTCCGTCTCCATCCAGATGCTCAAGGCGCTCATGCCCATCGCTGTCTACTCCATTGGGGTGCTCTTCAAGAAGGAGGCCTTCAGGTCCTCCTCCATGCTTAACATGCTATCCATCTCATTCGACGTCACCATCGCCGCCTACGGCGAGGCTCGCTTCGACATCCTCGGCATCACGCTCCAGTTCATCGACATCACCTTCGAGGCCACCCGCCTCATCCTCATCTAGATCCTTCGTGACGAGGATGGCGGGGGATCGACGAAACGGTGCGGCGGGCCTGACACTCGGAGGCGCGAAGGAGAGGTGGCGTCATGCCGCAGAGGGTAGGGGAGGGGGCGCCGGCGGCGAGCGGTGGAGGAGGAGCGATGGCATGGCTGGGCGGGACGAGACGATGCTAGTGACCATGGACTGGTTTGTAAGGTTTTTTAGCAGTTTGATCCACTCAGAGCAAAACATAAAAGGCTATCCAACTTTGGACAAATTAGCCAACGTTAATCAACTTAAGGGCAAATTGACAATTCTCCCTTCTAATTGTAGAATAAACAATCATAAAACAATATTTTCAACTCTAGTATGAGAAATTCAGCCGATTTTTGCTATTGGCTTTGGACAATAATAGCTTATCTGCATGATTACTGCAGTGGTGGCGGCAAGGTTGATTAATATGGAAGAAGCTATGCAACGGCGACCATAACAGCACCATCGACGGTCTAGCAACGAACACCTTCGTGTTTGACAGCGGCTAGGCTACACCACTGTAATTTCAAAAATTTCTACGGTGATAGTTTAAGACATCATGCGAGTATGGAATCACATATCATTACCCTTGACATGAAGCCACAACGCAAGAAGAGTAAGAGTAGCCGAGTTTCACATTGCACATTGAGACACTGAAGTAGTCGTTCACCATTGAACCGAAAGTCTCCTCACCAGTCACCACTATAGCAACGTTGTACATATTGCCATAGTGGAACTAGTTGATCACATGACCTTCTCCTTATCGTTGATTGGCGCCGCACCAATTGTAGCACTGCATCTACAGTATCCACACGCCTAGGGGCAGAACGTTGTGTGCTGATGTGCGAGAACCGCACACACAGCTATGGTTTGTGGGAGGACAGATGGGGCATGATGTCTAGAGTTTCATGGTGGAAAACTCGTACTGGCATAGCCACATCGCCCACATGTATCCCCTTGTATAGAGCACACAAACGAGCTTCTACGATATAGGTCCATTTGGACTCTAATTCTATAGGAATCAATATTCATGAAACCCCACCATTAGAAATGTTTCAACCAGCTAAGCGTATAACCTGTTAGGTTAATGCGCAAGTGACCATTGGCTTCGGAAACCTTTTTTTCAACCACAAATAAATAGAGGTTCCTAGCAAAATATATTGACCCCTAAATATACATAGTGATCATATTAGCTAAACCTTGGTATATTCACACATCAATCCCTTTGCGATATGGTACCAATCAACTCAACGAGATGCGTGCCACCTTTATAATAGCTCAACCGTTCACTCGATCTTGTGATAGATTCTAAACCAATCCAATCACATTGAGGGCCCAGAGATATATCTCCCCCGTTATTGAGTAGGGAAAATTACCATCTAAATCACTCACACCCTATACGCTTTTATGGAATATCTGAAAGCTATCTTTATACCTACCCAATTACAATGTAGTGGTTGATAGGACCTATGGAGCAGGGATTTTTTTCGATGAAATTTCAGTAAAATTTCGGATATTTCGTCAGCAACCGAAATGAAAACGAAATTTTTTGAATTTGAAAGATTTGATCAAATTTGATTTTTATACATAAAAATAAGGCATAACTTAACTCCTCACAACCTGTCTTGTAGTCTAGTGGTTAGTTCTGCTTTAAACAAGCATGAGATCCATGGTTGAAATTTTAGGTTTAGCATTTTTTTTGAAAAATTCAAATTCTGTATTTTTATTTCAATGAAATTTCGCTGAAATTTTGGATATTTCGCTGGGATCGAAAATTTTCTTCTACCGAAATTTAAACCCCTGCTATGGAGTAGCAAGTACTCATAATTACTCGGTAAACTATAGTTGCCATAACTCGAGGAGATGTTGGTGGTGTATTTTCTTTATGACTTTTGATTATTGTTATCAAGTCAAGAGTACAAGACAACGTATATCTAGTATCATCATCATCAATAAGAGTCTAGGAGCAGGACAATGACAAGCATCGGTGCAAGACTATTTTGTATTAGACATTTAAGTTATTAGTCTATTACCAAGAGAGAGTAGAGGGGGAGGCTGTCCAAGCAGTGCTAGTGCTGGTTGAGCACTTGAGCAGCGGGGAGGCCAGCCGTCGACAGCAGCAGGGGGAAATCACAGTGGCTCTCGAAACTCTTCATATCGGTGCACTCGCAACCCCACCCGGAACCACCTCTTTTGTAGTTTGATCTTAATTAGATTTTGTCAGAGATTGAGTGATGCCGGTCTTGTATCATCCGGATCCAAGATTACCATGGACCAGACCACCTCGAGCATAAGCCTTGACTCGAAAGCCGCCTCAGTCATCTGTAGTCTAGAGTGATCCACTTTAATTTCTCATGAAATATCATGATAGCTTAAATCTCTTGACCTATATAAGAAGGGAAGGATATTTTTTCTAGAGGACTCGCCCTCATTTTTTCTTTCTTACTTTCTCTATCAACCAAGGCAGTCTCTTCACATACATGCCTTTGTAACACACATATTTGTAATTTCTTCTTTCGTAAAAGGACAAAAATAGCGTGTTATTCGTTTGAGATCGTTATGAGCTCTTGATCCAACGAGTACCCTAGCAGGTGCAAAAATGGCATGTTGATCCCTAATTCAACAAATAATTAAACTCGGTACCTCTGAACTCCGATTCTCAACCGCTAACATAATTCGGTTCCATATTAGACTCATGAATGTATGCTAACTCGGTACCTCTGAACTCCGATTCTCAACCGCTAACATAATAGGTTCCATATTAGACTCATGAATGCATATTATAATCGATTCCATATCGATTTTTTGATCTCAAGGACTCTTAATTCCAAACCTAGAAATACACACCTTAGCTTCATGGCCTGATGTATCAAAAATGGTGTCGAGAGAAGTCAAATATATTATCAAAGCATAACATCGGGCATTGGTTGCGGTGACCATAACTGACGGGGTGCCCCTCCTCTGCTCGGTGTCGAGGCTGGCCATTTAACCTTTTTTTGGTGTCGCCGCTGATCCGAAGCTCGCATGCAACGTCTAGTGAACTTCTTTGTTATAAACTACGCTACTAATATAGAAAGTTATGTATGTAAAAGAGGTGCCCTCAAAACTTATGTAAATCTAGCCAAACCAAATATTTTGAGTCATCTTGACAGTACTTTCCAAAGCTATCAAAATTAACCTACCATTTCAGCCGCCGCAGGTGCTCCAATCTCTCATTGTGTTGTTTATCTTTCAATCCCTTGGGTTCGTGGTGCTTGAACTTATGCGACCTGTAAAAGCATCTTGGTTATTTGACATATATATTTTGTTTTCACTTTGTGGCTTGTAAAATTTCCACACACTTCAGTCTCACAAAATAATTTCTTTAACATGGCCAATTCATTTTTTAGTGCTCCCAAAACCTATTTTAATTAAATATTTTGATTTTGGATCTCTCGAAGTATATGTTGAATACCAACAAGCTTGCCCAGGCTTACAAAAAATTCTGGCTCCGTCACTGTTCACATGATACATATTCTAAATAATTATGAATTTCCAGAATTTTCATGTTTTTATACACTTTTTCATAATTTTTTTTCTACTTTCCACGTTTTATGCAATTTCTCATACAAAAAGTGGTAGAAACCGGCAGAAATCGTCTGTTAACCGCTAAAACCGGCGGTCTCTGGATAAAAATTGTTGAGAACACCGTCCGGGCGCCTATTGAATTTAAATTTAATGTCATCTGATTTTTCGATGTTTTTGGGTTTTTCTACCGACTTTTACACGTTTCTCGACCCGGTGAAACAGTGGTTTCGGGGGTGAAAATGAAACAGTGGTTTGCGTGGCCCACCACCAGCATCTTGGTGGGACCTGAATCTTGCTGACCCCGGCGAAGACGGCTTGGCATTGGCAGGTGGAGAGGGCAGAAGCCGGTGGAGATCTAGAACGTCTCTAACACTGTTTGGAACGGAGCTTGAGCTCACACATGCTACGCTGAATTGCTGACCAACGCTATGGAAGCTATGTATATTAGTAATTCCTTGTCAATGTTCTTATAATGATATCAGCAAAGCGATATTCCTCCAGTGTGATAAGACTAGCGGTTTCAATCTTGGCAGGAAGACGAGAACGAAGTCAGGCAGGAGTAAGACGACCAGAAGTTGCATTCAAGCTCCGGCAGGAGAAGAACTAAGAGAAGACGACGCTGCAACGTGCTCCATCTTTCCAAAGCAAATGGCCGGACAAGTTAACCTCCTAAAGATCTTCCAAGTCCACCACCAACCTCGTCCGGTGTAAAGTTTAGTGACAGAAAAGTTGTCGACGTTGGTTAATTAATTACTCTCCCTCCCTCTGTTTTTTTTTTTCTTGAAAGGCCTCCCTCCCTCTGTTTAAAACACATAGGACATGAAGTCATTCACAAGTTGATATAATGAGTATTTTATATCCCAGTACAAAATATATATGTTCTTCTTTGAGTAAACTTGTTAAAATGTGGCTATGACCTAACTCAGGGCATGACCAAAACATTGTAAAAGTGTTGCGTTTGGATTGAAGCCAAAATTTAGTAGGGTATGAATAGGCTATTCTTTGGTTTAAAGCCAAATGGTATAGCCAAAATTTGGTATAAATTCAAGAAAATACATAGAGTTAGCCTAGGATTTTAGATGAACTAAAAAAATATATTTCATACATTTTGGACCACATCTTTATTAGATATAAAAATAGAAATTTAAATGGAAATGTAATAAACAAGCACTTTTTTGCTAATTAGCTAGCTGCAAATCTGCTTTAATAAATAAAAAATTAGACGTTATAATTCATGATAGTCGAACGCAATCACAAGATCAAAGACATACAAATGTGAGAGAAAGCAAGACACTGTAATCTTTAATGATTAATTAATCTTTATAATGGTGTCGCTTTAGATATATTGCATAGTTTATATTTTGTTTCGCCTATAACACCCCTTGAGAAAACCTTAGGTAGGGACGTGTCAAGCATGCCCTTTTCTCGTTAGGTTGCAACACTCCCCCTTGGGCGAAACCATGATATGACAATGCTTCTTTAAAAACTTCATCCAAAAACCCAGTGGAAAAAAAAAGATTGAAGAAAAGAGTACACTACACATGCTGCACTGCGATATTGACTCATTTAAAACTTTATTATGAGAAACTTCTAGAAAACTCATACAAGGGCAAAATAGTGCAATATAGATCTTCTGGATCACTACAAGTCTTTGTTCAAGGGACTCCCCTAGACCTTGTAACTCACAAAATCACCACATTCCTATTCCATGAACACATTTACGGAACGTCGAGGTAGGCAATTCCTTTATGAATAAGTTTGCCAGATTATCATGCGATTTCACCCCCGAGCTACCTCAATTTCATCACTCTTCTGGAGCTCATGAGAATAGAAAATTTTTGAAGCAATATCCTTAGTGATATTACTCAGTGCTGGTTTTGCCAGAGATTGAGTGATGCCGGTCTTGTATCATCCGGATCCAAGATTACCATGGACCAGAGTCCAGACCACCTCGAGTGTAAGCCTTGGCTCGAAAGCCGCCTCAGCCATCTGGAGTGATCCACTTTAATTTCTCATGAAATATCATGATAGCTTAAAGCTCTTGAACTATGTAAGAAGGAAAGGACATTTTTTCTAGAGGACTCACCCTCATTTTTTCTTTCTTACTTTCTCTATCAGCCTAGACAGTTTCTTCACATACATGTCCTTGTAACACACATACTTGTAATTTCTTCTTTCGTAAAAGGACAAAAATAGCAGTGTTGTTCGTTTGAGATCGTTCTTTATCCAACGAATACCCTAGTATGGTGCAAAAATGGCATGTTGTTCCCTAATTCAACGAATAAGCTTGGCACCTCTGATCTCCTAACATAATTCGGTTCCATATTAGACTCATGAATGCATGTTATAGTCGATTCCATATCGATTTTTTGATCTCAAGGACTCTTAATTCCAAACCTAGAAATACACACCTTAGCTTCATGGCCTGATGTATCAAAAATGGTGTCGAGAGACGTCAAATATGTAATCGTTCCTCGTATAATCATTTCACCTTTGCATGTGTATGTGGTTTTTCAAAAGAGTTTTTTACATAAAAATTTTGTGTCTCTTGTTCTCTAATTTCTATACGCTTTATAGCGCGTAGAGCTGTTTGAGCTTGCCTCTTCGCGGTGCCACGTCGCCTTTTTTCCCACAACCGTCTGATCGACGCGAACGACGGTCCAGATTGTGCCATGTCAGCCTACCCGAACAGACCGGACGCGTGTCGTTGAGCTGCCCCCGCCATCTATACTGTTCTGCTATCGCTGGGGGCGCGTGGCGCTTGCTCCACTCAGCGACGCGCTGCCCCTCCCGCCCAGACAACTTTGCAAAAGACCCCTTGAAATTCTAGGATTTCTGTTACCAACTTTCCCCAATGCAGGCTTACCTGGGGAAACTTACGCCCACATCCCTCATGTTTCTTGCCACAAGCACCGCGGTCCTTTTCCTCTTCGTAGGTACACCCGTAGTTGCAATGAAATTACCCGAAAATGCCACTATGTATAGCCCGCGTCGGTCGAATATATATAGATGGGTCATTTATAAAGGCAAGCACATCGGACTTCATTGTTCACCAATCGAACTTGCAGTCATTTATGCTGTGGGCAATGGGCATACTCTTTCTTGATATGCATTCCACGCATGTACACCGTGTATTCAATGGAGTTTTTCATAGCGTGTAGATTTGCTCGGTTAAAAGCATAAAGTTGTTGTGTTTATGTTTGTGAGTGTAACTTCAGCAGTTTCTTTAGAGCAGTTCCAATACAAGGTTTCTAAACATTATTTATATAGGTGCCATGTCACCTAGAAACTAATAACAAACGCTGACTCCATTTCATTGTATCTTAACATTGATATAGCGGCCGTTGGTGATGCACTAAAGGTGTCAAATATTCTAGCTCTATGCTTGATATTGCACAAGGTAGGCTTGAACCTATCCCAACCAGGAATTAAAGAAAATATCGTGCTTCCCTCTGACAAGACTGTAAGAAATATTTTTTAATGTACTTGTCTATTAATATGGGTATACATATTTCGATACAAAATAATTGTGTTGATCCCTCGATAGCCCTAATAAATATATTGTTTTAGTATATACTCCGGCCATGAATAGAGTGCTTAGTGAAAACTACGATTAACAATTCCAATATAAAATAAATATGTTGGTCCATGATGCCCCTAATAAATATTTTGTTTTAGTACTTATTCCCTATATTCATGTGTTAAAAAAATGCTTATTAGAAATAGTCTACGGGTAACATGGTCTTTTTCAATGTCTCATTGGTCTACGTGTAAATTAAATAGAAATATGTCTTATAAATTTAGATGGAGTGAGTATTATCCTATCTAATCAATCAAACACCTTACTAATTAGACCATCTCACAATGTAACATATTTTTCTTGTATCATTCTATACATGTTGAGGTTGTCCCAGACAATTTTGCAGAAAGCACCTTATACTTTCTATTTTATGTTCAGGTCCTCCCACCACCCATCTGTCCCCGTTGTCCCCTCCTTCAACCGGCGCAGCTGCCTCGCCCTATAGCCGTCGCTGCACCCTGCCGTCGTGTCTCCCTTCCCCTTGCCGGGGCCGCCTCCCTCCCCTGTTGTGGCCGCCTCCGCTGCTCCGTACAGGTGCCACCTCCACTGCTCCTCCCCGCATCATGAGCAAATATACGATTATGAAATCCCTCCATCATTACAATTGATGACAAATCGTTGTATCTATTTATCCGATGACAAATCATCGTATCCATTTAATCCAAAGGTGTAGGTCTTAATTTCGTGGTTTGATTTGGTTTTGGTTGGTTGAGCTAAAGTTTGATATTTTTGTATAAACTATTAAGTGTAACATTTTGGAATAAATTTTTAAGAATTTGTGTGATTTTTTTCAAAGATTTTAAACATATTTTTTTAAAAATAACCTTTCTGCGTCTCTTTTGAAAGGCTCTTTGTTTAACAAATCGCGAATGAAAGACGACCATGATGTTGTACCTTGCCATCCTGTCTTGATCAGGCGCCGGCGAGTGATTGCCAACTTTTTACATCCTTTTGTTTGAGATTAATTGTTATGAAATTGCTGAATTTATTTCCCCATGTGGCTCATGTATGATCGAAGCGGCCAACGTGTGCTACGTAGCTGACACAGCCTGACCGACAGCTCAGCTCTTAGATGCTGCGACATCTCGATGCCATGACCGGAAGCTCCACACATTAGACAACAGCATTACGATCTCAATTTTACAAGATCACGTCTTAATATTCGTAAGTTAATTTGGTGCTTCTAATTAGTTTGCGATAAAAACATCTGTAAGATGGGTTGAGCCGATCGATGTTAATAAGAATGTAAGAGGGACGAAGAATTCAGTTTGGGCGCCTTGTGGTTAATAAGAACCTGTAGATTTGAGAGATTGAGAAAATGCTCATGAGCAGTTGGGGAATAAAAGGTCTCACAAAGGTTACTGCTACATGGCGTTCTAGTGTACTCCCTCTCAACTTCTATGAGGGCGAGAGTGTTATTGCACGCATTCATCGTCCATCGTATTTTTGTTGTGTGACTCCATATGATGATACGTTGAAAATGGAATCCCATGATATGTTTGGAAATAGAATCCCGCCACTGCCGCTGCCACGCTTCCCCAGCGGCCGCCGCTGCGCGGCCCCACGGTGCATGTCAGAGCGCTGCGTGGCCCCCCGGCGGCCGTGGCCGCCCGCTCCTCAATGACAGCTGCCACGCCGCGCACCCATCGACCACCAACGCTGCTATGTGGCCCCACGGCGCATGCCGGCACGCTGCACGAGCTAGGTAGCCACGGTCGCATGCTCTTCTGTGCACGCTGCCGCGCTTTGCGGCCACCTGACTATTGCCGCGGCATGCTCCTTGTCCGTTTGCCTCCTCCAGTTGGCGAGTTGGTCCAACACGCACACGGAGCCCGTCACCTTGTGCTTCCTGGCGGATACCGTCTCGTGCTCCTCGACACACCGAGCACCATTGCATCGCACTCCTTGGTTGCCCTCCTCCTCTTCTTGGCGAGGTGGTCTTGCAAGTGATTAATTGTTGCAATTACATCTGTTACTCATCACTGTGGCAGCTGGTGTACGAGGTTATTGAGACACCCTCGTACGATTGCGGTGCTTGTGGCTTGCGGTGGCACTGGGCACCAGCAACTACAACGCCGATTTTTATGGTCATACCCTTGTACTATCGGGACTAGGCCACAAAAATCGAAATAAGCCATCCAAAAGTTAAAGAAAGTGAGGTATCAACCACCGGGGGTTGAGATCTTATAAACTCCGTCGATTCAGATTAGATCAATGGTAAAAAATAGTTGGGGCGTGCGTGCTAAAAAACTCCTAATGTCATTAGTGAATTAACACAATTTTTTTCCAATAGCAAAAACATATAATCTTTCGGTTATACCGTATTCTAATTGGAATGAACAATGACATACAAAAGGCTAAAGGAAATGATTAGGCACATATAACATATACCCATCACAGCAAAATAATTTCTTTAACATGGCCAATTCATTTTTTAGTGCTCCCAAAACCTATTTTAATTAAATATTTTGATTTTGGATCTCTCGAAGTATATGTTGAATACCAACAAGCTTGCCCAGGCTTACAAAAAATTCTGGCTCCGTCACTGTTCACATGATACATATTCTAAATAATTATGAATTTCCAGAATTTTCATGTTTTTATACACTTTTTCATAATTTTTTTTCTACTTTCCACGTTTTATGCAATTTCTCATACAAAAAGTGGTAGAAACCGGCAGAAATCGTCTGTTAACCGCTAAAACCGGCGGTCTCTGGATAAAAATTGTTGAGAACACCGTCCGGGCGCCTATTGAATTTAAATTTAATGTCATCTGATTTTTCGATGTTTTTGGGTTTTTCTACCGACTTTTACACGTTTCTCGACCCGGTGAAACAGTGGTTTCGGGGGTGAAAATGAAACAGTGGTTTGCGTGGCCCACCACCAGCATCTTGGTGGGACCTGAATCTTGCTGACCCCGGCGAAGACGGCTTGGCATTGGCAGGTGGAGAGGGCAGAAGCCGGTGGAGATCTAGAACGTCTCTAACACTGTTTGGAACGGAGCTTGAGCTCACACATGCTACGCTGAATTGCTGACCAACGCTATGGAAGCTATGTATATTAGTAATTCCTTGTCAATGTTCTTATAATGATATCAGCAAAGCGATATTCCTCCAGTGTGATAAGACTAGCGGTTTCAATCTTGGCAGGAAGACGAGAACGAAGTCAGGCAGGAGTAAGACGACCAGAAGTTGCATTCAAGCTCCGGCAGGAGAAGAACTAAGAGAAGACGACGCTGCAACGTGCTCCATCTTTCCAAAGCAAATGGCCGGACAAGTTAACCTCCTAAAGATCTTCCAAGTCCACCACCAACCTCGTCCGGTGTAAAGTTTAGTGACAGAAAAGTTGTCGACGTTGGTTAATTAATTACTCTCCGTCCCTCTGTTTTTTTTTTCTTGAAAGGCCTCCCTCCCTCTGTTTAAAACACATAGGACATGAAGTCATTCACAAATTGATATAATGAGTATTTTATATCCCAGTACAAAATATATATATGTTCTTCTTTGAGTAAACTTGTTAAAATGTGGCTATGACCTAACTCAGGGCATGACCAAAACATTGTAAAAGTGTTGCGTTTGGATTGAAGCCAAAATTTAGTAGGGTATGAATAGGCTATTCTTTGGTTTAAAGACAAATGGTATAGCCAAAATTTGGTATAAATTCAAGAAAATACATTGAGGTAGCCTAGGATTTTAGATGAACTAAAAAAATATATTTCATACATTTTGGACCACATCTTTATTAGATATAAAAATAGAAATTTAAATGGAAATGTAATAAACAAGCACTTTTTTGCTAATTAGCTAGCTGCAAATCTGCTTTAATAAATAAAAAATTAGACGTTATAATTCATGATAGTCGAACGCAATCACAAGATCAAAGACATACAAATGTGAGAGAAAGCAAGACATTGTAATCTTTAATGATTAATTAATCTTTATAATGGTGTCGCTTTAGATATATTGCATAGTTTATATGTTGTTTTGCCTATAACACCCCTTGAGAAAACTTTAGGTAGGGATGTGCTAAGCAGGCCATTTTCTCGTTAGGTTGCAACACTCCCCATTGGGCGAAGCCATGATATGCCAATGCTTCTTTAAAAACTTCATCCAAAAACCCAGTGGAAAAAAAGAATGAAGAAAAGAGTACACTACACTCATGCTGCACTGCGATATTGACTCATTTAAAACTTTATTATGAGAAACTTCAGGAAAACTCATACAAGGGCAAAAGAGTGCAATATAGATCTTCTGGATCACTAAAAGTCTTTGTTCAAGGGACTCCCCCTAGACCTTGTAACTCACAAAATCACCTCATTCCTATTCCATGAACACATTTATGGAACGTCGAGGTAGGCAGTTCCTCTATGAATAAGCTTGCCATATTATCATGCGATTTCACCCGAACTACCTCAATTTCATCACGCTTCTGAAGCTCATGAGAGTAGAAAATTTTTGAAGCAATATCCTTCGTGATATTACTCTTAATATAGACCCTTTTTATTTGCATCACACAAGCAACATTATTCTCATAAATAATTATGGGGGTATTAATGGTATCAACATGTCATGACTACTGGAAGTGGTTTACCATCCTCCTTAGCCAAACGCACTCTCGTGCGGCTTCATATATAAGGCAATTATCTCTAAGTGGGTAGTGGATGTGATCACAAATGTTTGCTTACATGATTCCCACAAAATCGTAGTACCACCGTACAAAGTAAACAAACAAGTATGAGATTTAGCCATATGCGGGTCTGATATGTACCCGACATCTGTATATCCCATCATGGTCCTAGGGTCGTTCCTCCCATATAACAATCCAAGATCCTACATACCTTTCAGGTCCTAATGATAGTTTTAACGTCGACCTAATGACTTTTGGTTGGTGCTGCACCGTATCTAGCCAGTAAATTAACTGCGAAAGCAGTATCAGACCTAGTACTCTGCACCAATGACACTTAGGTAATTGACTTCCAGTCCCAAGATCTGCTCATCCTCTGTCTTAGGTTTAAATGGATCCTTGTACGATTTTAAAGACCTGACCACCATGGGGGTTTTCAGAGGATGTGCTTTACTCATATTAAATTTCTCCGGTACATTCTGTGTATAGGATGTCTGATGCACAAATATCCTCGCACTGAACAAATGCTCGAGCTACAGGCCCAAATAAATTTGGTTTTACTCAAATCATTCATTTCAAACCCCATCACTAGGTGAGTGCTTGCTTCACCAATGTCCTCTGATGTCCCGATGATATTTAGATCATCAACGTAGATTGAAATAATACAAAATCCATTCAAAGATTTCTTTATAAACATGAAGGGACAATCATCATTGTTCGTGTATCCCTATTCAAGAGGAATTTCATTCAGTCGGTTTTATCACACCCTACCTGACTGTTTAAGCCTATATAGTGATTTTCTTAACTTGATGCTATACACATTACTATCTCCTCATTTCAAAATTTTTTACTCCTTTAGGGACTCTCATATAAATCTCCAAATCTAGTGACCTATACAAATATGTGGTCACTACATCCATTAATTGCATTTTTAAATTCATACCTGCTACCAAATATATCAGGTATCAAAAGGTTATTCCACTAATGACCGAAGGGTAGGTCTCATTGTAATCAATTTCGGATCTCTACATGAACTCTTGTGACACAAGCATCGATTTATACCTCACAGCCTAGTGCTTTTCATTCCTTTTTCAGATGAACAGTCATTTAGCTCCTACAGGTAGTACCTTTGGAAGGGTTGGCTCTACTGGGCCAAACACATTTCTTTTATTAAGCAAGTGCAATTCAGCCTCAATTGCTTCTTTTCACTTAGCTCAGTGCGAGCGTTTGGGCACTCTGCCATGTTTTTAGGTTCTCGGTCTGATTCTAAAGATTTAGCAATTTTTTAGGCAAAATAGATATCGACAACAGTGGACTTTCTTTTACATAACTCTCTTGAATTGATATAATTCATGAAAATTTCCTCAGTTATGTTCTCCGACTCCTCGTGATTTCCCAACACGACGGGGTGCTTTATGAATTTCGGTTGACGATACTACTTCTAGCTTATCATCATCGAGGGGTGGAAAGTACCTAGGGTCTTATTAATTATCTCTTTCTCCGATATTTCTTTCTCACCGAACTATAACTTTGAGATGACCCTGTGGATTGTAAAATTATATATATGCGGCCACAGACTTAAAAGTCTTGGAAGCGCAGCTCCGCCCATTATCTCTGAGCTTATGACAAGAGAATGATCACGTGTTGTTTATAACGCTCCTTCGGGGAGGTCCACAAAGCAAGGGGGCTATCCTTCATCATATACTTGGTCTTTAGGTCTGGGTCTAGATGGTGTTGTATAAAATGAAAGGTCACGTATTTTATCGGGTCAGAAATCACTGGTGCACCCTCTGCAGGAGGGGTAATAGTAGCACCAAAGTAGCGGGCGTTCAGACTAATCATGAGATTCGTTGCCCATGTCAAATAGTTGCTCCTATCAATGGCGAGTGGGGAAATTCCCGCTTGTTAATGTCAGACATATCCTACATTATGATGCATATATTTACTTTAGGAAATATGACATGTGTTTTTGCCAAAAAAAGTTAATTCACTAATTGCAATTATTATAAACAAGGTTGACTGGCCTTAAGAGAATATATAAGCAATTGAAGCGAATAACATAAAGCTAATTAGCAAGATTGAATAGTAGCATTACTTTTAGATATGACAATTATAGCAAAACTAAAATATCTAAGGACAAATAACATAAAATGTAAAAATATAGGTTCAATATGGTCCCTAGGGCCGTCTTGTTGGCTAGGGTTTATAATCCTAGTTTTCGCCGCCGGTATAGCTGCTGTTAGGGCTGGGCGTGCACGGGAGTTTGCAAAGTCTCCCATATGAGTATGTCTATATGACGTTTTCTATGTACGACCATCTTATCTATCCTACCATATAAGATATTTTTGTGCCTATAACCGTCTCTTATAGTGTTTTATAAGCGACACTTGGTGTATAACCATCTTATATATCCTACCGTACAAGGCACTTCGGGACCATGAAACTGGCTTGGGTCAGTATCCCTCCTAGGTCAAGACTGGGGACCTCGAAGCCATGAGGCATGTGTGGCCCACAACGGGACTGTTGGTCCCGGATAAGGTGGCGAGTGTTAGAAGGGTAATTGATTATATATATTGGTTTGGTTCGAACGACTTAAAGGTAAGGTTGGACTACGGTTGTGAGTGTGAAGTTGGTTATGAAGAATGGTTGTTAGACATATAAGACCCTATTGTTTATTTGAGACTAATCAATAAATAAATGAGCTAGATAGGGTGGTTTAATAATATATTTAAAGCCTACTTTATGCAAATAAAAGAAGCTCATCTCTTGTTTTGAAGCCCTTATCACAAAAGCACTAGGAGTGTTAACTAGCTAGTGTTTGGATATGATATTGACCTTACCTGCTCATACTCTTTTAGATGGTGTTCGTCATGTGGACTTTTAGGAGTGTCACGAGGAGGAGGATCTGAGTTTCGACGGTCACGACGAGGTTTAGGGTTTACTCCTGTTGGTTTCATGGATGCATAACCATTGTAAATTCGTTGAATAATCCTATGTACCGCTGACATGCACAAACTTCGATGTTTTTTTTTGTAATTAGGTATATATAGTCGATTAATCCTACTATTACTGAGCTTACTTGTTGAAACTATGTTTTGTAATTTTCAAAATGACGTTATTCATATGTATGAAATGATATCTTACTATTTATTATGAGTACTAGCGTATCGATTCGAGATCCGGTGCATATGATCAACGGCTCTCGTGTAGGACAGGAAGCCGTTGAATCACGTTGCACGTACGCATGCATACATGTGCGTTGCTTGGTGCATGCCATCTCGCCATTGCAGATGGGCTGTATTTCAGTGCACTGCTCATGTATTGTCGTGTACAGGGTTCGTTTTTGAGCGTGGCGTGCATCATGCATGCATGCAGAAACACACACAATATATGTCAGATGTATTATATTATCTGTCCGTGCACGATGTATCTTTCATATTAACTGCATATATCGGAAATGAAATGCATACGGTAGCTGGGATTGCTGGCGTCTCCGCGACCACGTGATCTATATAAAGACTTACATTCAGATTAACATTTTTCTTATATGATATTTTTGCAAAATTTCTTCTATTAAATTTTACATTACAAGCTAGCAATCGGATTTTTTTTCTCCTCTCTCCTAAGTCAAAGCCATCCAGTGCCGCCGTTGTTCGGGACCACGCCGGCTCGTGCGCCACATGCCGCACCCGCATTCGGGCCACACCGAGCCGCGCGGGGTTGCACCCGTGTGTCATGGCTTCGCACAGGCCGCACCATGACGGTCGCGCTCCGATAGCGCCGCGACCGGGTGGTGGCTAGCTCGGGAACGATTCCTCTGCGGTCGACTTCATCGTGCCATCGTCACTGACGTGTGGGCCCGGTCCCACGCGTCAGTGACGCGGTGTGACTGCAGAGGATCTCATTCCGGCTAGCTCGGGAAAGAAATAGAGGAGTGAGAGAGAAGAAAGAAGGAGGATCTGTTTGCTTTTTTTTAATGTTTTGGATGTGTTTATGCAAAAAAAAAACCTTTTGAAACAGGTGAAGGTAAAACACGGATTTTGATGTGAGTCGGATGATTGTGGAGGTGATGGCAGGACCAAAACTATTGTGAGAAACTCCGTTCTAGATCTCTCCAAATATGTAGTGCTTTGGACTCCGGATCGACTCCCTGGATCGGATGGTGATCATTTTCCATTTATGTTTTCCTTTTAAGAATAATAATCCTATTTTGTTAGGCGTATGGTCGCATCCGATAGATAGGGTGATCAAGAATACGAAAGTTCAGCCGTTTAGTAATTCAGTAAAACCTTTTAAATAGGTTGATCAAGATTACAGACTTATTCTACTCGTCTTATCTTATTTGACTTATTGACTTATTTAATTTATCTTTAAATTTCGTGAGTGTCTTGACTCTTGAGATGGCATGTCGGTTCTCTTTGTTTGACTTGTCTTTAGAAAGCATTTATACACATCTACAAGATAGACGAAAATGAATTTTAAAAAGTAAATAATTTATATTTTAAATGAAAACTTTGATCAATTTTTTTATCATCAAATACTGTCCAATATAGACCAAGGGTTAGTGTGGACTACATGGGCCCCAGGTATCCTCTAGAAGGCCCATGAGGAGGCAGATGGGAGGCGACTCAAGTTGGCTGGATCAGGATAGAGACCACTCGGGTTACGCATAACTTGGTCACCAAGGATGCTCCTGAGGATAGAGTCAAGCTCCATGTAATTAGGAGATTCATACTTGCATATCATGTACCGGTATACCGAATTTAGTACCATGTACTGGATAGAACCATGTAATCTCATCCCCTGCACTATAAAGGGAGGGGTAGGGGGCATAGAATAATCAAATAGCTACATCAGCATAGACATCTTCATCATCTGCGAATTCACACAAAAACATAATCCCAGAGCACAGGACTAGGGTATTACCTCCGAGTTGACGGCCCGAACCTGTATAAATCCCTGTCTTGTGTTACCATCTGGCTTGGTTCTAGCGCATAACCCTGTAACAAATTCATTGCCAACGGTGACCCCCGATTAGCCACCAGTCGACTGTTAGTAATCCTCTAAGTTAGGATACGCTAACCTAGTCGTGCTCTACGTGGCGAAGGTTGCTCGGCGAAAGCTCTACCCTTTTGGACCGATGATGATGACGTTTTCCTGATGCTATTTTTCTTCTTGGTGACACTGTGTTGTTGGTGCTTTTCCCTGTCGTCAGGTGAAAACTTGTTACGGTCGAGCGACGATGTCGACCTCCTCTACTAGAGAAATGACCTAATTTACTGGCACATCAATACCGGTTGGATTGTAACCTGTATTGATGGGTCCACCTGCTAGCGCAGGGCGGGGCTGGGGCGAGCTGTGGCGGGGTGATAAATATTGACGGCCTAATAGATTAGGCTGGGTTGAGAGTCCGCGAGGCCTAGCTCGGATTTGTCTCAACAGTTTATGGCCATCGAGAAAGGTGTTGGCTGAGCGTCGCGCTTGGACGGGGTCCTTAACACGACGGCTAGATTAAAGCCGTAGAGAAAGACCATTTTTCTCGACCAAGCTATCCCAAGGGTCAAATCTGGATGGCCGTCAAGATTGATTTCTCTTGACGGTTTACTGTTCTTTATCGACAGCTTTGGCTGTCGAAATTTTGAGCGATCCACGTGATGGGTGCACCGTATATAGATTGTATATTTCATCCAACGAAATGAAATACCTTTACTACATGCATCCACGACCACGAGGCAGAGACCCATGCATATGGCGATCATCGTGCATGATGGTGGGAGATGCCTAACACAGCTGGACAGATACTGATACGTACAGTTGCATGCGTGCACGAAATGGCAGAGACTCCATCCTGCAGTGTAGCGATCGAGGCTATTTTTTATCTCCCAGTTTAGAAACCGAGATAAATAAAATAATGTTATTGCTATAGGTTTGCTGGGGGCTAGGATCCGAGAAGCTAAAAAAATGTGGCAAGCCACGGTTGTGCCATAAACCAAACATCTAATAACAAAACTGTGGCTTATTTAATGTTAGTCAAAGCATAATTAGGCCGCAACGATGGCCCTAAACCCTAAATTTTGTTTTATCTTATCTTTTTCCTTTCTTTCTTCAGCTTTCCTTTTTTCCCTTCTCTCTTGTCTTCTCTCTCCAAGTTCTTGACCCGCTGAATATCTTTCAAAAAAACCGAGTATGTAGTCTAAAGTATTATATGTGTATGTTAAATACAAATGGTACGTTTATGTTCGGCAATCGCAAAGAAAACACTGCAGCTACATGTATAGTTCTTATATTCATACGTAGAATATACAACGTGATCGAGGGATATATCAATTAATCTTGTTCAGGCGATGAAGACTCGAAGTATCAATAATAGTACAAGGCCGGCCACGTGGGGTCCTCCCCGCCCGGCGCCGCCGCGGCCGTCCGATCGTCCGCAACGGTTAGATCTGAACGTCCATTCGATTTTTAGGTATAAAATAATTTTTTCCCGCAAAAATCAACACCTCGCACAGCTTGCTGGGTTGGCTAGCTGCGGCGAAACTGGCCTAGGAGCCCGCGGTTCGAATCCCGTGCAGGCCAAGTTTTTTCGCTTTTGTCCGGGCGTCGCCGCAGCACTGTCCCAGTGCCTATAAAGCAGCCTCGGACTCCCCTGCCGGCCTCACCTTTCCGCTTTTCCACAAAATCCATCCTCGCTAGCGCCGAAGAAATCCCGGCGACTCCATGAGCCCCAGCTCAATCCCATCCAACCCGAGCTACTAGATAGTGCCCTAACCCTTTCACCTCGATCAATTTCAGCAGGGACGCTCGGTGATGCCGTGTCACTGCCGCCTCTGTTTCGGCCGCCGACGAGCTCTCCGTCGCCAGCCGCCTCGGTCCTTCCGCGTGCCTGTCCTTGAGCCCCGTAAGCATCTATGTCACCCCTGCATGCTCCCCTTCCATTCCCTTGGCGTGTAGGTCCTTAGCGGGCGCGTCCGTCCCTGGCGAGCCTTCCGCTCCGCCGCCACCGCCGCGCCGCCGCGTCCGGCCATCCCCGGCCCCAGCGCGAGCTCCGCTAGGCTCCTTAGGAGCTTTAGAAGCTAGCCCATGCATGCACGCACTTTGCCGGAGCATGGCCGAAGCGCCGCCGCGGTATGAGCCGCCGCAGCCGGCCACGTCGCCTCGCTCGGATGTAGACGATGAGTGGTGGCCATCGGATCTGTGTTAGGATTTGCGCACAGACATGGCCAATGTGCCACTGAACTGCGGGACCCACTTGCCAGTGTTCCCCATGAGCGCTGGGTCGAAACCGCGTCGTGGAGTCGCTGACGCGTGGGCCCTGGACCCACTGCACAGGTTAAGTGGAAGCGCATGCGTGCCTGGCGCGAACTCCAAGCGGAGACGCCCCCGTGAAAGCCGCTTTCGGCGTTGCCGACCCGGCCGGCGCGGGCGTGCGCGCGCGTATGGGCCATGGGCCGTATTCATCATCGGACCTTTTCGTTGGTTGGTTCGGCCCAAGAGTTTTTCACCATTCTACAAGGAATTTCCTGTTTTGATAAATACCGAATTAGCTTTTGAATTATTGAAAATAGCTAGATACTTCCAAAAATTCTAGAAAAAATTAGGTAAATAGAATTAGGGTGATTGTTAGTTATTAAATAATTGATCTGACCTTACAAAATCTTAGGAAAATAAAATGGGTTAAGAAATGCCAAAATAGATATAAAACACTATAAAAATTGCAATATTTGTCCACAGTGACTTCTATAGGTTTTTATTTTGATAAAAACCAACAAATAATTTAGTAAATCACTTAAATGAGCTAATCCTAGAAAATGCATTACTTTAACCTATAATATAGAGTTAAACCCTAACTATAGAAAAATCCTAGAAAATACTAACTCCGATAATCTTTACCTTGTATTTAGGTCATAATTCGACGTGCCATCATCATATGTCATTCCACAAACCCTAATCACTCTATATTGATCGTATCGTACGATAACGTATTTTGGGGTATAATCATTCTAGTATAATATTACCTAATAGAGCATGCATGGCATTAATGACGAGGGTAAAGCCTAGGTCGTGCATGCGTCATGATTTCTATTTGCATTAGTAAGTAATTATGGGTTTGATTGTATGAATAGACGTAGGCGATCCTGAAGGGAGGTTTGGTGACGCCGAGGAGGGCCACCCACTTGAGCAAGGCAAGTTAACGCTTACTCTTTATATGTTGCCCGTATTAGGGAGAGATTGCGACTTCCCTAGTGCGGATTAGCATCGCTAATACCATGTTTGTTACCCAGTTTTCTATAAACTATTTTGTTTATTATTTAAATGCATGCTTAGTAATCTGCCTAATTGTTAATCATGTAATACTTATACATGCATGCCCTTGATCTGTTTAGCCTTAATGACTGCCTTGATTGTCATTACTCTTGTTAGCCTATGATTAGTCTGGTAATCACTTTAACCCAACATAATGGGTAAAACTTACTTCAAATGGCTTAGGCTTAAAGAAATCTTCTGGCTAATCGTCACGGAACGGTGAACCGATATTCACCGGTCATTCATTCTTCTCATTCAAATATGATATGACATATGACAGTTAGGGCTATTAGTTGCTTGTTGGACTGATTGTGTTTGAGGGTAAGGTTATGTCGGAGGTCAGTCTGGTTTGGTCGATTGGTTGGGAAAGTCCAAGTGTGGTACGGTCGATGACTGTGGATGGACATCCGGATGGATGATTGAGGCACAGGGTGCCTGGTGCTGGGTTTAGCTAGGGCTTACCCAGGAGGAGCGTGGAGTAACACGCGTAGCGGGGAGATCGTTGCCATCTGAGGGATGGTTCCAACACAACGCATGGCCATCGCACGGAGTACGAGTCTTGGATCGCCAGCTGTGAGCGCTCTGCGGAGGCCCTCTGGAACCATTCTCGATAGGGACCGGCATGGGTCATCACCGAGGGTGATAAAGGCCACATTTCTCCAGGGTGACGGTCGGCTAGGGAGGGCTGGCAATCCCCAAGGTCGAGGTGGGCATGCCATGGCAAGTGTGTTCCACTACAGGATTGCCAAATCCTAGAAAGATGGTGGATCTAGGAAAGGTTAGGGGTAACCGGAAGAAAGTCGGGATTATCGGTTAAGCTGGTTTGTGTATTTGGTCGAGAGTTGGTCGAATGTGGATTGGTCGGTATGGTTGGTCGATTAGTTGGGTTTGGGCGCATTTGTAAGATGGTAAACCTCCGATTTTTATAAACAAGACAAATTTTAGTTGATGCTGATTAGAATGGTTTCAAAATCTTATAAAACCGGCTTTACGCAAATAAAATAAACACTTCCTCCAAATAAAGCCTGTTAAACACTATGAGCATTAAGGGAATTGTTAACTAGCCAGCGTTTGGATGACGCTGACCTCACCTACTTTCATTCTTTAGACGAGGGAATTGAGGAAGGCCCGTACGAGTGCCATGAAGACGACGGGCATGACTTCGATGGACCTGACGAGTCTTAGGGGTTGCTCCAGTCGCTGGCAGGACACTTAGCCGATAGGAGATTCCTTTGAGTACATATTTTGGGTGATAGTTGCAATACTTTGAACATTGTTTTGTAATATTAAGGCTTGTATTGTCCGTCTTGCTAAACTTGCATAAGGGTGTAACTTGGTATGTAATATTCAGGGATTCTATTTAATCGATGTATGCTTGTATCAGCTATGTGATCTTCCGCACTAGTGTACCGATCCAGGGGCTAGTGTATGGGATTGCCGACCATCAAGGTAAGTTAAAAATTGAGGGTTGACAACGTGTCAGTTGCATATCAGTTTCAGCAAAGTCAACCCAGCTGCAGATCTGGCCGTGGATGATCATTATAAACAAAATTGGCAGTACAATATGCAATATTGAGCATTTGCACGCTTAATTTAGAAATAACTCAGGAAATTAATGCCAAACAAATTAAGTGTGTGTGGTGGGGAGGGGGTAGCAAAATTTTGGAAGTCTCAAAATCATCCACCAATATATAAAAAGACATGTAATAGAGAACAAAAAAAAAGATTTTTATATGAAAAATCCTTCATAAAACAATGTGCACACAAAGATGAAACCATTATAAGGCGATAAATTATAAGTTTGGCGTATCACACCATGACGCTCCTAAGGATTGTTGACACATAAATTTGAATATAGCCGATCATCCGAGAAACGTCTGTAGTCTCGAGTACGTCTCAACGTCTCGACGGCCACCAAAAAAAACCTCAACATAGGTAACTTAGTCTCGACGTTCAACACTTAACCGTCGATAGATAGTCTCTAGGACAGGTAATCTTAACGGCTAAGAAATAAGCCGTCGAAACAACTGTTGTAATTTCCTGTAGGGGAAAGAAAGACTGCATCGGTTAATGCAGAGCTATGATCGCTTGAAAGGAGAGTTTGCGTCAGATTTAAAGGAAAATTATGTGTGAAAGGTGATATCCTTATAGTTTTTGTGTCTAGCTGATTAGCTGCGCGTAAAAATACCTGGACCCTTAATTAGCCATGTAAATCATCACACATCAAATTAATACAATCTACTTTTTATCCGTCTTTACTTCTTCATCCACTTTCGCTGCGTTAGCCCGTATTTTCGTTTCCATTGTTGACTTGTTACGCATCGTCTTTCGATGAGCTTTTAGATACACACAGGATAAATGATGTCTAAATTTAGTTTGATCCTCTTATTTGGTTTATCTCATTCTATCGGCTTGTCTTCTTAGAACGGCTGATTGTTTGTTTAACCTTCGTTCTATTGGTTTGAATATATTGTTGATGAAATTACTATTTTATTTATCCTTTTTCTATGACTTTGTTGATTTCATAGGCTTGTAGTAGTAGATTGTTTACCCTTTAAACCTATTACTTTAGGTTTGATCGAGCGGATAGTTTTTACCTCTTACTCTTGTTTGAATATGTCTCGTTGCGTCTCAGGTTCAATTAATCCATTACAGATCGAATCAGCTAAGATGTATTTGTATCTTTCTTACCGATTGTAAGATCAAATTGGCCAATACACTCTGAACTGCGCTCTTTTTTCTTGCCGATCGTGAGATCAAATCGTCAGATCGACACGCTCAGGTCTTGCCGGGTTCTAAGTCCTAAACCCAAATGTGTTTAACCTTTTTTTTTTTTTTTACAAATTTTGATGTGAACAGGGGTGTATATATAGACTAGGAGCCAAGAATCATTAGAGAATAAGAAACCGAGATGAGATTAGTTATGTACGTATAAGTCCAGTATGGAATAGATCCTAATTTGAATCAAACTCTAGCAATATCAAAATAAAAAGCTTCTTGTTTTGAAAAAGTTTGAATCACCATGAACACAGCCATTGCACTTTCCAAACAAAAAAAAACTTTGTTATTGTTGAAATTTGTGTCGAATATGGGTATGAGTAGAACTCTGAGTTGTAATAGAAATGGTAGGTTAGAGTTGAAGTCGGATAGAAATGGTAGGTTAGAGTTGAAGTCGGACTCGTATCTTGGCCCTCAATAAAAGGAGAGACAACCTTGGTGTAATATGAATGTCAAAGACAATTGTAACATAGACTCACAAGTGGTCTCAACCAACTTGTGGCTGGGACTGTAATGACCAGTATGTTACGAGATTGATGATGAGGACTTCCTATAGGCATGCCTCACTGATGTATGCCAAACTCATTACTATTAACGTCAAAATGTAAAAATAGCCGATGGTTCTAGAATGTTCTTGAGATCGGTTTATGGGGGAGTTGAAAGCTACATTGGCTAAAAGTAGGCAGGATTTAGGTCAATTAAGAGGCATGGAAGATCGGCCTAGAGATGGAAAAGGACGATGGTTGCATATCTTCTTACTGATTGCAGGATCAAATTGGCTGACACACTTACGAGCCTAATTTTGGTGCTAATGGGCACATTGAATCATAAGCTCCACAGTGTGTTTGACCAATACAACTTTTAGCTTGAACACACTTTTTGATACGCCTGATAGGATATGTACGAGTCATCACGATGGAACCAAAATATAAGTGTCATTGTCTTGACCTCCTCTTCACAAGGGTCCACTCATGATCGATTGTTGGTCCCAGATACCAATGTTAGCAACTATGAGCGACAGTTATTGAACATCATCACACAACCAGAATAACTAGGAAAATATTATAATATGCAAAAGTAATTGTTCAACAACCAACTATTGCAATAGTTTAATTAAAGATGACATAATATTGTCCATAATATATCAGAGTGCAGAAATTCGAATATGCAGTGAAATTAAAAGTATAATAATGTTCCAATCCGACCCTTTAGCATAATCTAGTCTTGATCGAAGTCCGGGACAAGATGCTCCTGATCCTGAAGGTAGATCGGACCTGATTCTTCGCCTGAATACAAATTTATCTGTGTTATGTATACTGAGTAAATGGCTACCCAGCAAGAGTCCTTATAATAATTCAAA
Organism: Raddia distichophylla; assembly: GCA_005191435.1. NCBI lineage: Eukaryota > Viridiplantae > Streptophyta > Magnoliopsida > Poales > Poaceae > Raddia > Raddia distichophylla. Next base: position 2,698,295 of record SPJY01000659.1, on the reverse strand, counting down.
AATATTAATAAGAACAGGGTGGTTATTTCGCTTAAACACCGACTCTAGTCAAATTATTTAAAGTGTTGTACAACAATTTTGTAGAGCAATTAATAGTGATAGAGATATCGAAGAGAGACAACCAGAGCTGGGCCTCCCTAAGCCCCCTATGTAGATCAAACCTGCCTCGAACAACTCAAAGTCTCAAACAACACCAATCCATCCGGTTAAATTATTAGGATTTTTTCATACATGCCATTATAAAGTTTGGTTTCTTCGGTTTTGCCATTACAAAATGCATATTTATATTGATGCCATTATTTTGGCAACAATCTATCAGGAATGTCATTATCAAGGTTTTTCGGGATTTTGTACGATATACGAAATTCGAATATGTGAGAAATATGCACCTGACAGCTTCCCTCTCTTCTCCATGGCGGCGACGAGCTTGGCGTTGAGCTAGCCCGCGAGCTGGGAGGCAGCGGCGGAGGATGTGACAACGGAGGGGGGCAGGAGGAGGAGGCGGGACGGCGATGGCGACGGTAGAGGAGGAGGCGATGGCAGCGGAGGAGGAGGAGGCTACAGCGACGGCAATGGTGGAGGAGGAGGAGGTGGCGGAGACAGCGGCAACGACAGAGACAATGGAGCTCCGGCAGCGGTGCTGACGGGTGGAGGAGGAGAGACTGAGGGGAGGAAGGAGGAGGAAGAAAGAGAAAGTGAGGGTTTTACATTGGGGTCCACTTGTCAGATGCGTAATTATCTGTATTTCACGCGTATTCATCTCATGTATAAGATGAAAAATCCAAAAACCCCGATAATGGCATTTCTGATAGATTGTTTGAAAAAAATAATGGTATAAATATAAATTTGCATTTTGTAATGGCAAAACTAAAGAAACTAAACTTTATATGTATGAAAAAATCCAAATTAGGAACACATGAGACTACCATGTACAACATTCCTTCCCTCACATGACCGTGCGAACAACTATCATGGTAGTTTTGAACTATGCAGAGTATAGCATATTTTACCCATAAGCCTAGTGGTACTTTTATGTCTTAACTCTTTCTTGGGAGACCAGACCAAGTAATGATACAAGGTGATTCATTAGTTTTTTCTGTTAACACCGATACCCCCTCTAAAATTTCGACACTACGGGTCCCTCTCTTGAGCCAATGGAACTAGTGTCCGATTTTCTCAAAGTACTGTATGTTAACAGTTTTTCTAATTACTAAGCCAGAACTAACACATGTTGTGCATCATGTTGATGCTAGCACATATGGTTGTGTTTGTTTCGTTTGATCGGATAAGCACATGCCAGGAGTCCTTAGGCCAAGGTGACTACCTCCACCACACACCTCATGTCATCAATACCACCCGACTTGCCACCTTTAGCCAACACACGCCACGTAAGTTTAGTTGATTAGTTTATTAAAAGCAACTCAGCATCTCCAAATCATACTAAGTCATGAAAGCAATTATAATGATGAACCTAACCAACTACCAGCACACGGGTACAAGCATACTATGCATAAGGATAGACTAGGAAAATCTAAGGCAGCAAGAAACGAGCTAAATTCACAGGGTCGATGATGCTATGTGAATATATTAGGTTTTACCCAGACCCATCATTTTATGCATGGTGAATTTTCGCAAAATAGGAAGCAAGATGCAAACTATCTTACCTTGGTCTGATCTTGGGATCCTCCTCCCGGTTGCTCCTGGAACCCTACCGAGTAGTGCGTTCACGAATGATCTGCACGCAGATTCAGATGCATACGAACAACAAACAATTCAACAAAACGTATAGTCCATAAAAATATATAAAAATTCTAGGCTATTTATGTGAATTGATGTCTCTAGAATCAACTAATTTGGAGTTTGGATGCTCCCTAAACATTTCTTGAAACTTTCGGGTAAATTAGAAAATACCGAATAGAATAAACCGGCTTAAACCGATTAACCGACTAAAAACCGGCAGTTTTAGGACAAAGAGGGTGAGCGCGTGGGCAACAGCGGCGGCTAGGGGACACGCGACGGAGTGTGAGTGGCGTCGCAGACGCGGGGGCGGCGGCGTGGCGACGCGTGGCAAGCGAACGTGTGCGAGTGGAGGCAGCGGCGACATTGACTGGCGACATTGTGTTCAATGCTACGCTGACCTGTGGAAGCAAGCGCGGGAGCGCGCGGTGGCGCGGGCAGAAACGGGACACGTGGTGGCGCCTAGGCGGTTGGCGGCGGCGACCAGTGCGGCGCCGACACGTGGCGGCGGCGTGCGGGTGCTAACGCGAGGAGCCGGCAGTAACGGCCAGGTGGCAAGCGGTGGTTGGTGGGCACGGAAGGCAAGGCGAGGCGCGGATGGCGAGGCGCCGGCAGCGATGTAGGCGCGGCATTTTCTCCATCGTTTCTTCACCGAAATAGACGATCTATACACCCATCTAGACCGTCTCGACAAGCTCTACGCCATGTTACCATCTACTAGGTTTGGGCATGACACAGAGAGTGATATCTCAAAATTAATGGGCTTCGGTGGGTAGGGTTTTGGTGGCTAGGGATCTAATTCCAAGGCTACTTGAGTTGTGGTGTCGGGGGAGGGGTCTATGGGTTTTATATAGTGATCTGGACGACTTGGTCTGGCCTAGGTGAGGGGTGTTGGATTCAAACTCAAATTCTGTTTCGGGTAGCATTCAGATCCTTCTAAATTAGGAATGTAAGATATCTTTGGATTTTTAGCTTGGGCCTCCATCCTTAGTCGTTTTATTCTTTTGGAAAGTCCCTTCCAAATATGGGTACGAGATTATCTTGTTTGCTCATTATTCCATGTGTTTTACGAGATTTCATCTAAAAGGCGACACACATGGAATCAAGGGCTAGATTAGGAATTTGGGATTGAAATTTGGGCGATGGCTAGGGTTGTGTTTCTATTGCTCCCTCGAATTTTCCTAGGATTTTACCAAACTGAATCCTATGGTTTTGGTTTTATACCTAATTTAAATTAGTTTAAATTAGGGTTTTGTATATAACAATTCCCTTTTATGTAGTTTTTGGGTTTTTAAAATACAAGTAACATACGATAAAATAGAGGATGCCACATTCAATGAGTCAATGCTTCTGATATTCACCAAAATCATGCGATCATGCCAACACGAACCGATCTCAAGTCAAGAACAACAAGAAGAGCTGGACAAAAGAAACAAGAGTTTGAAAATATCTATGTTAGTGCTTATCGAGAAAACCACAATGGATGCGCTTTTCTTCAAGGCCGAATAGTACGATACACAAACGACTAATAGCATTCCCTCGTTGGATTTAGTGCACCAATTGGCTTATACTCATAAAGTACTTGAAAGGTTCGACTTTGAAAAGTATATTCCTCCAAAATCAGAATGATTGGGAGGTCTTTGTAGAAGGGCAATGACATCTTCTGATTTAGAGAAGAGGGGGAGGAAATACTTTGGTAGGAAGTCCCGTATCTGAGTGCAATTGGAAGTACTTATGTATTTTGCAAATAGTACATAACCTGACATCTTCTCATGAACTTATTAGCTTGATATAGGTCAGAGCCCACGGAGCGTCATTGGAATCGAATGAATATTATCTTTAGATATCTTTGTCGAAGCATATATCTTGGCTTGAGAACCAAGATTTGAATATTGTTGGTTATACCGATGTTCGGTACCTCTTGGACTTGCATACTGATATACTAGGTATGCATTCCTATGCGGTGGGATAGCGATATCTTGAAAGTCGTTAAAACAGACACTTGTGTCCATATCGACAAACTAGCTAGAGATAGTTGCATTCAATGAAACATCTCATGAATATGCATGGTAAGAAGAATGGTAAGACATGTAATTTTTTGAATTGAATATTGGGAATTGAATGTTGAGCAAATCCTATGTAGATGATGCAACGTACATGTATAGCACAAATGAATATAAGTTGTGTAACGAGCAATCTTATGAAGCATATCGACCCCAAGTTATTTTATGCTCATGGAATACATAAGTTGAATGAAATAAATATTTGACACACTAAGTTATGTTTATTTGTTCACAAATTCACTACTCACATTCTCTTTCGAGAGATGCGTTAACGACATTAAAATAATGAAGCTCAAATAAGCAGGAAAAGTTTTTAGCGAAAAAGTACATAGCATATACTTGTGTGTGCCCGATTTGACTCGTTATAAACCTTATTTGAGAACGTTAAAAAAAAACTAACCAAAGGGGAAAAAAATACAAACCAGAAAAATTGCATATGACCTTCTTGATCAAGTTGAGTACTCGGTTTTCTTGCCAAAGGTTTAATTCAGAGTACGTAAAAGTATCTCCCAATGAGCATAGGTAGAGGTGAAGACTTATTTTATGATCAATCTAAAAAAATTAATAAAGCAGAACTCCACCTCTACGTCTTGTGTTCTTGTCTCTTCTGTTACTGCGTGATTGTTCATCTACGCTTTAAAATACACTTGGTAGAATGATTTTACAATAGTAATTAGGGTTAAGTGCATGCAGTGTGACCCACGGGTTGCAAGTTCATACGATTGCTTAGTTGAGATGTGGCTTAAGAATAGGCTAGTTAGTGGGGTTAGTGTAGCTAGTGCTGGGAGAATGTGCCGGGCCAGGTGGGCTGGCACGGGCACGGCCTGATTTTTCGAGCCCGCGGCCCGGCACGGCACGGCACGATTTCTGATGGGCCGGGCTGGCATGGCCCAAAATGGCGTGCCGGGCCGGGCCTGGAAACCAGGCACGGCGTGCCGCTCTGCCCGGCCCGACTGTACGGGCCGTGCTTGGGCCGGCCCGGTCCGAATAGAGGCACGGATCAGTTTTTATTTTTTTTGAGTGGTTTTTCATTGCTCAGATCAATTTCTGTTCAATACAAAAGTTGTAGATAATGTCGAGACGCATATTTTTCGTGTAGACAAGTTTTTCATTTGAGCAATTTATGAATTTATAAAAAATGTTTTGTCGCTGCCTGCTTTTGGGCCGACGGCACCGTCCTCGGTAATTGGCAATTTTCGAGGTCTTATCCTGCTCGGATGAATTTGGGTTGAACACTAAAGTTTTAGATAATTTTGAGACGCATCTTTTTTGTATAAACGAATTTTTCATTTGAGCACCGTATGAATTTCTAAAAAATCATTTTGCTTGCTGTTTTCTTACTCGTGCCGTGCTCGGGCCGGCCCAGCCCGAAACCAGCCCGCCATGCTTTTGGGCCATGCCGGGCCTAGATTTTAGCACTCCGTGCCGGCCCAGCACAGCCCGAAGTGTTGACCGGGCCGTGCCGGCCCATTTTGCATCGGCCCGAGGCACGACGTGCCCGGGCCGGGCCGGCACGGCACGGCCCAACTCCCACCACTAAGTCTAGCCGTTACTCATTAGTCGTTAAAGCTTCTGTAGAAAAGCTGTAAAATAAAGTGTGCAGAGGATGGAGTATTTGTTGGAGAAAAAAAATCTTTTAAAGTGTAGTGTAAAGTGTGAAACAATTCTAGACATATGAATAGAGTGTGCAGTGGATAATGTCATGTAGTTTACATATATAATTCGGGTGGGGATGCTCTTAATTAGCGCTCGTGTGACTGGGCATGAATATGGGATCAAACAGTTGTTCTAAACATGGAAGAAAGATTGGGTCTTGTTTTTTTTTTTTGAGGGATGGATTGGGTCTTGTTGAATCAACATGTGCACACGCCCAAACAATTACGCCACTGATCCACTTATATAAGGGCAACCCTGCAGTTCGCACAGATACATCTAACTAGCTCCCTCCCCAAGACGCCAAGACGCCTCAGCTGATCGATCACGGGCGTGAGTGCGTCGCAAATGGAGAGCCTGCCTAAGCGCGACGGCAACTACGTCCCCCTGAGCCCCATCGCCTTCCTCCCGCGGGCCGCCGCCGTCTACGCCGACCGCACCTCCATCATCTGCGGCGGCACCAGCTTCACGTGGCGCCAGACGTACCACCGCTGCCGCCGCCTCGCCGCCGCGCTCCAGGCGCTCGCCGTCTCCAAGGACGACGTCGTCAGCGTCCTCGCCCCCAACACGCCGGCGCTCTACGAGATGCACTTCGCCGTGCCCATGGCCGGCGCCGTGCTCAACGCCATCAACACGCGCCTCGACGCCGCCGGCGTCGCCGCCATCCTCACCCGCGCCCAGCCCAAGCTGCTCTTCGTCGACTACCAGTACATCCGCGTCGCCACCGAGGCACTCGACGCCGCCATGGCCACGGACGGCGCCGCCACCGCCACCGCCCCGCCGCTGCTCGTCGTCATCGACGACGCCGACAAGCCGACGGGCGCCCGCGTTGGCGAGCTGGAGTACGAGCAGCTGGTGGCGCGTGGCGACCCGGCGCGCCACCCTCCGCGCCCCGTCGCCGACGAGTGGGACGCCGTCGCGCTCAACTACACCTCCGGCACGACGTCGGCACCCAAGGGTGTGGTGTACAGCCACCGCGGCGCGTACCTGAGCGCCATGGGGCTCCTGCTCCAGTGGGGCGTCGGCCGCGAGCCCGTATACCTCTGGTCGCTCCCCATGTTCCACTGCAACGGCTGGACCTTCACCTGGGGCGTGGCGGCGCTCGGCGGCGCCAACGTTTGCATCCGCGCCCCCACCGCCGACGACATGTACGCCGCCATCGCCGCCCACGCCGTCACCCGGGGGAGGAAATACTTTGGCAGGAAGTCCCATATCTGAGTGCAATTGGAAGCACTCATGTATTTTTCAAATAGTACATGACCTGACATCTTCTCGTGAACTTATTAGCTTGATATAGGTCAGAGCCCACAAAGCGGCATTGGAATGGAATGAATGTTATCTATCTTTATGGAAGCATAAATCTTGGCTTGAGAACCAAGATTTGAATATTGCTGGTTAAACCGATGTTGGGTACCTGCTGGACATACATGCTGGTATACTAGGTATGCATTCTTATGCGGTGGGATAGCGATATCTTGAAAGTCGTTAAAACAGATACTTGTGTTCGTATTGACAAATCACTTAGAGATAGTTGCATTCAATGAAACATCTCATGAATATGCATGGTAAGAAGAATGGTAAGACATGTAATTTTTTGAATTGAATATTGGGAATTGAATGGCAAATCCTGAATATCATGAAGATGATGCAACATGTGTAGCAGAAATGAATATAACTTGTGTAACAAGCAGTCTTATGAAGCATATCGACCCCACGTTATTTTATGCTCATAAAAAAAGTTGAATGAAATAAATATTTGGCACACTAAATTATGTTTATTTGTTCACAAAGTCACTACTCACATTCTCTTTCGAGTGATGCGTTAGCGACATTAAAATAATGAAGCTCAAAGAAGTGGGAAAAAATTTTAACGAAAAAGTACATAGCATATACTTATTGTGTGCCCGATTTGACTCGTTATAAACCTTATTTGAGAACGTTAAAAAAAAACTAACCAAAGGGGAAAAAAATACAAACCAGAAAAATTGCATATGACCTTCTTGATCAAGTTGAGTACTCGGTTTTCTTGCCAAAGGTTTAATTCAGAGTACGTAAAAGTATCTCCCAATGAGTATAGGTAGAGGTGAAGAATTATTGTATGATCAATCTAAAAAATTAATAAAGCAGAACTCCACCTCTATGTCTTGTGTTCCTGTCTCTTCTATTAGCGCGTGATTATTCATCTACGCTTTAAAATACACTTGGTAGAAAGATTTTACAATAGTAATTAGGGTTAAGTGCATGCACTGTGACGCGCGGGTTGCAAGTTCATAGGATTATTTGAGATGTGGCTTAAGAATAGGGCTAGTTAGTGGGGTTAGTGCAGCCGTCCCTCATTAGTCATATAGGCTATATAAAAATAATAAAATTTGCTATAGTAATACGCAACGGTACGATACACTGAAAAGAACAAGGCCTAAAGAATCCATAGAAAATCTGTAAAATAAAGTGTGCAGGGCATGGAGTATTTGTTGGAGAAAAAAATCTTTTAAAGTGTAGTGTAAGGTGTGAAACAATTTTAGACAGATAAATAGAGTGTGCGGTGGATAATGTCATGAAGTTTACATTCAGGGAGCGGCTACAGCCTAGTCGCCTGGGCCACGCGCGCGCCTCGCTAGGGCTAGCCGTCGACGAGCGCGCGGCGCGACCGGGTGACTAGGTTTGAGCAAAACCGCTACATATATAATTTCGGGTGGGGATGCTCTTAATTAGCGCTCGTGTGATTGGGCATGAATATGGGATCAAGCAGCCGTTCTAAACATCGAAGAAAGTTTTGGGTCTCGTTGAATCAACATGTGCACACGCCCAAACAATTACGCCACTGATCCACTTATATAAGCGCAACCCTGCACCTCGCACAGATGCATCTAACTAGCTCCCTCCCTCAAGACGCCTCAGCTGATCGATATCGCGTGCGTCGCAAATGGAGAGCCTGCCTAAGCGCGACGGCAACTTCGTCCCCCTGAGCCCCATCGCCTTCCTCCCGCGGGCCGCCGCCGTCTACGCCGACCGCACCTCCATCATCTGCGGCGGCACCAGCTTCACGTGGCGCCAGACGTACCACCGCTGCCGCCGCCTCGCCGCCGCGCTCCAGGCGCTCGCCGTCTCCAAGGACGACGTCGTCAGCGTCCTCGCCCCCAACACGCCGGCGCTCTACGAGATGCACTTCGCCGTGCCCATGGCCGGCGCCGTGCTCAACGCCATCAACACGCGCCTCGACGCCGCCGGCGTCGCCGCCATCCTCACCCGCGCCCAGCCCAAGCTGCTCTTCGTCGACTACCAGTACATCCGCGTCGCCACCGAGGCACTCGACGCCGCCATGGCCACGGACGGCGCCGCCACCGCCACCGCCCCGCCGCTGCTCGTCGTCATCGACGACGCCGACAAGCCGACGGGCGCCCGCGTTGGCGAGCTGGAGTACGAGCAGCTGGTGGCGCGTGGCGACCCGGCGCGCCACCCTCCGCGCCCCGTCGCCGACGAGTGGGACGCCGTCGCGCTCAACTACACCTCCGGCACGACGTCGGCACCCAAGGGTGTGGTGTACAGCCACCGCGGCGCGTACCTGAGCGCCATGGGGCTCCTGCTCCAGTGGGGCGTCGGCCGGGAGCCCGTCTACCTATGGTCGCTCCCCATGTTCCACTGCAACGGCTGGACCTTCACCTGGGGCGTGGCGGCGCTCGGCGGCGCCAACGTCTGCATCCGCGCCCCCACCGCCGACGACATGTACGCCGCCATCGCCGCCCACGCCGTCACCCACATGTGCGCCGCACCGGTGCTCTTCAACATCCTACTCGACGCCGGCCGGGACCCGCTCCCCCGCCGCATCGAGGTGCTCACCGGCGGCGCGCCGCCGCCGCCGGCGCTCCTGGAGCGCGTCGAGCGGCTCGGCTTCCACGTGACGCACGCGTACGGCATGACGGAGGCCACCGGTCCGGCCATGGTGTGCGAGTGGCGGGCGCAGTGGGATGCGCTGCCGGCGCCAGAGCGGGCGAGGCTCAAGGCCCGGCAGGGCGTGAGCTCCCTCTCCCTCGCCGACGCTGACGTGAAGACCATGCGGAGCGTGCCCCGCGACGGCGCCACCCTCGGCGAGATCGTGCTCCGTGGGAGCAGCGTCATGAAGGGCTACTTCAAGAACCCCGAGGCCACGGAGGCGGCGTTCCGGGACGGGTGGTTCCTCACCGGCGATGTCGGCGTGGTCCACCCGGACGGGTACGTGGAGATCAGGGACCGGTCCAAGGACGTGATCATCTCCGGCGGCGAGAACATCAGCAGCGTCGAGGTGGAGGCGGCGCTGTACCAGCACCCGGCGGTGCGGGAGGCGGCGGTGGTGGCCATGCCGCACCCGCACTGGGGCGAGACGCCGTGCGCGTTCCTCGCGCTCAAGCGGGAGTTCGCCGGCGCCGGCGAGGTGCGGGAGGAGGAGGTCGTGTCCTTCTGCCGGAACAGGATGGCGCACTACATGGTGCCCAGGAAGGTGGTGTTCGTGGACCAGCTGCCCAAGAACTCCACGGGCAAGGTGCAGAAGCTGGTGCTGCGGGAGAGGGCGCGCGGGCTCAAGCCCACGGCCCCCGACAAGAAGAAGCCCGGCTCAGCCCGGCCCGCTGGGATGACGCCAGGAGCTAGGCTTTGACTTCTTGCTATCGTGGCAGGACCCTATTGGCCACCCAACAAATAAGATGACATTATTATGTTCGAAAAATAATACCCGCAGCCCGCAACATTGCCTTCTCTCTTTTCATTCCCTTCAGACCAAATCTAGGCGGTCCTCTAAAACATGTACCAGATATTTAGGGGTTGATAGAGTGAAGGAATCTTTTATAGTATAGTGTAAATTTTGAAGGAATTTTAGAAGGGTAAAAAGAGAGGACGCTATATAGTGTTTTTGAGGGGAGATATAGAGGGCCGGTTGGAGTTGCTCTCACTCCATTATCTCCTTCGTTAGTGATAATTCAGTGACCACCTTCTTGGGCTTCAAGATGCCACGCCACTTCATTGACATAATTCTGTACCACGACATGATCTAGAGGACTATGGGGAGGTGGCTGTCATATAGGGTGATGGTGGGCACTATGACAGAGCAGGGAAGCCATGATGGTGCTAACCATCGGAGAGTAGAAAAGAGAGAGGAAAAGGGAGAGGCTTCGTGCAAGAATTTGACAAAAAAGGTAAGTTTTCTTACAAAGAAAATGAGTGTGTGTGTGATAAGAGACTCGGATCTCAGGGCGATATCAAACGACACACAACCTGCATGGAAGGGTGGATCTATAGTGTAAAGGCTGAGGTTATTTAACCCTTTCGAGAATATCCTCTAAATTATTAATATATTATTGTTTAACTCTCTTATTTTAAGAAAATAGGTAATATAATGACCTTAATGACAATTTATCTCCTTTCCTCAATCTGCCACTATCGGGATAACAACACTTCGTTTCGCCTTATATTTTCCTGAAAGGAGAAATTACAAGAATGTATGTTACAAAGGCATGTGTGCGGAGAGCCTGCTTAGGCTAAGGGAGAGAGTGAGGAAGGAAATGAGGGAGGGCCCCGTAGTGAAAGTGTCCTTCTCTCCTTATATAGGCCAAGAGCTCTAGGGTATCATGATACCTATCTAGAAATTGACATCACCCTTGGATCACTCCTGACTGGTTGTGGTGGCTTCTAAGGCAAGGCTCGCACCCATGGTGGTTTTGGTTCACCATAATCCATAGTCCTGATGACGCAGGACTAGTGCCACCCAATCCCTGACGGCTAGCCCCACACTCAAGTAGGATGAGGCATCTCCTTGAGGCTAAGAACCACCAAAGACGGATTAACGCCATGGTTGCTGACAAAGTACAACTGTGCACAAGGCATGGAATTCGAGAAGATAGGAACTTGGTGGGTCAAAGCAAGTCACATACCACCGCAGTCTGAGCACGGTCAAGTGCCCAAGGAATTGATAGACGAATCGGGTTCGAGCCGCCGCATCATGGGTACGAACCATGTATTCCGAGGAAGTCTAGGTAAGCACGAGTAGGATGACATTGCCACCTTGCGAGCAATGATTAGACGCTCGAGGAACTGTCGCATTTTGAACAGGCATAACATGTCCAAAGGAAGCTTCGTTGTGCATGAGTGGAATCGCGTCGCCACTCCTTGGGTGGTGATTAGGCACTCAAGGAACTAACAAATGAGGCGACCTCGTAATTGTCACATTTTAAAAATGAATCACATGCCCAGAGGAAGTTTGGCCGTGCATAAGAGGAATTGCGTCGCCACTTCTCGAGTGGTGATTAGGCCCTCAAGGACTAACATACGAGGCAAGTCTGCCCCAAGCGCAGAGCATGCTCAGAAGGAACTAAAAAGCGAAACTCTTGAGCATATATCATGCTTAAGGGAAGGAAGTTGTGTCCCGAGCACAGAGCATACTCAAAACAAACTAAGAAGTGAAACTCTTAAGCGTGGATCGTGCTCAAGGGAAGGAGGATGTGGCCCGAACGCAGAGCATGCTTAGAAAAACAAAAGGAGGGAACCAAAAGGGATACCCTTCTTAGATCCATGTTGTAGAGTGTTGTTATAGACGTAGCCCCTATGAAGTTCGGTCAATAGCCTCCCATGTAGGAGAAACGCGCATGTGCGGCCCCGACCTGTGCTAAGACTCCACCGCGAACTCCTAGCCATAAGAACTTTTTGCGAGGAGAGGAGTAGTCGAGCTTCCCATGGACGACGCAAATTGTCGGCGGTTAGGAATCAAAGTGTATAGCTGTCGAGCTTACTTTGTTGAAATAGGGATCAACTAGCCCCTTTCCGCACTGCACTAGGGCATTCGTGGGACAGAGAACTCGTGAGAACCTGTAACAAAAACACATATTTTTTTACCCTGATTCGGACCGCCCACTATCGGGATAACAACCCTACGTCTAATCTTATATTTTCATGAAAGGAAAAATTACAACCACATGTGTTATAAAGGCATGTGTGGAGAGTATGCCTAGAGAGAGAGAGAGAGAGGAAGAAAATGAGGGAGAGAGAAAGTGCCCTTCCCTCCTTACATTTTGGGTATCATGATACTCCATCCTTTTTTTGTTTGACGCTTTTGGCTTTCGGACACGTCTTTAATCATTCGTCTTATTAAAAAATTATGTAAATATTATTTATTTTGTTGTGATTTGTTTTATCATTAAAGGTACTTTAAGCATGACTTATACTTTTGCATGTTTGCTCTTAATTTTTTAATAAGACAAATGGTAAAAGGTGTGTCCAAAAGTGAAAGGCGTCAAATAAAAAACGGAGGGAGTTTGTCGTAAGAAATTGAGATCATTATTGGATCACTCTTAGATGACTGACAAGCCTTGTACTCAGAATGATCTTGGTCCACCATAGCCCATGGTTGGGATGATTTCAAGGCCAGCGCCGACCCAATGCCCGACAAATTTACTCCATCATAAAGAAAACGGTAAAAGTAATTATTAGTTAGGAACTATGGTTTTTTTTTTCCTCTCGGCGAAAGGGAGCAATGTATACTACCAACTGCCTATAAAACGCATAAAAATTAGATAGTACCCATTGTATGATTTTAATTCGTTTCATTGAATCATTTGAATGTGGGGTACAGGAAATAAAATGGTAAAAAAACTGAGCAGATCGTTAGCCAATTGGTTAAACTGATCAGAATCCTTCCTGCGGCCAAAGGATCAGATCGATAGCACGCTGACCGCATGCGCCTTTCTTTAGTTTCAGAAGACAACAAAAAAATATGAGAGCTTCAGCTACTAATTTCAGTAGACAAGTATACTAATACTATCCTACGTACTGGTGCATGAGCCACTGGTGAACCTCCTATAATCCATGGTAATCCATGGGTATTCTGCTCAAAATGTATTATTTATTTTAAAAATCAAGTATACATATACACATGAAAACAAAGAAGAATGTGACATACAATTATGTACAAGCTTTTCAAATTAATTCATGCTAATTATACCGATAGCCATAGATAGTGTTGAGGGGCCCTCAATAAATTATATGAAGGATTGTATGATTGTTTGGCTATATATATTTTTTGAGCGCAACTATTTCCACAAGTTAGGACAGTAACATCATCAAAATTACCATGAAGCATTGTTGAGTTAAATTGTAATTTTCATAATTCACTCTCTCTAATAATGTATTATGAGTTTTGGACTTTTTCAGATATATTAATTTGAATACCGACTCGACAAATCATGTGTCCATCACCGGCGCGAGCCGTTTGTGTTCAAAACTAACTAGAACTACTAGGGCTCTTTCGTAATTTCTTTCTATTGTTTAGCGGGCTATTCATGGGAACTGGGATAAGCAAGCATGCCTAGGTTTCGTATCGACGAAACTACGTACAATTGTTTTTCATAGCTCATTAATTTCATTAAGGCGAGTGCTTTAGATCGGATGTTTATATGATGTCATGCTAATGTTGATAGGAAACTTGAAAAAAAAGGCTAAAATTTGGTAAACCTATTATTGATGAATATGCATATGAACTATGGGCAAAAATGATGAAACTTAGAAAATAACTGCTAAAATTTTAAAAACTACTAATAAATATTTGAAGAAAGACCGATGAAAATACCGATGAAATTTGAGAGTGCCAAAGAAACTTGAGAAAATAATTGATGAAACTTAAAGAAAAACTAATGAAACGTGGCTAACCTGCTGGTAAAACTTGAAGAAGGATCGATATACTTGGGTAAATGCTGATGAAACTTGGACTGATAAAACTTGGCTAACTGCTGATAAAACTTGAAGTATCAACCAAAAATGGAAAATGCTTCTGGCCGGGTGTCCGATCGTCGGACGCCCGGTCCAGCCCACGCGCACGCAGGAGGCAAGCTGCGCTAGCTAGCTAGCTGTACAATATTAGCCACAAAAACTTTTTTATTATGCTTTTTTTTCATTTCTCTTTTTTGTATCTTTTTCATTTGAATTCCAAATTGCGCAGTACAAATTTTATAATTCATCTAAATTCCTATTGAACCCATTTTAAATACTTTTCCTATTTTCCTATTTTTTGAATTTTTTTTATATTTATTGGTAAATTGTTACAGCAGACAAGATAGATTGTTCCAGGAGGCTAGCCTCATTGTTTCAGCAGACCAAATACATTGTTCCAATAATACACAAGTTATGGTCCACCAGACTGGACATATTGTTCCAATTGGTTTAGCCTATTGTTCCAGCAGACTAAATACACAGTTCCAATAGGTATACAAGTTGTTCCATCAGACTAGATCATTAGACATTTTTATTTCAATTGGTTTAATTTAGCCTATTGATCCAGCAGACCAAATATATTGTTCCAATAGGTATACAAGTTGTTCCATCAAACTAAATACATTGTTCCAATTGGTTTTAGGCTATTGTTCCAGCAAACCAAATACATTGTTCCAATAGCTATACAAGTTGTTCCATCATACCAAATACATTGTTCCAATTGGGTTCAGCCTATTATTTCAGCAGACCAAATACCAAGTTGTTCCATCATATTAGACGTATTATTCCAACAGGCCAAATTAATTGTTCCATTAGTATAGACAAATTGTTTCAGTAAAATTTATAGCAACATGGGTCTTGTTTTGTTCGAAAAAATACGAGGAACACGTTGGTGAAAACGGTTTGTGGATTGGAACTCCCAGTCAAAAGTTATGATCGTTTAAAGAAAAACAAAAAAGGAATCTTCTCTGACGTCAGCAATGACGTCATCGCGAATTGTTCCGACGGAGGCGCGCATTGTTCCGGGCGTTGACGCGAATTGTTCCGGCAGTGCTGCGAATTGTTCCGGCGGAGTTTTTTGGCTGAGTACTGTGCTATGCGTTTGGCCAGGGGAGGCGTCCGATCCAAATTAATTTGGTCGGACGTTCGACCCCAAGTTAAACCCACCAAAAATTTGTCTAGACTACTCATGAAACTTGTATAAGAACCAATAAATTTGGCTAAACAACTCATGAAACTTGTATAAGAACCAATAAATTTGGCTAAACAACTCATGAAACTTGAAGGTGACACTTGGTCAAAAGGATCCGATGAAACTTGAACAAGGATCCATATAAGTTGAAGAAATACTAATAAAAGCTTGGCTAAAGTGGTAATGAAATTTCGTGTTCCATAGTTGCTCAAAAAATCACTTATGCAAAATAAGAAGTACTGCAAAAACAAACCTAATTCATCAGATAAAACCGAAGTTTTGTATTACATAGCTGAGCTTGTTTGTTTCAGATTAGATTAAATTAAATTAAATTAAATTAAATGAAAATTTGTTGTTTTTGTATAAGCCAAATGATGTAATGTTTTTAAGTCATTCTTGTGGGGTTTTAAATAGTTCTTAAAGTTTGTAAAATTTTTTTTTCATAATTTTTTGAACTCGTTAAAATGTATTTTGAGGGGGTCACAAATTTACTACAGTAAAACGCAACTCAACATTAATCTGAAACAAACAAGGCCTTGGTTTGGTTCAGCTTATTGTTTGGCTCGATTACTATGCGAACCTGGCCAATCGGGCTAACGAACTGAGGTCTGAGAGCAAACTTGGTTCAGTTTTACAATCGGATGATCCAGGCTGGCCTTGTTCACATATGGCCCCTTTTGCCCAGTTGATGCATGTTGGCACGGTTTTCAGAAAACATATGAATAAGTCAAGAATTGTAACAACCCCGCTGTTATTTTCAGTTGAGCATACATATCATAGTTGTGTTTATTTGGTTTTATTGTGGTTCTTTTAAAACCTTTCATGAAGTTGCATATAAGCAAGAAGGTAATCTGGTGGGAACATAGAACTTTAAAACTAAACAAACTAGCATACTAATGAGCCAAGCCACTAGAATAGTGAGATATAGATCGGCCAAGCCTTGGCGAGCAGTTGCATAGCTCGCTGAGTGCCTTTCTTAGTTAGCCGAGTAGGTAGGCACCCTACCGAGCAGTGCCTAGTGCTCCCTTGCACTCGCCGAGCTTCCCCAACTAGACTCGAGTGACGGGTGTGCAGGGCACATAGCCTTCGGGAGAACAGGTGGGCGAGCAGGATGCCAGGTCACCGGGCAAGCACCAGGCGAGCACAACACATGGTCACCAAGCGAGCAGGACACGTGGCCGCACGGCGAGCAGTCGGGCGACCACTCCCGACTGAACTTCACCGGGAAACCCCAAGGTCGGGGGAGATTAACCAAGTGAGGACAAGCCCGAGTAGAGTTAGAAGGGCTATCTCTCAGAGTAGAAGCTACTTAAGTAAGTCGAATCCATTTAGTTCCTTTATTCTTTTTACCCCGGACAAAGACCCGATGACTTCCCTCTCATTGGATGAAGTGGGCGGTGGAGCAAACAACGAACCACGCGTCCCCAAGCGGTCTGCGTGCGGCGACCAGATGGTGTGTGCCAACACGGAGCAAGCCAAGTGGCAAGAAAATTCGTTCAGCTGCAGCATCCTCACTTTCATCACCCATTTTCTCACCCAAAGCCTCTCATTTACATGTGGGACCTGGCCCCAGTTGTTAACCACACAAGGAATCACTATTTAAGGCCATAACCAGCCATCTTCCTCTTTCCTACACCTTCATTTATGTTCCTTCTTTCTACTGCTCGAACTGAGAAGGAGAGCAGTTCCTCCACTTCTACACTCTCAAATCCACCTAAATACTTGGAGAGAGCTTGTGCATGTCAATATCCAATCTCTCCATCATCTGAGTTCCCCACACCTTCGAGGGCATTTACATGCACGAAGGATTTAGCGAGTTCCCTATCGTTTTCGTCACCTCCCATGTTCTGAACTTGCAGCAGTAAGAACTCATTCAGTTCTTCCTCTTGCTGTCATTTATTGTATTCCCAAACCTAGGGGTGTGTATTGGGAGCTTCCTCAACACCTAAAAGAGTTGAGGAACACTAAGAGAAGCCACAAGAAGGAAGGAGTAGGTAGCAGTAAGGACGAGAATCATACAACAGCAAGCATGGGAGGAGAAAGTCGCAGCCAAGCTTCCACCTCTCCGATCTGCTCGTTCTTGAAACGTCTACCCATAAGCAAGGCATCCCTTGGTAAGAATCTTAGAACATACCTTCCCCGTGATTTTCATCATCTAAGCCCCATTCATAAGTTCATATTTGAGCTACACCGAGCCTAAGTACAGCAGTCCCAAACTCAGTTAGTTTCAGCATGTCCCCAGGAATAGCCCCTTAGTAAATAATTTCTATAAAATCGACCGTAGCACGGATCGAAAAGTATTTTACATGAAAGTTATATCCCAGGGAATTCTCTACAACTTTCATGTTTACACCAAGCTCGGCCGAGTGGTTATTCTACTCCAAATACTGCTCGTACCGAGCAGCAGACAAGCTGACTGGTTTATTCCGAGTGATCTTTGGCACCCCAAATTCACGTGACCATATCTCCCTCATCTGAACTCGGATTTGGGTGATTCTTTTTGTAAAACTGGCATTAGCTCCTTAACTTTCTGAATATTATGTTGTTCCATGCTTCTCTGCGTTTGGCATTTTGTTTGGATTTTATTTGATGTGCTTGTTACCGAAACGATAGGAAACGACATTCCGGAGGAGCCCAGACTTGAGCAAGCTGCTCACCCTCCCGACGACCAGCACTAAGACACTTAGTACTCCCCTCATTTGACTCAATCATATTGAACTCTATTTACTTGCACTGCTTTGATTATATTCTATCAACGATTGCATGCTAGTTTCTATATGATATTTGATGGGTAGAAGTAGTTATATCCTACTAGTGGTCAGTTTATTAACAGGTTGATACATCCATTCCTTGATAGCCTAAGTGGTTACTATTATCTATGTTTGTGTCACGAATGCTTAGCCTTGCTTGGAGTCCACGCGGTTGAGATTAATGCTTGATTATGATATCTCATTATTCGGTTTGGTTTGATCTATGGTTCTTGTTGAGGATTGGATGTGTGGATTTGGAGTTGTGCCGGAACAGGTGATAGGGGATGACGGGAGGAAGAATTCCGGTCATGTAGCCCCATTTGGGTGATTAAGGACCGAACATGGTGCCATCATTTCGAGCTACTGTACATATATCATGGGGATACTTAGCCAACTTTATGTGCGTGCTTGTACCATTCGTGAACATTGGGGCTATTGTTGCTTAGTCGCTTGTGTTTTGTGGGTGGGGACTGCTCAGGGGCCGCTTCTTAGCCATGTGTAGCTTCCGTGGGGTTCAGGGACGGCTGGATAGAAGGCCCTGAGTAACGTCCACTAACTCCATTAAACGACAACACAGCACGTGGAACATTGGGCCACAGTTACCGGGCGATCCAATGATCTGGCATGTACATCTAGGAGGCTTCGGCATGGCTTGCTGTGTCGTGTGGGTAAAGTCGTACACCTCTGCAGAGTTTTGAACTGTTCGAACAGCTGCATCTCATGGTTAGGGATGAAAGCTTGTTAAATCGAGACACTTCGGTTAGCACTTGGGTTCTGGGATGGTTATGGTTTAGGCTGGGCTATGTTTCCGAGCACTGGGTTGCTCGTAGTGATCGGTCAGATAGAGACCGGGGACGGATAGAGTCCTGTTGATGTGTTGGTCGAATAGAGACCTTGGGCGGACAGAGCCCCGTGCCTTGATGATGTTACTGCTGGTCTACGAATCTTTACATGTTGGTTCAAATGCCACTTGCCATCTACTTATGTGTACATCTTTAAAATGCTCTTTATGCTGAAACCGTTTTGCTAGCCTTCCTTTTGATATTTATTATGCATGAGCAAGGCTATAAGTACCTTATAGTGCTGAGCACCATCTGTACTCAATCGATGTGCTGATGATTGTTGCAGGTGATAGTGACCCCACGCTTGAGTACTATTATCAAGCTGGGAATGACGACGCTAGCGAACACGGTGCCGAGTTCTAACTTCTAGTCGGTTGCCCTTAGGTTGGGAGGCATACTACGCTGTCCTTCGCTGTCCTTTTGTTCTTCTAGATAATGATCTTCCGCTGCTTTTTGTGAACTGAATATCTATTCCGCTACGTACAACTCTGAACTATGTTGAACTTATTTGAATGGACAACAGTCCATGCCCTTTTGTAATATAAAGTTATGGCTATTTGCCTATATGTTGTGCTATCGATCCAAATGGGGATATGTGTGTGATGGTAGCTAATCTTGGGAGCTGTCACCGAGCACATATTCGGTACCCGAGTTCGCGCTCGTTTTAATAGAGATTGCTTGCGCTGTGTAGTCGGATTGAGTGTTAACGTATTCGGCTCACCTTGGGTTGGCCTGTATGTTAGTATTCGATCAGTGCATATCGTAATCAAGTTATATCTTTAATAAGCCGAGTGAAAACTAAGGGGGTACTGACAAGAACAATGCGAGGAATTTGAAAATGATGATGAAAAGGCACAATAATGATTAAATATGGAAAAAATGGTGGGATATTTGAAATGCATGGATTCATTGAAGACTTTCTTTATTTCGGACATAGATGGTAACTTGTTAAAAACTCTGCCAAGTAAAAACTCATAATTGAGAAAAACTTAGCAAAGAAAAAAGAGTATAGTAGCTCTAATACAAATACAAATACAAATATTTCAAGGGTCTTCTTAATCAAGCTTTAGGCCACCAAATGTAGCTGCTAGCTCTTGATTTTGCCTATCGACAACGAGGTTCTGAAGTCGTTTTTCTGCTAGCACCTAATCCTTCGTGCTGAGTATGATTTCAACAATATCACTGTGGAGGGAGGTTTGTCTTTCCTCAATTATTCTCCCCACGAGGCTGAAAGCGGATTCCGAGGAAACTATGAAGACTTGAACAGTTAACACATTTTGTGCTAGGACGCACTATGTTGCTGCCACCATTGCAGAATATTGAACTCCTCCAGCAAGTCAATGGGGGTCCTTCGCTGGATAGGATGCAAGCTCACCAACATATCCATGTGATTGTGCTTGTGCAGTCTGAGGTGTCGCGCTTAACGAACTTGAACGGTCCTGCCCATGACAGACTACCAAAAGGACATCTTCCTGCCTGTCTGTTGAACAAGTGGCGGTCGTTGTGGACAAACTCCTACATACTTTTCTTCATATTTTGTGTACAAATCATTGAGTCTATTTCTAACTTCATGATAATGATTAGAATAAAAGTTTGACCCTAGGTCTAATAGAAAAGCAAAACAATATAAAAAAAGTTCTCTCCAAGATTTTAAATATTTGTCTATCATGTGACTAATCGCATTGTATATAATCACATCATTTTCATACATCATTAGAGATATGATAAATGCATTGAATAAAAGAACATGACGTAGGCTCATACACAGTAGATGCAGTTAGTGTGGTTTCATTAAAAAAACCTCTAAAAAAGAATGTAGATTAGTAATTACTTGCAAAACATGTGGAGTCCAAAGTGGCATGCCATCACGAGTTTGATATTGAGTGTTAATAAAAACTTTAAAAATCAATAGAGTAATACATGTTGAAGCATAAGGTAGGTGGAATTACACCTAACTGGGATGCCTAACCTAAATTTCATAGGTTGTACCTATCATGCACCATAATAGTTCTCCCATGGATGGCATCCCGAATGGTATGAGGTAAGGTTGTAATATTTTTAAATCATATTTAATAATTAGTAGTAGGCCACAGCAATAGCAAGCAGCAACGGTCAGCAGGCTGTATGCCTTTTAAGCAGCCAGCAGCAGCACTGCATCGGCGCATCGCCGCAAAGGCGGACCGGGCGCAGGCGCGCCATTTTTGGCGTTGACCTTGCCCAGCAAGCAGCAACGGTTAGCAGGCCGTATGCCTTTTAAGCAGCCAGCAACAACACTGCATCGGCGCATCGCCGCAAAGGCGGACCGGGCGCAGGCGCGCCATTTTTGGCGTTGACCTTGCCGGGCGCAGGTGGGAGGGAGCCATGAAGGGAGCGGGAGGCGATGCGGGAGGTTTTTTATTTCAAAATGTACAATACTTCGTGTCTATATGGCTAAACCGGGTCTATACGAACTGGGCCGCCATTTTACGAGCTGAAAAAGGTGTCAGCCTGACATGCCAAGGTTGAAGCCCAAGCACGGTTCTCTTGCTAAAACTAGGTCGGACCGTTTCGTTTAATTTCAAATTGGACCAGTTCAGCCTTGTCGATTCGGTCCATGGCCACTTCTTGTGGAACCGGTGTTCGATGCGTCGGACATCCGCGTAAGAGTGTTTTTGGTTCATTAACAGAAAGGTCAACAAAAAAACACATTTTAAAAAATCATCACGTGCTTTCGTGAACAGACTGGGAGGTGATGTCAATTCCTACGCGATGAATAAGTTCTTTTTGGCCCCTTCAAAAAAAGTTATTCTGTTTTATTAAGCAAATTGAAAATTAATACTACAATCATGCGCGGCTGGCGCAAGCTGAAATATTTGTGCTCCTTTCATTAAGATTTAAGAGATCACAAGAGATTATGTCAAGCTGCCAAGATTCTTTTTGTTTTTTGTTTTTTCCCTGTTCAGGCTATATGGCTATGCATATATACATTTACTTATCACGCGCGTACCGTGCCATGACGATGCGGCCCTTGACCTGATTAATGATCGAATCAGCTAATCAAGTACTATAATGTTTGATTTGAGAAATGCAATGATGGTGAATTAACCACTTTTTGTTTGGATTAAAAAATAGAATGGGCTTATTCATCACCGTGTTATAAATAGGAGAAATAGAGGGGAGAGAGAGGTACAAGAGAAAAGTGACCATCATTCTCTACTGTGGGAGAAAAGCTATCGAGAAAGACTATCTTTTTCTCCACGCCTTCAAGTAAACCATCGAGAATAAGGGAGTCATGACCTAGCCTAGACTTACTATCCCAACTTGATCATAACACTCTACTGTCGAGAAATAACGGATTATGCACCATTACAACGACGACAAACCGGCCTCTATGGTCGTGGATAGGTCGTCGACAATGACCTACTCTTGATAGTTTTTCATTGAAGAGATTGGTCTTGACCCGACTTGTCTCGACGGGCGATTGTCGAGTATGACATCTTGATGGTTAATTTTTGGGCTTTTTCTAGATGGTTTTCGGTAGTTAAGAAATTATAATTTCATGTAGTGTAACTGGGCTTCCCTTTTAGCCACCACAATAGCTAAACCACCTCCATCATGTTACCTATATAGTTTGTGATGCCGAATACCTAGTTTTTAGTATTTTATGGGTAAAGTATACGGAAGTAATTCAAAGGCTCAATCGACTCAGCATTGGTTATACTGTCGGTTCCGAAACCGCTAGTGAATAAGCGCCAGTGATTACCCAAGTTTATATTACCAATGACAAAACCGAAAATGATAATCACTATCATTGTTGGCTCATGCCATGAAATGATAGTGATAGTTCCTAAATCACTACTGGTTCATGCCATAAACCTACAGTTATATTTATTGAACAACTAATTTATTGTTAGAACTAACAACTATTAATATCCCTACATAAGAAAATGCACCCAATGCTTTCTAACCATAGCAAGCACAATATATCAGTAAGCATATCATTTCAGAACATAAGAACATAGCAAGCATAGCATTTAACCAACCATTCACATAAGAACATAATATTTTACCGGTCATTGCAGTAAGCATATAATTTTGGAGCATAAGAACATAGCAAGAATAGCATTTGACTGGTCATTCACCTAAGAACATGACAAGCATAGCATTTGACCAGACATTACAGCAAGCAAAACATTATAAAGTATAAGAACATTAGAACATATCATTTGACAAGCCATTTCAGCAAGCACACCATCTGAGCCATTGCCTTCTAACTATAGCATTTCATAGCAACACCATTTAAACAATCCATTTAACTTCGCATCAAAACCAGCCAATTCTAAAGCAACACCATTCAAACCAACCATTTAACTTAGCGTCCAAACCAAACATTTCTAAAGCAGCACCATTCGAACCAACCATTTAACCTAGCATTTAAACAAGCCATTTCTAAAGCAAAACCACTAAAACTAGCCATTTAACTTAGCATCTAAATGAGCCGTTTCTAAACCAGATATTTAACTAAAAATGCATTAACCATAGCATTTGTACGAAACAACCATTAAGTATCATAGCAGTTATACTAGAAATTCACCATCATACTAATCATATCCAATTTTTTTTCATCTTCAACCCATAAGCTGAAGCAATATTAACAATAGCAGTAGCACTTCATATCTCCTCATCTAGCGACGACATTTCGAGGAGACCAAGGAAATGCTCGAACCAATAGAAGCACCGATAGTTATTGTTGCTGATGAAGCCATTGGGCGGGGAGGTCCTCCATCATTGCTGGAGCTAGAGGTGGAGAAATAAAAGCCGGGGGTGGTGGTGGAGGAGGCAGACCAGAGATGGTGGTAGAGGAGGCGGAGGAAGCACAAAGCTCGACATGATAGTGCCGAGAGCATGCGGGGGGAGATGAGGCGTGCACTAGGAGCGACTGAATTGAGGAAGCAATGAGGGACCATGATGGAGGGGGCTACACTACGAGGTCCCACGATAAAGGGGACGACGTAGCCCGGGATTTGAATTGCGGTATTGAAAAATTTCGGTGGCCGATGAAATATCCAAAATTTCATCGAAATAAAAATAGAGAATTTGAATTTTTCAAAAAAAATGTTGAACGTAGGACTTGAACCATGCATCTCATTCTTGTTACAACAGGCACTACCTACTAGGCTATAAGAGGGTCTTGTAAAGAAACAAGTCATGCCTTCTTTTTATGTGTAAGTCTCAAATCTGATCAAACCTTTTGAATTAAAATTTTTCATTTTTGTTTCAGTTGCTGGCGAATAATCCAGAATTCCCGAAATTTCACCGAAATTTTGTCGGAAAAAATCCTTGGACGCAGCTACGACGACGGTAAATGGGATGGCACAATGGTAGCTCACTGGCTCGTGGTGGCAAATTAAGGATCGGTGTAGACCATGGTGGAATGGACCTGGATGCTGGCGTGAATCTGAGCGAGAGCAGATGTCGAAGGAGGCAGCATCGCGATGGAGTGGAAGCCATGGTAGCTGAAGCGGTGCGGAGGTGGTGGAGGCGGACCTATTGCCACATCCCAGTCTTAGAGCAGGGACAGGAGGAGCGTAGTGGGGAAGACGACAACATGGAGGAGCACGGTGGAGAAGATGTCACCATGGAGATAGAGTAGTGGTGGAGTGAGAGATTGATGGTGGAGGAGATGTGAGCGGTGATGGAGATGGAATGGAAGCAGATGCTGGAGAGGATGGCTGTGGGGATTAATTAATGTGAAGGGGAGGGGAGAAATGAAGTGGTCGGGTTTAGGGATTAATGTGAAGGGGAAGGGTATATAAATCGTTAGTTAAAAAAGGGTAAGCAGTTCGTATTCACTAATCTATATAGTAAAATTTCTTAAATTTTAGTACTTATAGAAAAATGGTACTTCACGTTCAAAATTTAAACCACACGCCTTTCTACCATAGACACGGGATTTTTATTTAATCCGTTGGGGAGAGAGCACAAAAAAATGACTTAGGTTGTCTTTGTTGGGCTTTTGCCCATTATCTGGGCCTAGCCCATTCGACCGGTAAAAGAAGCAGAGAGGGGCAGCGTTGCTGCCCCTGAGGTGAGCTTGCGTCGCGTTCTCCCGAACCCTAGCTAGAGGTGGCGGCGGCGGCTGTTGGAGCTTCCGACGAGAGCGTGGGCGCGCGCGTGCGCATGGCCATCGTTCTCCAGGTTGTTGCGCCGACGTCGCCTATATAGGGAAGTCTCACTCCTCTCGCGGGTTCTTTGTGTTTTGCTTGGTTTTTCCCCTTTCCCACCTCACTCCCAGTGCAGCCGCAGTCCTCGCCGCCGGCGCATGCTGTGGTGGTGCTCTCTCCCTCGTCTCTGGTACCCGTAGGCCACGGGATGGTCGCCGTGTTTCCGCGTTGCTTCTTCGTGCTCCTCGGGCCCTTCTCCTCGGATTGGCTATGGTGAGGGTGACGGCATCGTATCTCCAATCCATTTTGTCAATGGTGCTACGTAGCACGGCGATCTGATTTCTAGGACAGTGCCTTGTGCAGGCTTTGCCACTGCTCACTAGTTTGCCGACTCGGATTCGGCACACTGTAAGTGTTCGTGCTCCTCCTTTGTGTGCAGTAGGTCGATTGGGCATCTGGGGACCTATTCTTTGAACAGAGGCCAATCCCAATCAGGGTATTTGCACTGTGGTTTGTGGGCTTAATATACAACTCGATGATGATTGCGTGAACTGAGAATATATTAATCTGTTTAGGCTGTTGTGTAGTTTGATCAGCACTGCTTGTATGTAACATCCCAAATTTTAAACCCAATTTGGCACGTTAATAATTTCTTAAACCACATGATTTAAAAACATTAAAGTATTTAAGCATCATGGCATCTTCATCATTTCATGCATCATTGTTGAAATAGCTTGTGCATTTAAAACCTCCAAAGTGAAAATATTTCTGACAAAGTTATAGTAAATTGTTAATGTAATATTTCTTTAAAGCCAAATCCTAAAGTTATTAATTTTAAAACTATTAATTTAACCTGAGGTAGCTATTTTCTAAAAACTAAAGTCGGTGCTTATTCTAAGTTTATTTGAAAATAAAGGATCAGTGGAAATCAGGAAAATCCAAAAGGATTTTATTCCCCTCGGCCCAAGTCGGCACGCTTCCTCTCTTCTCCCTATTTCCTTCCCCGCTCCTCTTTTCATTCTCTGGATGGGTCGTAGCCGCGCCAGGCCCACTCCGCCCCTCTCTTCTTCTCTGTTGGGCCGCAGCTGCCGCGCCAGCCCAGTCCGCCACTGCCTCCTCCCTATGCGCCCGCGAGGCGAATCGCCACCGATAGGTGGGGCCCCTCCGTCAGTTCCCCTCCGCTGTCTTCTTCTCCCCTATTCTTCCCTCCTCTGTTCACCGGTCGCCGCCGCTGTGCTCTCCCTCTCTCCTCTCTTCCGGGGCCGCGTTGGCTCGCCTCTCCATGCGCTGGCTCATTCCCGTTGCCTCACCCGGACCACTCTTTTCCCCCTACAACTTCCGTCTTGTCGCCGGTCTCACGCCCATGACGCCGCCGAGCTCCTCTTCACGCCACCGGCCGGAATTGGCGCTGGCAATTGCCAAACTCGCGCGTCGCGTCAAGATCCCTCCTGCGAAGCATGCCTATAAGAGGGGCACTGCTACCTTTTGCCTCTGCTTCGCGTCGCCGCCTTGTGGATCGTCCGAACTGGTGCGCCGCTGCCCATTTCGCCGCAACTCATTTTGCTCCTCTCCTACCTCGCCTCGCTCCTTTTGGCTCAACCTCACCCCAGAATCTACACGCAAGTCGCCCCAGTGGAGCTTGCGCCCATTGGATTGAAGCCGTGTGGTCCGCGCGCGTG
The DNA here is from genome assembly GCA_005191435.1 of Raddia distichophylla. Lineage (NCBI taxonomy): Eukaryota > Viridiplantae > Streptophyta > Magnoliopsida > Poales > Poaceae > Raddia > Raddia distichophylla. The sequence continues at coordinate 2,671,509 of SPJY01000659.1, read as the reverse complement.
TCCCGAAGCTCGCGCCGTCGTCGCCACCGTGGTCCGATCGTTGCGCTGCCCCCTTCGACCCGGTGACCCCTGAGGTAGTTACTCTATTTCCCCTTCATTCTTCCGGCGGGGGGAATTTTGGATTCGATTGGTTATCTCGTCGGCACCACGGACACCGTGGGTTTCCGCCGCCGTGCCCAAGCACCGCCGCCTCCGTGCATCTCTGGCGCTGCCGAGACCACCCTCGTGCTTGCCTCGCCTCCCTCCGCATGTTGAGCCAACCCATTAGCCGTGGATGGATGCTCGTCGCCACCGCATCGCTCGCCGCCGCCACCCGCCGGAGCTCCCCTGTTTTTCCCCTTTAGCCGTGGGGGAGGAGCCGACAGGTGGGGCCAGGGAAGGGCCCGCCTGCCAGCTCGCGCGTGCTGCCTCTCCCGCCGCGCAGCGCCGTGGTTTGGGCCGCTCGGCCGAGCCAGCCCAGCGAGTGGCCCCTTTTTCCTTTTAGTTCCTTTTTCAATTTCTGTTTAATTTTGTATTTGGTAGCCTAAAGCATGTACAAAAAATATCTAGTGCATGGTAAAAGTTCTGTAAAGATTTGTACAAATACTTTAATAGTTTCTGAACCTAAGAAAATTATACATATGCATGTCATGCATGTAGCACCCATTTTTGATTAAATAGCTAGCCTAGAAGTGGCATCATTTCATGTGAACTTGAGTAATTTTCATAATAATCCTTTTAAATAAAAAAAATGCAATAAGAGTTTGCTGCATCCTCCATTACTCGAAACAGCAAGACATTAAGCGCCTATCTTATGTTGTTGTTAAATTCATGACTTGGGCATTGCATCACTTCATGTGCATAGGCCATTTTCATAATGTTTCTCCTAAATAGAAATGCATGGAAAATAAGATTTCTGCATTATTCTTAAAACAGCAAGGCATGAAACATTTTTCTCATGATTGTTGTATTGTTTGCATATGTGTGTGCGCATTTAGGAGGTCAAGCCCCCGAAGACCCGATCGACGACGTCCCCCTCGTTTTCCCCGGAACCGATCAAGGCAAGTCCCCCTTCGATCATATCGTGAAGCCATTTTTGGTTATTTAGAAAATGTTTACTAGACTTGAAAATATGCATGCTAGTATAAAATTGATAAATGCCGTATTTACTATACCTAGATATCGTGCCAATTAGAAAAGGTAAGAAATATGGTAGGATTAAACCTAAGGCTAAAAATATGGATTGCTCATATTTAAATACCTCGTTGTGGTTGGATAAACGCTTAAAAATCTTTATGTGAAGTGAAACAATCATTTGTGTGAAATGAGAATATTGTGGAGAAATGTTTGGGAAAAGGGTGATTTGAAGATAGCGCATCAAGGGTGATGCTTAATAGGAAATGATTTTCCTCTTACCCCAAAAATCTTCCGACTAGGGAGAGATATTTTGTCGGTTGGTGCAGTGCGGCACCGTTTTGAAAACTGGGCTAAAATATCAAACCTCTCCTAGTCTAAGGACTGTTCATCCTATGATCCTATGAACTTAGCCATAACAGTACGACCTCGAGCCCCGGTATGGGACGGGACCGGTTGTTGGCCCTCGTGGTTAGCGGTCTTGTGGCGAAACACCTTCAGTGCGTAGCCTCTCGAGGGTAAGGCGTACCCACTCTGCAAGGTTAAAACTATCATGATAGCCGTGCTCGCGGTTATGAGCGCGCGAAGGGACTGATTATATGGTAGCTATTTATTTTAAAAACCAATTTAGAAAAGGGGTTTTAAACAAAGGATTTGAGATGAGTAAAGGATTTGAGAAGGATTTCGTTTGAGTTAGGTGCCACCGGCTACATTCCGGATTGGGGGTCGGCCTACCGAAAAGTGTCGTGCGGAGTGGACCTAACCGTTTTGAGAAAAGAAAATGAGAAAGGATTTTGTTCTTGCTATGGCACTGAGACCAAGTGGCGAGAACCATTTAAGAAGAGCCCAAAAGAAAATGTTAAGATTTACTGTTTCTAAACTGCTTTGCCAAAACTAGGACAATAAATGCATTTCCGCAAAATATCCTAAGCTCTCCTTGTACTAAACCACATTTGCATAATTCCGGACTTGCGAGTACAATTTGTACTCACCCTCCTTTTCTCCTCTCCCTTTTCAAAATTTCAACAGCTGGTCCATCCGAGTATGGCCCGCCGTCCGAGGAGGAGGACCCGGATTACGACGAGGAGGCGTTCTCCGAGGAAGACTATGAAGATTAGGGTTACGCGTTTCTACAGCCTTCGTGCCTGTGGGATGAATAAAATTTTAGATGTTGTGTTAGGCCTGTATCGCTATGTACTCTGAATTGCGGCCTGCGAGCCATTGTTTGTGTTTGTACTGGACTAAGTTCCCTTTTGTAATAATCAGATCGTTGGCAATGATCCGTTTCTGTATAACTGTGTGTACTAGCCATGATCCTTGGGACTAGTACGTGATTACGCAGGTGGAATCCGATCTTGTAAATCGGGTGCCGACAGCTTGTAGCTCCTTTATGAGAGAATTCGTTGTTATTATATGTGCTGCCATTGATTTAGTTTGTTGGTCAACTAGCTGTTAGATTCACATCTAATTGAACAATTGATATTGCTTTATGCATAGTCCTTTGCTGGTTGATTGCTGATTAGTACTGTATTGTGTTCAGTGGCGTTTTGCCACTGATTTGGGCAGTTTTTAGCCAAACTGATCTTGTTGCTGTTTCTAAATTGGTGGCAGATTTGCATATTGTGTTGTACAATGAATTAATGTCCTGGTATTTATACCTAGAGCGATGTTGTTTATCTATTGCTTGGGCCTAAATTTTAGTTTAATAATCTGTGATATTAAGCCATCTTTGATCGTTGGAAGGCTAATTTCATTAGCAACCCGTTAAAGCAATCTGAGAGCAATCTTTTTCTATTAAATTTGAGTTGTATGCTGATTTTGCTGAATTCAGTTGAGACCATGTTTATTGGATGCATGTTAATCATGAATTTATATGCATGTTTACATAATTTTGGAGAAATCATAATTTTGATGATTATTCATGGCATTATTATTTTTTTGTTATATTCAATGTAATATACTTGTTCAATCTACTTAAACCGCAATGTTTACAACATTCCAGAAATCAAATTTTATCTATGGCCTCGGCGAGTAGTAGTGACGTAGTTAAGCCCAAGACGTTTGACGGCACCAGCTTTAAAGGCTGGCTCACTAATGCCAAGGAGGTGTGGGATGACCAGCAGCTGAATTTTTCATAAGGGGATAACGGGAATGAGAGCTTTATTGTCGAGAGTTACCTAAACTACAGGATTGTGGAGAACCACTCGATTCTGGAGCAGGTCTAGGAGCTTCAACTCCACGTGAGGGACCTGAACCAGTTCGAGTGCCTCCTTCCTGAGACGTTTCAGGTTAATGTAGTCTTGGCAAAGCTCCCGCCCTCGTGGTGTGATTTTGTGACTGCTTGCCGACATATGAAGGAGCGCCTGACGTTCCCTGAACTTCATGCAGCTATAAATGTCGAGCAGCAGGCTCGTGCTAGTGGAGGCTCAAAGCACTCTACGTCCCATGTCCAGGCCAATGTGGCTGATGCCAAGCCCTCCAAGGCAGGTAGTGGGAAGAACAAGAACAAGAAACCCCAGAACTAGAATGGCGCCAAGGGCAAGAATATGAAGAAGAAGAAGAAGAAGAAGAAGAAGAGTGAGGAACTGATCTGCTTTGTGTGTGGCCATCCTGGACACACTGCTCGTATATGTCATGACCGAAAGGGCAAGGGCCCTGCACCAGGGCAGCAGAATGGGCGCGATGCTGAGGCACATGTTGCCGAGGCACCTGCCAGTGTAGCTGATGGGTATGTGCCTAGAGCCTTTATGGCTGATTCATCTCTTGACTGGTGGATCGATACATGTGCAACACACCATATAGCTGCTAATAGAACCTTTTTCACTTCATTTCAGGATCAAGATCGTGGATCCGTCTTGATGGGCAACGGAGTAGCAGCGCTGATATGAGGAGTTGGCAGGGTCTGCTTGAAGTTAACTTCTGGCAAGACGCTAGTTCTTCGTGAAGTGCTGTTCGTGCCCACGATGAGCGGAATTTGATCTGTGGATTTGCCTTGTGTAGCGCAACCAGAACTGACATCTCATATGCAGTATGTAGGCTGAGCCATTATATGGCAAATCCAGGAGATAGTCATTGGGTAGCACTACATCGAGTACTTAGGTACCTTAAAGGCAACATGAAGCTTGGAATCTATTACTCGGGCCATCCGGCTGTATAGGAAGGATTCAGTGATTCCAACTGGATTAGTGACTCGGATGAGATAAAGTCTATTGGAGCTGTGTCTTGCAAGTCTGCTAAACAGACAGTGATAACATGCTCAACCATGGAGGTTGAATTAGTAGCACTTGATTTAGCTGCGGTGGAGGCAGAATGGCTTAAAGAGCTTTGGTCTGATCTACCTATCCTAGAAAAGCCGATTCCAACAGTCTTAGTATACTGCGATAACCAAACTATTTTAGTCAATGTTAAGAGTAGAAAAGACAATATGAAGTACTCGAGGCATATTAAGAGAAGACTTAAGTTTACTCGGCATGCGAGGGAGACGGGTGTTGTTGTTGTAGAATACACTTAGTCTGATAGTAATCTAGTTGATTCTTTTACAAAGAGTCTGTCTAAGACAACTATCGAAGCAACATCTAGAGGAATGGGGCTTATACCTTGCTAGTGGTAACCAATAGTGGCAACCCATCCTGAATGAACGGAGATCCCGCGAAACAGGCTCTGGGACAACTAAGCTATGTGGTACCGTCTGGCACACCATTCTAAAGTCCTATTAGTTGCAGTGCTTAATCTGTAGGAAGGCTGTGGTTAAAATCTCTTAATGAGTTCGGAAGCTTTCATAAGATTCAGGAAATGTCATATAGGTTTCCCGTGAAGAATGAACCTATGTGAGCTGATCATGTGGACGTGATCCGTGAGAGTTCAGGGTATACTCTCTAGTAAGCTCATGAAAAGATATAAGGACCATAATGTCCTGCCCTGCTAGAGGTGCAAACATGCAACCTAGTAATATGTGTTATCTATATGAATGCTTGCGTATCAAGGCCTTGGATCAACGCGTAGTCCTCCACTATCTGTGTCGAGCTGGATTACTGATATCTAAATATAGGTTCAAACCTATACGGTACCTATGTTGAATGACAATATATTAAACGAATTTATACGGCAATGATACCTTTGATGATCGAGGAAAAAGGGTGGGGATTGTTGGGCTTTTGCCCGTTATCTAAGCCTAGCCCATTCGGCCGGTAAAAGAAGCAGAGAGGGGCAGCAGCGCGTGTGCGCATGGCCGTCGTTCTCGGGGTTGTTGCGCCGACGTCGCCTATATGGGGAAGTCCCTCTCCTCTCGCGGGTTTTTTGGTTTTTGCTTGGTTTTCCCCTTTCCCTCCTCACTCTCGGTGCAGCTTTGGCCACCACTATTCGCCGAAGGTTCAGCGTCCTCCCCACATGCGCGTGTTGTGGTGGTGCTCCCGCCCTCATCTTTGGTACCCGTAGGCCACGGGGTGGTCGCCGTGTTGCCGCGTTGCTTCTTCGTGCTCCTCGAGCCCTTCTCCTCGGCTTGGCCGTGGTGAGGGGTGACGGCATCGTATCTCCGATCCATTTCGTCGGTGGTGCTACATATCACGGCGATCTGATTTCTAGGACAGTTCCTTGTGCACGCTTTGCCACTGCTCACTGCTTTGCCGACTCGGATTCGGCGCACCGTAAGTGTTCGTGCTCCCCCTTTGTGTGTAGCAGGCCGATTGGGCATTTAGGGACCTATTATTTGAATAGAGACCGCTTAATATACTACTCGATGATGACTGCGTGAACTGAGAATATATTAATCTGTTTAGGCTGTTGTGTAGTTTGTTTAGCACTGCCTGTAGCTTCTTTATGTGAGAATTCATTGTTATTATATGCTACTGCCACTGATTTAGTTTGTTGGACAACTAACTGTTAGATTCACATATAATTGAAGAATTGATATTGCTTTATGCATTGTCCTTTGCTGGTTGATTGCTGATTAGTATTGTGTTGTGTTCAGTGCCGTTTTGCCACTAATTTGGGCTGTTTTTCGTGCAACAAACTGATCTTGTTGTTTCTAAATTTGTGGCAGATTTGCATATTGTGTTGTACATTGAATTAATGTCCTAGTATTTATACCTAGAGCAGTGTTGTTCATCTATTACTTAGGCCTAAATTTCAGTTTAATAATATGTGATATTAAGCCATCTTTGATAGTTGGAAGGCTAGCTTGATTAGCAACCCATTAAAGCAATCTGAGAGCAATCCCTTTTTCAATTAAATCTGAGTTGTATGTTGATTTTATTGAATTTAGTTGAGAACATGTTTATTGGATGCATGTTAATCATAAATTTATATGCCCTTTTTCATAATCTCGAAGAATTCATTATTTTTATAATTATTCATGGTATTATTTTTTTTATATATTTAATGTGATATGCTTGTTCAATCTACTTAAACCGCAATGCTCACAACAGTTCTTGTTTTTTAGGAAAAATTTATATTTTTATTTGGGAAAGTGTATGTGAGGAAAAGTGAGGGTCGAGCATAAATTTTGGAACGATGAAGATCGCATGATGGATGCATAGAACTACATGCAAATGCGTGAGACCCAATATACAAACCATTTACTTAGAAATTTCTGTATGGACCGATTGCTTGACCAAGAAAATTTTTTGAAACTTGAAAGTGTTTCTAGCTGGCTTTTGACCAACCCATTTTTCTGTCGACGTTACAAAGAAGTAATAACTCAGTTAGAGCGACACCTTGCACAATACGGCGGCGACTTGATATGGGACAGGTCAATATCCTATTCTTTCTTTTTATCGTTGAGTAAAATTGAGTTTTACTGTAGCAAAACTTGAGAGTTCTTGAAAATGGGTTTAAAAAGACTAAAAAATAATTAAAAATTAGTTTTAAGATCTTTGATATGAACACTAAAAATATTTAAAAAATTGTTACAAATTATTATAATATATAGTCTATATTAAAATAATAAATTTTGACAACTCAACTTTATGCTGAAAACTCAACTCAACTTTACGCTGAAAAGAAAAAAGGGATGCTCTTGTAAAATTCACGTGAAACTTCCGTGTTTAAGAAAAGTTCGGTTACACGAAATATTGTAATTCATGTTCTATGAGACCAGCTCAAAAACGCGAATCACCTGAGCATCTGACCAGAGATATTTCGTGGCCCCCCATCAAATGAAAAATGTGAAAGGAATTAGCTAGCTGTGAAGGATCCTAATTAAGTCTTAATTTCTTTGAGTTAAAGATGACCACGTCTATGGGGTCAGTTGGAGCTAAAATTTGTAGCCTAATATCAGGCTATTGATTTAGAACTTTACCCTGATCGACTACTGGCACGCACATGCACTGTGAATTTCAGTACCTGCTCCCTTTAAATTTCACCCGGAGTAAGCATCCACGTGACCTCTCATAGTTCAACCGGAAGTGATAGAACTATAAATGTTTAAAAATATGTTAAGAGTCATTAAGAGAAACATGACTCAAATTTAGTACTTCATGACTCTAACCTTATCATTTTAGCCAACCCACCCATTATTGTGTATTTCATAACTAGGATATGCATTCCTTTTAATTTTTTACTTTCCATGAGGTTTTACTTCCAGTTCGTAGCTCAAACCAGCAGTTATGCCTTGATATCACTACCGTTTATGGCTCAAACCGATATTCCTAGCTACTGGTCGGTGTGGTCCAAATTTAGTAGTGACTAGCTATATCTAAAACTACACATACGAATGCTCTTATTCACCTAATAGAAGGCCTGGACGTTGCTAGGAATGTTTTCAACAAACGTGCAGCTTGAGCTCACACATAACTAATTTCAGCTCTGCCAGCTTATTTATTTAGCTCAACCACATTAAACACGTTGTAAGGATACTGCGATGCAATATTTTTTCTAGTGCGATAGATCAGCTATGACTTAATTTGCGGTTTCAATTTTTGCAGGAAGACGAAAAGAGAAGAGTCAGGTAAGGGAGACAAGAAGTTTCAGTCAAGCTAGGCAGGAAGAAATAAGAGAAGTGCCCACTGCATCGTGCTCTGTCAGATAGGAGCGAGAAAAGCTGCCGGCGTTGGTTAACTCCTCAGGCGTGCGCCACGGCTCGAACGATCGATGACATTGACGAGGAAAAGCAGCCCGGCGAAAAAAAGGGTGAAAATACCCTGCATGTCACTAAAAAAATAAAAAAAATTGTATGACAGTGAACCTACATGTTCTATACTCACACGGCCCCATATGTCACACACAGAATAGCATATGGGGGATTAAAAAAAAATTAGTGGCACATAAGAAATTGTCCCAAAAAAAGGCAGCGACACAGGTGACTCGATAAAAAAGAATTTAATCCAACCTGAGACAAGATAAAAAAAAGGTAGGATGATGGATCAATCCACAAATATTGAGAACATGACCCGAGGATCGGATCATGACCCCCAAACAACAGGAGAGGCCTATTAAAGAGAAGTTGATGAAGAGAGGAGCGAAGCCACAAGAACTCAGCCTAAAACAAGAGGAAGAACACTCATTGAGATGAACAAAAGAGTCGTAGCTTTATATGCTCCATCTTTTCTTTATTTTCAACCCAATTTGTACTCGTCAAACTCATTCGAGCTATGTTAAATCAATCCCACTAGACGTATAGTTATTATCCCACCACAGCTGGCTTTGAGTATTATTTTATTTTGTCTTTAGATCATGAGAAGGAGACAGACACTTCTAATCCTAGAGCAATTCCATGGTGGGCACCGGCTATTCACGATCAGGAACTGGGCACTGTAGTAGAGCTTACTTTTAAATTGAGAGACCAGAAAGCCCCTGTCATTCACATTCACGGCTTCCAAGATAGCGAAAAGGTCTTAACGTTTGGATGCAAAGAAGACACGAGAGGGAATTTTATTCTTGTTCAGGCTTCCTGGGCAAGGAATAACAACCCTACCTTGAGTGCTTCGTCATGATGAGGTGTGAAGTACAATGAAAACAATTGCAAAGGAAAAGATTGGATCTAATCGGTTTGATGGGTCCTATCAATGCCCTCCACCCTCACACATGAGGGACATTATTATAATAAGGCTTAGTGATACTAAATCAGGAGGATAACCGTAGATGGTAATCTATCCCTAAAATATCACCTTGCCTTGGTTTGGTCGATAGCCAAAATGCATTCCATCATTACAGGCTAGGTAGTCGTAGATAAGATCGCTTTGGAGATTAACTGTTCAGAAGCCTTGATCAACATGCCACCGGGTAAAGACTTGCCTGTAAAGTTGCTAATCCTTGGGTAGCTTCCCGTCCTTATGCTAGAGGTTTTTCCCTGGGGTACGCCTCACGTGAAATAGCTTCCCGATGAAGGCAAAGCTCAATCACCGACTCATAAAGAGAATCGACTTGGGTAGTGTAGTCATGCCGCCTCACTCAAGCAAAAAAAAAACACCTTAACCAAGAAACAAATGTCTTGCCAGACAAGGACTGGGTGGTTCTGGATTTTTTTTCATCCAATCCGAGCAGCAAAATTTCCTGGCGAGGCATCTCGGATAACCTATAGGGTTTTATCATAACATACTACACTAAACGTTAAAATTTTAGAATAGTGCGCAGGCGCGACAGATTCAGCCAAACACATGGTTTTGTGCTCTAGCCTTTTTTTATGACCGTTGGCGGCGTGGGAGAGTACGGTGAATCGTTTTTCTATGAATCGAGGTCCCGAATGCAAGAAAATCCACTCTTGCTCCTTTCATCCTTGTTGTTGCCAAAGACATTCCCTCCTCTTTCCATCTACAGCACCTTCAATTCCTGGTTCGAGCCATGAGCAAGCTCGGAAAGACCAAACAGACCAAAGATAGGCTAGAGGAGATGGAACTGCTCAGGGAGATCGACCCCAACAGCTGGCGGTTGCTTGGGAACAAGGATATGCCAGCTGTCGACGGTTGAGATATCGATCTCAAGTCGATTAAGGTTCTTTGAAGAGGGAGATAGGAGACACGCCGAACAACACGAACAGCAATCAGCAATGAACAGGGAGACAAGGGTTTTTATCCTGATTCAGGCCTCTCGGGAGAGATAAGAGCCCTACGTCCAGCCTTTCTTTATATCAAAGAGAATTACAAGGTGGAACTCTACGAGATAAGCAGATCTCGGCGAGTAGTATGCAACAATGCGAGATTGGATGCTTGGCCGAAACGGACTCGAACACTAGACCTAGGCCGTTGCGCACCGTACCAGCTAAGAAGCTGTTCGGCAAGACGCATATGGGCCTGATAGAACCTTCCAGGGAGCTGGGCCCTGGTAGGCTGTTCAGTTGGGCCGTCAGGGAGTGGGCCATGGTAATGGACCGTAATTTTATCCCCGACACCAGCTACCTAGGAGGATGCCATCGTCAGCTTTGAGCTGACATTCGTCCGCGTCCTTCACTTGTCGAAGAGCGACTTCATCGCTTCCTTGCTAGCGCAGGGCGAGTTGGAGGCGATGATCCTGCCACCCAACTCCTTTGTCGTGGCCATCTTTAGCCATTTGTGCAAGATATTTTTGAAGATACCACCAATCGCAAGCCTGTTCTTGTAGTTCTATGAGCTCCAGCACCCATCACCAAAGAAAGCCCCAACCAAGGTAGACCTTTTTCGTTGGGTGTGCCTCCTTTCAGCAAAGGACCAATATACCCTTCACCTACCTAGAGATCCCGTTCAAGGATTTGATCTCCCAGGTAGGCTCAGTACTGGTTCTACCTCCGCTGACCAAAGTTAAGATTGTTGCATATAGGGGGAAACCCTGGACTCCCTGAAGGCATCGTCATGCCCGAACATCACGCCTGAGGAGGAGCTTCAGATCAACCGGATCATGTCCTTGGTTAGGAGGAATCTCAACGGGGTCCACATTGTCTGAGACTTCCTCTCTAATCGCATCTGACTGCTAAGGCACATGGAACATCCCTTTTAGGAGATCAGCCAATGAAACATTACCCAGGAAGACAACGAACGTAAGTGAAATACTTCCCATTACTTAGTTTTGCATTCTTACTTTCCTTGCTCCTCACCCCTATCTCAACCTTTGCAACCCCTAGCGAGTACTGGGTCAAGGACCAAATAGCCAGGCTATTTGGACTATCTCGAGGAAGGACTCCTACGAGATTCAAGACACAAACGTTCCCCGAAACGTCCTGAAGCAGCGGAGGTACGTACGTAAGTTGACAAACTCTTCAACCCTTTTCATTTGTAAGAATGAGCCCAATGGTTCACCGCTCATGTTTGTGCATAGAAGGAAGCCTCTTATGTTAGGGGGCGACGAAGAAACTGGCGTGCAAGACGCGCGCATCGTAGCCCATCCTCGTCGACTCTCCTCTACAACGATTGATCAGGAAAACCATGCCTGCCAAGGCCATAGTTGCTGCCGAGGAGAAGGAAGAGGGGCAGAAGAAGAGAAAAAACCTTCCTGTCTGAACCAACCGACATTAATGAGGTAGAACTTCGTAAGTGGTTTCGACATTATGAAAAACTCATTCGGGCCACTAGGCCACAATATTTTAGTTGTTCAAGGCCGCCCAATCGAGATGCCGTTGAAGCTAATGCTAGAATAGCACACGCAGCTCAAGGAAGTGCAGAAGCTCAAGAAGGAGCTACATGCCTAGCTGGGTCGTTCCCCTCTACCATGTTGAGAGTCTTTGCCCGGGCTACGGAGTAGGCGTCCAAGAAGATGAAGGCCAGGAAATACATCTTGGCACCGTCTCCAAGGGGCGTAAGCAATCAGGACGCAAGCTAGTGGCGCCATCTTCATCGCGTCGACCCAAGGCTCTCGCGAAGGAGAAGGAGCCCGAACCCTAATAGGTGAAGGAAAACGGATAGCGTGCCCGGCCTCAGGCATAGGTAACTGCTTGGGACACCGGAGGCATCCAGGAGGTGGCCATGGAAGCAGTCGTAACGAGGCAAGGGGAAGAAGCTGCTCAAAAGGACACTTCTACCCTCGTGAGGGATCTATTTCTCTTCATTTTTCATTCCTTGGTTGGTAACTTAAAATCTTCCCTATGTTTCACTGAATGGGCTACCACTTTACTCACCAAAGTTCTTGAAGTTCTTGACCCTGTCAGGATAGAACTTTTAGAGGAGGTTGTCAATAAAGTCTTGCCAGAATCGTCCACTGCTGCTCAAGGTGATGCTCCGCGAAGAAGCAAATTCCCATGGGATGGAGGTGAAGACTGGTTGCTCGTTCAATAAGACGGTAGGACCAGAGCGGGAGCCCTAGCCTTAGTCGCAGAAGACACGGAGGAAGAGTTCTCGCCCCAATCGAGCAAGGTGAAGAGGAGACGGTGGCCTCAAAAGGTGCCCATGCTGGGGAAGTGTCGCGACCCCGGCTTCACCAGGATCCACTTACGATCGATTACTAGTCCCAAAGATCAATACTAGCAACTCATGAGCGACAATTATCGAACACCGTCACACAGTCACAATTAACTAAGAAAATAACATAATATGCAAAAGTAATTGTTGCGCAACCACTTATTACAATAGTTTGATTAAGATGTCATAATATAGTTTATAGTGCGGAAATCCAAATAATGCAGCGAAAATAAAGTATGACGATGCTCTAATCCAACCCTTGAACGACGGCTAGTCTTGATCAAAATCCGGCACAGAATTCTCCTGATCCTACAGATAAACCGGACCCAATTCTTCTCCTAAATACAAATATATCCGTGGTTTGTATGGTGAGCACACGGCTACCCAGCAAGAATCTTTATAATGATGCAAGGATATAAATAAGAATAGGGTGGCTATTTTGCATAAACACCAATTCTAGTCAGATTATTTAAAGTGTTGTAAAACAATTTGTAGAGCAATTAACAATGATAATATTCCCAAAATAGACACACAGAGCTCGGCTTCCAAAGCCCCTCTGCAGAACAATACAAGCCACGAATAACTCAAACCAAACCAACCCATCAGGTTAATTATTAACACGTGAGACTAACATGTACGAGCTTCCTCCCCTCCCATGACCGTGAGTGGTTTTGACACTTTGTCGTCCACATGGTTAGTTTTGTCTACGTGGCAAGCTGAAGCGTCAATCTAATCACAAAATAAAATAAGAAATAAAAGCGAAACAAAAAGGAAATGGAGAAGGGATAACGACAGGCCAGTGGTCGTCCGGCTAATCGGCAGCGGCCTAGGGAGAGAGAGGGAGAGGTGTGGGGAGAGAGAGAAAGAGGGGGTAGAAGAAGGGAATTGAGTGGCTGATGGATGGGCCCATCATTTTTATTTTATATTTATTTGATGTTTTTTAATTCGAGTGCCACGTCATAGTCCACATGGACAAAACAGCTCACATGTCCGGTTCACATGGTAAAACCACCCTTAAAACCGTCCACAGGGGTTATTTACACCGGTTTAAATATTTCGGGGGACAGAATACCTGGTTTTCGAAGTCAGGTGTTATGTGCGCCCGACTCAATACTTCAGGGAGTAAGCAGACTTTTTCCATTAATTATTGAATAACCTAAACAACTACCAACCAACGAGCACTAGCATCTATGCACAAGGATAGGCTAGAAAAATACTAAGCCAGCAATAAATAGGTTAATTTTACAGGGTTGATGACTCAATGTGAATATAATAGGTTTCTACCATTTCCCATCATTTTATGCATCAAAAAAATAGATAAAAATAATAAACGGGTGAGTTTTGCAAAATAGGAAAGCAAGATGTAATTTATCTTACCTTGGTACTACTCCGGGTCTTAGGATCCTCCTCCAAATTGCTCCTGAAAAACACCCGAACAGCGCACATAGGTACGATCTACACGTAGATGAAAATGCATAAAAGCAGAAAATATTCAAGAAAATATATAGTACATAAAAATATATAAAATTCTAAGCTATTTATGGGATTTAATGGATCTGGAATCATCCAATTTGAAGTTCGGACGCTCTCTAAACAATTCCTACAAGATTTGGAAATCAGAAAATCCAGAAAAGATTAAACCGGTTTTATTTCGGTTAACCCACTCCAAACCGAAGAAACAAGCGGAACCGGCGGCTTGCGCGAGCGGGTAGCGCAACGCGTCGGCCTGCGACACGCGGCGACCTGCGGTTGGCGGACGCGGGTGCGGGGCGACGGCGGTGCGATGCGTGGCGGCGGCTAACACAGTGCACGACGGCGATGCGCTTTTGCCAAGTGGCGGGAAAGGGGGGACGCGTGGCGGCGTGCGACTGGCGGGCGTCTTCGGCGAACCAGCCGGTGACACATGACGGCGGCGGACGCGCGCACGCGCTGGCGCGGGCTGGAAGCGGCGGTGGTTGCGGGACAGGTGGCGCGTAGGGATTGGGTGGGGGCGAATCCGAGGCGTGGCGCGGTTGACGAGGCTGCCGGTGGCGGCGCAGCAACCGCCGATGAGCTTTTCTTGGTGTTTTTCTTGTCCAAAACTTACGATCCATTTATCCATTTTAACCGTCTCGACGAGTTCTACATGATGATGCCATCTACTCTCGGGTTTGGGCAAAGCACCTAGAGGAATACCTCGAAAACTCCTCAGTTGCTAGGGTTTTGGCTGCTAGGGTTTGCGATCTGGGGTTTCTCGAGTTGTGGACTTGAGAGGGGGGTCTTGGGGGTATTTATAGTAGTGGTAAACGACCCAGGTCAGGCCTTTTGGTGTGGGAACTTGATTTGGGCTCAAATTCTACTTCGGGTAGGATTAATACTCTCCTAAATTAGGAAATTACCTAAATCCGTGAATTTTGACCTGGGCTTCTACCCAATCACGAATTTAGGCTTCTAAAAACTCTCCTCCAAAATTGGGGTTCGGTTTCCCATATTTGCTTATCATTTTCATGGGTTTGACAAGCTACCGGTAGAACGAAAACACTTCATAAAATCATAAGCTAGTATTGGGATTTGGGCTTTAAATTTGGAGGGTGGCTAAATGATGGCTTCTAAGAACTACTAAAAATTTTCTATAACTTTCCAAAAAGTTTTCCTAGGGTTTTGGGTTAAACCTAATTTAAAATAATTTAAACTGGGGCTTTGTATATAACAATCCCTTTTTACTTATTTTTTATAATTTTAATAATTTTAAATACAAATAACATACGATAAAATAGAGATAATTTATATGGGAAGTAACATACGATAAAATAGAGATAATCTATATGGGCGAAGGACTGCATGCGAGGGCTGACTTCCTTATATCCAACACAATTTGCTCGCCTGGGCTAGCGAAGTAAGCACCTGCACTAGCACCGAACATTTTAGGCGCAGCTCGCGGAGTACACATTTTTTAAGCTCGATGAAATATTCTAGATTAACGTCAAGCGGGAAAAGAATTTTGGAGGATGAACAGTGTGCAGAGAATAGTGTTACCAATAAAAAAAAAACCTGCTATAGATGTTGGAAAAATATGACTAGAGCCTCTCCCTTCCACCTCAACCTCAGCCGCAGGATCATGAGGTATAGGGGAACCTCGTCTCTCAAATGCTGCTACATATAGAGCAGATGTGTGAGATGCTTCAATGATGGCACGGCGCAAACTGGAATGGACATTTATCGAGCGACATAAAAAATGACACTTGTAATCAAAGTTCCACACAGGAGCATAGGGATTTAGATTTTTGACATTCAATACAATTCTAGATCCCATTTACTGAATTTCCAGCAGATTCTGTACAGAAAGAAGAATGCCCTGCATTCAAAAGTTTGCAATTCGATCCTAGAATCTTTTTCTTGCATGTTTTCATAGAAACTTGAAGCCGCAATGAAGGGGCAGTAAAAAAAGCACAAACCTCTCGGACATATCATCCAGACTAGCTCCAGCAAAAAAAAGTACCCTTAAGGAGTATATAAATCTAGACCAAGGCAGGATTGAATCTTCACGCTAGAATTGGCAGGCACATGTACCAAGTCCCATCTATTTGCTACCATATACAAAATTCAGTTTCTATTCGCTGCGCACTGAGTTGTACTTATCAGAAAGCGGAGAAGAGGCCATTATCTTGTTCATCAGATTCTTGAACCTCATGCTGTAGTCGCTACCACTGTAGATTAAAGTCAAGACACAAGACTTAAAATTCTCAAAAAATAAAAAGGAGAGAGAAGGCTTACAAGGAGTTAAAAATAACTCATAGGAATACTGTATTCAAAAGCAAGCATAAAAAACATTAAAAAAAAAAGCACAAAAGCTCTGGCGTATGGATTGGTATGTGCAAATACATGTGTAACTTGGGTTGTCAATTGTCATGACATCAAGAAATGGCTACTGCCAAGCAACAGAAAGGATAGCAAATTCATGCAACTTGGGTTGCCAACGCCAAGCAACAGAAAGGATGGCTGTGGATGCTGCAATTTGTATGGGTTTTCCAATTGAGTCAGTGACACATGGACACCATAGGGCTCAGATGTCAGTGACAATGAAATGTCCAACAGCAAGGCAGATGTAGTGTTGCAGCCTTCAAATTTCAGAAAGAAACAAAAATAGCAGTAAATAAGTAGAATCGATCTTAACCTGATGCGGCTTAAAGCAGCAATTGCTCGAAGAGCGCTGCGAATCATGTCTTCATTGCGATCAACCTCCTGCTTCACTGCATCACCCTTGGGTCTGTGACTAATCGTTTTCTCAATAGGTTCAACCAATGAGTCCAACACTAATACAACATAGTAACAATGTTAGAAAGGGCATCCGCAACATATGAAACAATCCTTGAAGGGTCTTAATTATAACAAACCTGCAAGAACAGCAGAAGGGCACTTGTCTGCTAGCTTTGAGAGAATCAGATGACAAGGCATTTTTACATCATAGTGATCTGTGAAAAGCAGTACAGTAAGAACATCTGACAAGCAGTAACTTTAGCAAGTTCATATCAAAAGACAAATCTAACAAGAATATAATATTAATATTGTGGTACCATCTCAGGCTTCACAACAGGGGAAAAAAACGAGAGAATTAAATAGCTCAGTTGCATACACAAAATCCGAACATAAAAGCCAAAAAAGCTAAACCTGTAAATATGATATCACATAACAACAATGAAAATATATCAGACATTTTCTAAAGACTGAACAGTTGAATCCAGTCCAATATCAACATTTTCTAACATAATAATTCCTCGAGTCATGATACAAACTTGCTCGGTGGTGTATAGTCATGGAGGTCAAACATGGAATCCAAGCTCTATGCGTTTGAATCTTCGGTTGGCATGCATTTGCAAAATATTTTCGCAAATGGCATTATATCCAGTGGTATTTATTGCCTGACCATCCAGAAGTAATCATAGCACACTGGGCAAAGGCTACAGTGTAATTGCAGAGATGCTGTGGTCAACTCAACTCATGCACCAATCAAGTGGGACATCTCTGGAAAAATATTATTATGCCCGGTTTTAACACAACTCATGTCCCAGTTTTTGCTGGTGGCATCGGCAGCATGGTCCAATTTTAAAACAAATATAAAGATTACATTGTTCAGGTGTCATTCTTTTCGCCTTATCTTAACATAAACTTATCTTCTTTTCATTGACTTTGTAGATGGGAAGATAAAATAAGTTAAGGCGAAAGAATGGCATCTCAGAGTTGCTTGGCTTAAGCTTAAAGCTTAAAGTCTAGATAAATTGGAAGTTGAATGCTTTGACTTTAAGCAATAAAAACTGCATAAGGGTAATAATAAGGCACAACTATCAACTATGCATTCAAGATCCACTAAATGAAATTAGAGCTAAGCACAATAATGAATTATATAATGTCCAATTTTACTTACCACCTAAGCCAGATAAGAGGAAAGGAACAATGAAGGACGATGGATTCACTTGATCAAGACAACTGTCCAGTAATGTGTCCACACATTCAAAGGCAGATTTCCTGAGTTCAAGCCCATCATCTACAACATGCTTGAAAGGACCTAGATCAACTGTCCTGATTAACTCTTGCTGCAAAGGAAACATAATTACCTCTAAGATGGATAAGAGATGCGAATTTATGGCAGTATCCTGAAGTAGGATTTATATTGTACAGAACTTCTCCATGCCAGAATAAAATAAGCAACTAATACAAAACAATACCTTCACAACAGTTTGGTCATACAAAAGAGGCAATAATTCAGGAAGAAGACCTTTTATCAAATTTGGCTTGTTGTGGGCAGCTGTACTCAATGCTAGGACAGCTGCACGTCTCACATGCTGCAAAATGCAAGCAACACCTACAGTTGTCAGAATCATATCTTGCTGAAATTACTATGCAAGATGTTAAAAAGTTGAAACTATGCCAATAAGTATCATTACCCTGTCACCATCTTTTATTAACATCAAGAAAGTAGAAATCTCTGAGTACATGATTTCGTCAATTTTTCCAGGTCGTTCAACAATCGAATATTTTATAGCAATGGCAACTGTAGCTCTGGTGTTTGCCGCTGGGCTAGATGTGCGTTCCTAAAAAATATTCTCATTAGGACTCATAGCAAGAAATGACAAAACAGTGGGAAATAACGTAATCATCCACGTCACACCTTCAGAGCAGGGATTAATTTCTTAGGTTCAATTAGAGCAATTTTTCCTAAACATTCTGCAACTACATTCCGAACTCCCTCTTCCTCACTTTCACAGTGATTAAAGAGCAATGCCAATATCTTCACAATGTTTGAATCCTGAAGCTCACTCTGACCAGTATGATCAACAGACTGTCTTGCAATTACCTGGTAGGTATTAAATAAGAACACAAATTAAACAACAATTGTTGTGAAAAATGTCTTCAAAGCCAAATTCCAACAGAAATAAACCTCTTTCAGTGAATGAAGCAAGAGATATTGCTTCTTCTGTTGATTGTCAATCTGATCCAATATAAATGGCAAATACTTGGATAGATTACCAACAGCAATGTTTCCAAGAGCATATGATGCTGCAGACTTTATCTCCTCAAAAGGTGATTGAAATGACTCAATCACAATATGTTCAATTTGAGCATGATTGCTGATGTCTTTTCTCCTTCCAATTTCTCCCAAACATAACAAGGCCATGTGTTGTTTAGCCTGGCAAATACAATTATACGCAATAAAGGATAAATAAATGATATATTTCATATTTGACTTAACTATGTAATCAAATAATAGTAAATTGTCAAATAAAAATACCTTGATGATGCCACCAAGGTTCCAAGATTTGCCTCATTACCATAATATACTATGTTTGGAGATTGTGCACTAGAGACTACCAATCGATGGCTTAATTTATATGCTAACTGACAAATAATGTTGTTTGACTTTCCCTTGATTAACGCAACATTTAAGACCAAATCATAACAGGAGCAACTTACCATAGAAGCTATTTCAGAACTGTAACAGGCATTAGGAACATATAAAAAGAGCACGTAATATCCTAATATTTCACGGGAAATTTGGTTATTTGCCACTCGTTTTGAGTGGCTTCGCTAAAATGCCTCTTGTCTCTCAATGACACGAGGGACCATGTGTCTATGACAGTGGGGTAGAGTGGCATTTTTGCGAAGCCACTTGTTCAGAGTGGCAAATAACCAAATCTCCTAATTTCACAATCACAACACTAGAGCAATCAAAGCTATGTATCAATTGTTACTGTGGTTTAGTATGATATCACCAATACATTTGCGCCAATGCATATACTTCCTCTATACGCTATATCAGCTCTATTGCCCAAAATATTCAATTGACTGTGCTTCCATATTCCCACCTAGTATAATTTATAAACTCTCCATATAATCTTACAAACCCATCAAAGGGGATTTTGATTTAAGAAAACACTGTGGCTTTCATGATGTTATCCTAGTAGATATGTGAGATTTGAATCTTAGATAATTTACGCAAATTATTCCTGAGATTTACAGTTTAAGATAAGTATTATCTTTATATTTTCTAATGTTTCATAGCTGAGCATGTAGCACACACTATATCTGCTATACCACTATAGAAACAGTGCAAAATTAGGCTTCTGCCACCTGCTCACACTACCTGTTATTTCAAACCTTCTGGATAGATACCCATGAATGAAGAAAATAAAATTTCAAAAAAAACCAATGGATGACCTAGGCATTGCCGGTCACATTAATTATAGGCATGGCATAAATACAAAAGCGCAAATATGTTGGACTACAGACATATCTGTGACTGGTTAACAAGAAAGACTTACAGAATTAGCAGCACTGTCATCTTTTAAAATGCCTTTAAGCATTTCAATAGTTGATGCACACTTCTGATCACCAGCTGCTAAACATAACACAGCAACACACTGTGCAATGGAAGACAGTGCCTGCTTGGCAAGACCACCTGACTGTGATGGTTTAGCAGTAGAAATAAGAGAGTCCAACAAAGTATCAAAGCTTGTATTTGCAGACTGCACCAGTGAAGCAAAAAACCTCTGTAGCGCCTGTAACAGTAATTATGTCCTATGTCAGTTGCGACTTAATACAAAATCAAGTTTTTAAATATGAAAACATACCTGTAGCGCTTGCCCCTGCAAGAGAGCACTCCTGATCAAAATAAGGGCCTGAGGCAAAACTTTATATCTCACTGCTGAACCAACATTTTGAATGGATTTTCTGTCGACCATTATTGTGCAACAAAGTTCAAGTGCAAGAGCAGTCATATGCAAATCCATGTCACTGCCACAAAAATGAACTTCAATATCAGTTGTAATGCTACACAGCATATGCATGATTGATTAAGAAGAATGGTAAAAAAACCTTATGAGGGTAGAAAGCTCAGCAATTATAGTTTCATAAGAGGAGGACCCAATTTGACCACCATATGTGACGACAAGGGAATTTAGTGTTCCCAGTGTTGCCTGCCTAAGAGCTCTGTTGGCCTGCTCAAGAAGGGGCAATAAATAATAACTTTACTTTCAAGTACAATGCTCACATTACAAAATGTGCAACTTTTCACGATAAAAGAAACAAACAAATGCTATGTATAATATAATTACCTTACGAAGGAAAGCTGTGAGCTCAGAAACGACATGGTCCAGGACACATGAAAGATCAATCCGAAGAGGTGAGCCAGCAATGACCGCAAATGCCTGTAAAGGGATGAGAATTTTAATAACACAACAAAACAAACCAGCATAAGGGATAAACAGTCATACAATCAACAGAAACAGGAAAATAAAGATCTGACTGGAAAAATTTCACACAGCAAATTCTACTCCAGCTATATTTGCATCACAGTAAATCCACTATAAACCATCTCTCTTCCAAGGAAATCACAGAGATGGCAAGCCCAGCCCTGATCAGAAAATTCAGATCTGTTTTGGATTTTTGTATCATCAATTATAACATTGAAGTTCATTTTTTTTGAACATTTACTTTAAATGCTCTGTGTTTATCTTAGAACATCTTCACATAAAAAAATTCAGCCTCTGGGACTAAACATTAAATAAACATACACAAAATAAACAAGCAATGTTTACAATGAGAACAACTTTTGGATGATTTAGATCTAAGTTTTGGTTTCTAAGGTGCAATCAACAGCTTACCTTAACCGCCGTCAGTCTCGTGATTTCATTGCCCATCCTATCAACAAGTATGGGAAGGCATGATGGTAATTCCCTTTGTAGACCATCACCGAATGTGGAAACCACAAGGCTCATGCAAGATATGGCACACTCTTTAACTTCCTGGAAACAAACTCACATATGAGAGGGGTGACAGAGATAAGAGACAGAGAGAAAAATTTTGCTAAACCTGATCTTGATCTTGATTAGCCAAGCGGGCCAGTATAGCATTATAGATCGGACCAATATATGGCCTGAAGTCTAGAGAGCCTGTCTGTATCATTGAACAACAAAAACTTCAAATAAATGAACTAGGTACTTCGGAGCAACATATGTCAGCAGCACATGGAGACTGACCCCAATATTTGGACGAAGGACACGGACTAGCTCTCCGCACACCCGTAAAGCTTCAGCGGTTACTTTGTAATATCTATCTCCAATAGCAGATAATATTGGGCCAGAAAGTGCCTGAAAATTTGTTTTTGCAAATTAGTAACAAGTTACTATTGACAATGTCATAAGTGAATTAAGATAAAAACTATGATACCTGGATGTACAGATGAAACACAGAGGGTGAATGTGAAGCCATAACGAGCCTTGTAAACACAAGGGCTTCAATTTTCAAGTTTGAGGTAGATGACTTGTCCTATTAAATAAATGGAACGTTAGAATCAAATTAAACAGATGGTCTACACAATAAATTTCTAAGCAAATGGGAATCACTAACATTCAATGCCTTCTCAATCCCAGGAACAATTGAGCCAAAATGATCAGCAAGACAGTCTGGTAGAACAACAACAAGCTCCTTCAGTACTGAGAATGCTCCAACCTGAAAATGCAGATAAAATCATAATTACAAGTCTAGAAACATGACCTGCAAGATAGTTGAAGAACAAACCTTTGTTTTGATTGATTTTTCACGCAACTGCCGATTGATAGACTTGACAACTTTAGGTACTTCTTGTTTCAGCAACCATCGAGGGCTGCAAAGCAAAAGGATTAATGGCTTAGCACTTAGAACATATGTTCACAGTGAAGAAACACTTCATCCCTTAGCATAATAAGGAAGTCAGGTTGTATACTCATATCTGCAGACCAGATACAAAACAGAGAACAATCTTTGCATTAAAATAATATACCAGCAATTTTTAATAAAATACTCAACTTGAAGTTATCAATTCAAATAAAGAGACAACTGCATCAGATACTCTAAATTATAGTAAAGTTAGCGAGGAGCTGACAAGAATCACTAGAAAATAATGCAAGGAAAAAACTTACCTAGACTCATCAATGTCACCTTGTCCTTTTGTCACATTGCCAGTTTGGCGTAAGAACTCAATAAATGTGTTAAAGATGTCCATCTATAATTACAGAGAAGCCTCATAAGATTGATAAACAATGACAGCTCAAATATAAATAGCCAATTAAACACCACTCAATGCAACTACCTTAACATTCTCCTCCCTTTCCCTAAACCGATCAATTAACTTTGGACAAGCCTGCAAATAAAATACTCCAAGTTCAATGGTGGCACTCACATGATTAGCAAGTATTCAAAACCAAGGATCAGGAATTAGTAGGTAAAAATTATCTCAACAACATTGTTGCAGACCAGGACAAAATGGAAACATGTGGTCATAAGGAACAAGATTTGCGAAAATGATCATATGTTGGTCTAAGTTGTCTTTGTCAGCATACCTCCTGATACATCTTAGACAACATTTCAGGACGAGATACTATAATTGCAGACAGGCACTTCGCTGATGCCCTACGAACTTTCCAGCTTGCATCCTCATCATCTGTATATTCATTTGCACTCTCACTGTGGACAAATGTTGAAGATGTTTTAATTATATGAATAAGAGTCAATTTATCTGTACAGTAAAAAATAAAAGTAGCGTACTCTTCATCTTCCTCTTCTTGGCCTTCATCATCAGTATCTTCCTCCATGCTATCAGTGAAATTAGGATCATAACTTACATATTCCAAAGCAAGATTCAAAATACCCTCACAATATGGGGATATATCTCTTGGGCACCTGAGCATAAAACTCTCAAGGGCCTACATGATTGGGATGATTTAAAGTCATGTGAGAAATGGAACTCCTAGCAATCTAGTGTACGAACTAGGAACAAGGAAAGAAGAAGAAATTCTCACCTGTAAGCTGTATTCACGGAGCTCTTCATCATTTTCTGACGCATTTTTACAGTAGTTTATGAGCAAAGGAACAGCTTCAGCAAGATGTGGCCCAAAACGATACCCAACAGAACGACTACAAATCAGAATTAAGTATGTTAGACTAAACTGCTGCAATAATAATAAATACGTTTCTACGGAGTAAACCTGTTGGATTTATTTTACTTTTCTTCATACCAAAAGACTTACTTTCTCCTACTCATATTAACAAATTTTCCTAATTTTGTTCATCCATGTTTGGACTAGCTAAATATGATGATGGGGGAATTAATGCATATAACCTAGTAAGCTACCATCAAGATTGGCATGCAAAAGCACATACCTTAGAGCACCAATCATCTGAATATTTGTTCGTGTTATTTCAGACTTTACATTTCTATTTTTAAGCAATTGGATGACCTCCAAAGTTGCCTTGGCTAATAAATCATCTGACAAGGATGGAGCAAGCGATGCTGCAAAATAGAAAGGCACATCAGAGTTGTTATTACTTATTAATCATTTCAACGCAACAAATAACCACTTGATTTTGACTTACCAATACAAGAAATAGACTTTTTCCTGACACTAGCTTGATTGGAGCTCAGCTGGGACAAAAGCGCAATGAGCATATACTCATGATCTTTTGTGATCAAGTTGCCAAATCTATGAAGTACATCACCCAATATATCAAGGCATTCACATTTAATTTCAGCACTTTTTCCCTGTCAACAAAATAGAAGTTACACTTAACTTCCAAGACAAGTCACAGAGCGAGTTAAACCATGTATAGGCTGCAAAGTCTTGAAACAAGTGCATGCATACAAGCTTCTCTGCAGAGCTTACAGGCAAATGATACATCTGTCATGCAATCATACTCCCAGATGTAATGTCAAAAGCATCCAACAAAGCACAATACCAATATGACATTTAGAAAATGCATCTATGCAAGAATCAGTGAACCACAAAGTTGCCAAAATGCCATATTAAAATTGTGATATTAAGGCCTTGTTTGTTTCAGCTTAAAGTTGCTGAAAGTTTTAACCTGAAAATGTTGTGACTCCTCGAGAGAGGTTTTGGAGAGCCCAAAAAAATAAAAAATAAAAAATTAGTAACTCTAAGAAGAACTATTTAAAACCCCAACAAAAATCACTAAAGTACCGCATCTTTTAGCTTGTGAAAAAATAAGAAATTTTCATTTCATTTAATTTAATATAATTTAATTTAAGCTGAAAAGAACAAGGCCTAAATCTAGAATTTTTTGTGCAGTCTATTGCCAATTTTCCAGCTAAGATTCCCGATAGAAAGGATTCATAGCATTTTTTTCACTAGTGCTTGCAATAGATTTGCTGTGGTGACTAAAATTGTAGAATGGCAATTCTAAACTTCTAATAACTAGAAAAGGCAAATATTGTCTGACCTTGAAAACCATATCCATTTATGCAGTAGTTTAGGTATAATACTTATTATATTTACCAGGGATCAATACGTCCAACTCGTATTGCGAAGATGGCCTAATACGTCCAATACGGACGTCAGTACGTCCTTAATACGGCAGTACGTCTGTATTAGCCCGTATTAGAGGCGAACTGGACGTACTAGCGCCGTACTTGTACATCTGTACATGGGCTCTTGTCCATCTGTACATGGGCTCTTGTCCCGTACTTGCAGTCTGTGCGCATCGACTCGAACCCTAGAGCCCGACAGAGCATGGCGGCGTGGGTTCCTCCATCGCCGCCATCGATCTAGCGCCGCCGCCGCCGGCTCTCCTCCGCGCCGCCGCCGTCGCTCTCCTCCTCTGTCGGCGGCGCTGCGGCGGCTCTCCTCCGCGCCGCCGCCCCCGGCTCTCCTCCGCGCCGCCGCCCCCGGCTCTCCTCCTCTGCCGGCGGCGCTGCGGCGCTCTCCTCCGGTCCTGCTGTGCCGGCGCCACTCTCTTCCTGTGCCGGCGCCGCCCTCCTCCTGTGCCGGCGGCAGCTCCTCTAGTTATTGTCCTCCCTCCCTTACCCTCCCCTCGTGGTCTCCTGTGCTCTGCACTGCACCATAGTGCTTTGCTCTGCACTGCTATGGTCTCACTCTCCTCTGCTCTCGCTGATCTGCACTACTCTCGCTGTGTATGTTTGCATATTCTTAGGTAGAGCCGTAGAGGAAATGGCAAGTGCACCGAGTGGAAGTGGAAGTGCAGCAGCTAGCGCAACCGAAGCTTATGATCCTTATTTGTGGACTTGTCACTCATGTGGACCTATGTTATTTACCTAATATTTCTGGACCTAGCCGTATTATTATGTGCTTAATACGTCGTATTAATACTCGTATTATCGTATATACTGTAATACGGTGGCCCGTCGTATTGACCTCGTATTACGTATTGATAACCTTGCATATAACTAGAAAAGGCAAATATTGTCTGACCTTGAAAACCATATCCATTTATGCAGTAGTTTAGGTATAATACTTATTATATTGGCTGAGGCCCTTAAAATTATAAAAAAAAAAAAGAGAGAAAACAATCTAGAAAGGAGGTATCATGGGTTGCACTGAAGCTACCCTCTCTAGTTATGTAGTCAAGATTGCCAACCAGAAAATATCAATAGTAACTTCAACATAGTGAGTAAACTGTGTCTGCACTCATATCACATGTCCAAATGAACAAAGTTTCCAGACAGCTTATTTCCATTGCAAGATTGAACAGATGGGTGTGATACACTGGATAAATAAAGAGCTATTATCAACTTGCACAAAGATGCAGTGATGTTATACCTTGAACATATACATCATACAACAAATAGTAATGCTTAACTAGCAGCCACAGAGCATTTTGGTACAATGCCAAACTATAAGGTCTGGATAAGTTAGAGGCATACAAACTACTAAACTGGCGATCAATGCACATGTTAAAAACTTACAGAACTGGTGACACCCTTGATTAGCTGTGGGGCAAGGGAAACCAAAATCTTTTCAGCAAGCGATGTCGTAGTTACTTCCGCGATGATTGTCTTCAGAGCTATACTAGCAGTATCCCGATGCTGGTCCTTTCCATTGAGTAATTTATCACAAAGTTTGTTGGTCATCTCCACTACCCTGTCTTCACCAACCTTCTTGACAAGTGGAGCCAAACTAGTCAAGAGAAAAAAAGGAAAGATTACACATACAAAATGGACATACGAAAACAAGGTCAAAGATCTCTGAGTCCAGAGCATAAAGACACTCTAAGAAAAGAGCCAGACCAGACAAAATGCAGAATGTGGAAAAACATAGCGGAACAATTCAATATCGAATTTCCAAGCAAAAAGTGCTGCAGTAAGTGCAATAGTTTGAGGAAGAACAAACAAAACCAAATAATAATCCACAAGTACATCTTTTATAGCAAACAAAAAAGGTAGTATATATTACCATCTTGACAAACAACTGGTGATGTAGTGCACCACACAGAATTGACAATAGAGTGGGTAGCATCATCCAACTGTTCCAAAGTAAATTTGGAAGGAAGGAACAATCAACAATAATAAGATCTTAACTTGCCTTATTTTCACTCCCCAAACCTCACAGCATGAAGGAAATTGTGGGTTCACAATTTCAGAGAAGATGGATTGAACATAAATTTGAAAAATGAAACAAGGATATAAAAACAGAAATGGGAAAGGATAGTAAGATGTACTTTGGTTAATAAAGAAAGAAAGCATTTAAACATAGAAATAAAAATATATATACCATTTCACCGCTAAACCAGAAACATCTCCTGAAGCATCTTCCAGTTGCTGAAGAACAATATTCGTCAGCTTTGGCTCAAGATCTTGATCAGCTTTGAAACCTTCTTTGTTCAATTCACTAAGGAGATCTGATGTTGCCATATATCTGTAGTCTTTATCTTTCCCTGTCATCTAGAAGCGCATTTAACAAGCAAATATATTAAAACAGAAACATGCATATAGAGCAAAGGTTCCTTATCTAATGAAGTAAATCAATGTGAGAGAAGATACCTTCTCCAAAATGTTGGTTATATTCATATTTGCCATTGTAGCAAGCAAGTATCCAAGTCCTCCCAAAGAGTGGGTTTACTAGTGTGTCCTGCTAGAGAGCAAATAAAGCCATAAGATGGTGCGCACACAACCTAAGAGCATGAGTGTTGCTGACTGTCCAACATGGTGCCATGCATACAGCATCCAATAGTGGCAGGAGACCCTCGACAATGATCAAATTTGCCTTATGATCTACTAAGGTAAGTGTTTTCAGCTCTAAAGAGAGAAGAAACTATACTACATTATTGCATTGATATGGATTTCCCCCCACAACTATATAGCAGTTTTTTTGGAGATTGCCTAGGTAGCCAGCAGAGGGTTGGGAGTACAATGCTATGCTAATTTGACGTGAAAGCTCGTGAAAGAGATTAGGTAAGAAACTGTCAAATTCACAATAGATGAAACTCTCATCGAAGGAATCATAAGAACAGAAGCAAGCAGTACAGTGAGCTGTAAGCAGCAAGCCTCTTCCCTTGTACGTGTACCTTCTCAGATCCTAGATCCAGGCAGCAAAGACGGATGCGGAGCAGGGGAAGACGGAGGGCGGACTGCCGGATGGGGGAGAAGAGGAGGAGCAAGGCGGCGCCGCTGCGGCCAGCTAAGGCCTGAGGGCGAGTCCGTGTCTCGGTGTCAGTGAGGGAGAGGAGAGGAGAGGAGAGGAGCAGGCGTCGAGGGAAACCGGATTGGGGAGAGGAGCAGGCGACGACCAGCCGGCGGCGAGAGCGTGCGCCGGCGTCGCGGTGGGGAGCAGCGGCGGCTCAAGTCGGGAGAGCGAGAAGAAGAGCACACGCACAGTAGAGGCCACTGCAACTATAACCCTAGGCCCAAAACTCGCAGCCCGGCAACCGCCTCGAGTCCTCCACCCGCCCAGGACCTGCTGGACGGGCCAGACTCCTAGGGCCCGATTTGGGCCCAATCGTCCCTTTAGGACTGGTTTGGAGCCACAGCCCACAGGGGAGAAAACCACGGTGAGATACTCCCTGTGCTCCACCCTCCCGGTATTCATTCCCCGTTTCTGCCAAATTTTACCAATTTTTTCCCTTTCACACTGACATCGGGGAGTAATGCAACCATGATGTTGTAGGAGTCGGGCCGCCGCCATGCCCCGATGCTCGCCGCTATGTCGTAGCGAGAGATGTGCTGTCGTGCCCTTGTGGGAGCGCCACCAGACCATCGCAGGAGACGCGTCGATGCAGAGCTCGACGGCACGCCATAGTGGGGGATGTTCCATCGCAGAGCTCCTCGGCACGCCATCGCGGGAGATGCCCCACCGCATATCTACACGGGCGCTGTCGGCGTATTTCAGCTGACAGGTTTTTAGGACATAATGGTGGTTCGGCTGTGGGGGTGCGCGTGGCCGGAGCACTCCTCTCCTCTCGCCGGCGGTTTAAGGCTCTAGAACGGACACTAAGAGTTTACCCAGGTTCAGACCCCCTGATCGGGTAACAGCCCTAATCCTGCTCGGGCTCCTTGCAATGCACAAACTGGCTAGCTTTCTTCGGGTCAGATCTCAAGATCCAACCCCCCAGAAAGAAGAAGAATCCAACCCTTTTACAGATGCACCCCCAGCCCTTACATACCCGGACTGGCCTGGGTCACAATGTGCTACACAGTATACATTAATGGTCCGTGCATTGTAGCCATCATTCTCTCGGTACCAGTCCTCGCTGCCACAGCTTCTGCCGCCGCTCCTGACAGCGGGACAGCTCAGATGAGACAGAGCAGCCCGCCTACCCCTAGCGCCTTTCTTGTCACCTTGTAGCTGGTACAAACGAGACGGCTGCAAAGATGGCCATGGCGTAGCTAACATCATTTGGCGAGGCGGAGGCAATCATGTTGTCAGAGCCTCGCCCACTCCGTCCAGAGCAGTTTCGTTGCATTAAATGCTTCGGATTCGATGTATCCCGAAGAAATCCTTAGCAAGGAAGCCTCCTTTCACCTTCTTCTTGTGTCCCTGACAGTGGGGCCCATACACCGCCTGCTACCCTAGTGCGCTCGCCCAGCGCCTGCTCGCCGGACGCCACGCGTCCCGGCAACCCGGCGTTGGGGGCCTGCTCGCCGGACGCCACGTGTCTTGGTCACACGGCTTTGAATTTCACTTTGTCTGAAACAAGACCTTGATCTGTTTGGGCCCAGTACTTCCATGTATGACACACTTCCTACTCAGACGCTGGTCCTACCTGGCAACAACGCGGGGGCACACCCGTTGTAGGATACACCAACAGTAGCCCCCGGGACCACCCTGAGACGCATGCCTTTTTCGCCCAGGGTAATTAAAACCAACGCGCGCGGGAATCACCGCAAATCAAGGAGGGTCCCACCACTTTTCAGCGCCTTCGGCTTGGTGGGCCCTCATGTCGCTGTCTCTGCCTTTTCGGGAACCATCGCCATGCGTGGGGAAACGGATGGTCATGGTGATCGTGATACGGCCCCATAATGCTTCCATCGGGGACAGTTCCACTTCCGCTGCCACCCGCAAGTTGAAGCCTCGACACCTTGCCTACAAATTGGGGGACTTAGCCTTACGGCTCACTACTTAAGCCTTTGCCAACTCTCGCGCCATTGCTTTCTGCTCTCGAGTTAGGGTTCTTCCACTTGAGCGCTCTTCGCCTCTTCCCCAACTCCATCATCTGCATCGCCGTCTTCGCACACCTCTGCGAGATGTTCGTGGGGGTGGCGCCAAACTTTTCGCTCTTCCGCTACTTCTTCTGCATCCGCCCTGACCCCAACAGCCCAGTGGCAGGAAGCTGCCACGTTCAGCTCCACGACAACCTCAGCGGCCGCCAGTACATCTCCCTGTCGGAAAGATCCAACCGGCGCAACTGGAGGGCTGACTAGGTCTATGTCGGCGACGATAGCGGCCTTAACACCCTGCAACTCCCGGAGGAGAAGGCGATCACTGCGGACAACTGGACCGCGGCAGTGGAGGATACGGCGGAGCTCCGCACCATAGTGGCGCGCATTGAGCGACTGCGCACCGCCAAGCTGTCTGGGGCCTTGGTAGTCCTGGACTACCTTACCCGCCAGATCAGCCCACTTCGCCAGTGCGAGCGCCCCTCCTACCTGTGCACCGGTTCCACCGACGTGACCCGCACTTGTCCCCATGGTACGCTGATGATTCTTCTGACTTTGTTTATTTCTCTGACTTGTTCAATCCTCACGAACCTCTTCTTGGTCTTGCTCTCGTTAGACGCCGACGAGCTGAGCGGCCACGAGCTGAGGGAGATGTTTGAGATCCTTGGAGTCGCCGTTCTTGAGCGTTGGACGTTCCCTACGGGAGCCAAGCTGTTCTGCGAGATCGACCCCTCGGAGCGTACTCAAATTCTACGCTCCCTGCCTTCCATGTACTCCACCAGCGTGGTCACCACCCCACACCGGGCCCCTGGTGATCCACGACCAGCCCGCTGCTGGAGGATCCAGCCAGAGGCCAACCGGCACCGCCGCCGACGCCGATTGCAGTGCTAGCGCCTCGGAGACGCGCACTGCTGGGAAGTGGCCGGCGGAGGCTGAAGACCCCGCTGCCAAGTGGGCGTGCACCTCGGGCTCTTCCTCCGCCCAGCCAGATGCTAGGGAGGGGAGCGCCGTCGCAGCCGAGCCGAGTACGCCTGCCGCGGCGCCCGAGCGTCGTTCGTGGCGCGTCGTCGACTATTTCCACGACCTCGTCCTCCTCCACAACCGCAAATCTGTACGAGGTGGTGAAGGCGGGGGTGGCCGGAGGCGGAAGAGGCAGGAGGTGGAGGTGGCCAGAGACAGGGGAGGCGGGAGGCGGAGGAAACGAAGGCGGAGGTGGTGGCAGTGGCAGAGTTGAGAGACGCAGGCATAGTAGCAGTAGATCGAGTGAGGAGTGAGGAGAAGACGGGATATTTTCCACGAGTCGAGACGAGGTGGCGTTTCCCCGGGGATCCCGGACAGGCTGGGCCGAGAAAACCCTAGATAATGGGCTCCCAAACACATATGCAATCTTATCCAGGGAAACTTCCCATGGGGATTTTCATCCCCGGGAATATGTCGGGTTCCCGGTAGGGAATCAGGCTCCCAAACAGGCCCTTATGTTGTCTACCATCGCCGATATGGGCCTAATGGTTTACTTACGTCACACTTCTAATCAAGCATTCACCTCCATGATTCCCCTCCCAATCTCTAGACCACCCCCATCCCATCATCCCAATGCCTAATCCTAACCAACACCCATTGCTACCATACCTTATCGCCTCGCTCAACCAATCCCCACCCATCCCTTCCTCATGCTCTCTCACACACTACTAGTAGTGGCTTCACTACCTATAACACATCCTTCTGTTGCTATAGAGAACTCTAATGCTAAGCTCGTCATTGTCGGCTCCATGGCACCTTTTTTGTCCATGTGTGTTTGGAATTTCCGAAACCCCCTTTTCAATCAAATATGTGCATTTGATCTTCAATCGAATACATATAGTGCACACATTTAGGGGATCTCACTCTATAGGTTTCCAAGTATAATTTTAATAAGCTTTCTCGGGTTGTCATCAATCACCAAAAAAGGGGAGATTGAAAGTACATCTAGGTCCCTAAGTTTGTTTTGGTAGTTAATGGTAAAACAACAAATGGACTAATGGTTTGATTGAGCAAATGGCGGGTTTAATTGCCATTGTATTAGAAGTGAGAGCATCGTGAAACCTCAAAAGGAGAAAAGAAAAGAAGATTGTTCATCCCTAGAATTGTATTTTATAGTTTTTAATTAGTCATAAGGACAGTCGTACTATCAAGAGGGATGCGATGAAAGACAATTTCTAGATGTCTCAAGTGGTTAGATATCTTATGTGCTCATTGGACGAAGTATAGCCTGAAAGAGAGACACTAATCACATCTCAAATTCAAAACTCTTAGTTTTACACTTTCATAGGTCAGACTATCCAATGCCATGTACTAGAATCTTCAGTTTGAGGCATATCGAACTATCAGAGATTTCAAGTTTTGGGCCTCTTTGTTTGTTTTTAAAAATAGTCATAGGAGTATCCAGTCCAAGTACCAGACTCTCCAATTGTTTGTGCAATTGGAATGTCTAAAATTTCAAGATTTGGGGTTCT
Organism: Raddia distichophylla; assembly: GCA_005191435.1. Classification (NCBI taxonomy): domain Eukaryota; kingdom Viridiplantae; phylum Streptophyta; class Magnoliopsida; order Poales; family Poaceae; genus Raddia; species Raddia distichophylla. The sequence continues at coordinate 2,638,690 of SPJY01000659.1, read as the reverse complement.
CTGTCTTTCCCCTAATTTTATTTTATTTTCACTGGAGTATCCAATATATTGGGTTCTCTCTCTGTTGGGCGTATTTTATATCGGAGTATCCGGTCTCTGGACCGGAGTGTCTGGTGTGCATAGAAAGGTACTCAGTGACTACTTCAACCCTTCACCTACTTTATACCCTAAAAGGATCTTGGCCTAGAGGGGGGTGATTAGACAACTTTTAAAATTTAAGTTAAAGTTCAAGGCTTTTAGTAAGTTATGACCCAAATTAGCTAGTAAGTCCTATTCTAGGCAAACCCCATAACGATGAATCTTTATAAAAATTGAGGGGTCTAGATCAAACTTATAAATTCCATTCTGGAGGCTATTCTGGTTTTTTCTATTGGAATGGAACATGTCGCTATCAGCTTATTCTGGCATACCATTCTAGTTTTTTAATATAATAATACAACTATTTAAAATATATTTATATTTACCAAAATACACATCAAAATACATAAACTTTAACTAGATGTTGATACGCTTTGTGCAGTGATTAAAGGTAACATATCCCATGTATACAGGAGTTCCCGTATACATCAACTAACCAAAGTTATGAAAAAAAATCTAAAAAAAATTTATAGATGTTCTTCATTGGTTGCTCTATCTATGTATAAAGTTTCAAGGTCAAATGCATTCTATATTAACAATTATAACAAAGAAAATAATGGTAATTTTGAATAGTTTAAAATTGATATAGTTTTCTCTTTTTTATAAATCCTAATTGTTGGTGATTTGTGAGTGGCCCGCCCTGAGATGGGCCTTGGGCCGGATCCGTACCGGCCTGCCGCGCTTACAGAAAGTCCGAAAGGCCATCCTTGGCCGTACCAAAAGGAACGTCTAGCCCGCAGGGGCCATCCCTGGGCTTGACCAAGTCAACCACGCCTCCCTCGGACCTAACCTAGGGTGTTGCGCACCTCCCGGGCTGTCCTTAGCCCGGGAGAGGGGCCCGCGGACAGTTTGCCTGTCTCTTGGGCAGGTAGCGACAACTATCGTGCCACACCATACTTTCCTCGGCCTTGACGAGAGAACCGCACCTCCTCAGGCTTCGGTAGCTCGGGAGAGAGCCGCGCGGGCAGCTCGCCGTGCCGTTTGTCCCTTGGGCATATGGCCGCTGCTGCCGCGCTACGCGACGCCCCCAACGGGTGGCGCGAAGCTGGCTCGGACCAGTCAATGCTATATAGGGGATAAAGGGAAAGTGATTTCTCCCTACGCAGACTACTTCCCCGTATTAGCATTCCGAGACGAACACGTGTCCAGTACTGACTAGACAAGCTTCTCTTTGCAGGCCGCAGATAGGACGAAGCCCGGAATGAGTCAAGGGTGCCGCCACTAAAGATGGACAAAGCAGAAATAGGGCGGGGCATC